>CM077348.1:53494591-53497091 GCA_039655645.1 Ammopiptanthus mongolicus | reverse complement strand
GTGTAACACCCCGATTTTCAAGTTTTTCCTAATAAAATAGTATTTATGAACCCATATTTTTATTCGAGGTCTTAGAAATGGATATAAAATATTCCGAGACCATAGTCATGCTCAACGACATCGTAGGAAGCTATGATTAAGTTTTGAGTCGAAAACTCAGACGGAGCCCGATCTGCGTTTTTCATTGACAGTTGTGTTTTACTACTATCAAGACCTAATTTTGACCCGTAGACGAGACAGTAAGTCTTAGAATGTAATTCTCTACGTTTTAGTTAAATTTAAAAAAAATAAAAAAAAAATCATTTCCTGACCTTCATTCGAGCGAAATCCTCAATCGAGTGACGAACGGAGCCGCATATGGATTTATCGGGACCCGACAACGGATAATATTGATGCCACATCATGTAAAATCACTAGGGAGAGCATGCCAGAGTTGTCATGACGTTCGGAAATATCTGGACGCGAAATGACCAAAATACCCCTAACCTTTTTCACTTTTGTCATTTCACCCTTAAGGGAAATGACTATTTTACCCTTAAGTGTTTTGTTTTAAGGCTGAACAGCCCCATTCCAGCCCCCATTCATGCAAGTCAGCCCGACTTAGAACACCAAGAACACACCATCTTCCTCCTTGAGAAAAGCCACCATTTTTCTTAAGAAAAAGCTTGAAATCTTTGAAGAAAACCTTGAATCTTTGATCAATCTTCATCCATTCTTAGGTAAGATCACTTCTATGATCTCCTAGCTTCATGAATCTCTTTCAATCTCAAGATCAAATCTTTTTTTCATGAAAATCAAGTTATGATCCAAAACTTTCAAAATTCATAGGAAATTGTACAAAAATCCTTTTAATGGGAAACCAATTTCTTTGAACTCACTTCATCATCCTCTACCTAAACCCAAGAGCTCATAATAAAACTCTCATACTATCTCATTTTACCCGAAGTGGCCGAAACCTAGAAGAGATGATGAATAGTGTTTTTGATCAAATTTTTGATTTCTAACTCTTGATTCCATCCTTAACTTTCCTATTGTCCTTGAATCCAAGTGATGGAAAACCAAATCAATTCCGAGCCTAATTTTCCCAAAATGGCCGAGACCTTCATGTGTGTAGAATCATGAGCCATGTTTCATATTTTTGAGTCATAGGACTTGTAGTAGTGTTAACCAAGTTCATGAACCAACCATCCAAAAGTTTGGAACCAAATGTGATCCCTAACCCGTTTTACCAAAAGTGGCCAAACCTTATACCTTTTAGAGGAAGGAAAAGTTATGTTTTGATGTTGTATATTGATGTTGATTGTTGTTTGAATTGAATTGTATTTGATTATTTTAGGCGAGGCGGACGAAGCCGGAGCTGGAGTCGAGAATCGTTCGAGTTTGGATTAAGCGACTTAGAGAGGTAAAGGGAGGTAGTCATTTGAGTTTGGTAGCTTCATAGTGCTTGACTGATATATGTGTTGTGAAGGTTTTGATTGATGGTTTGGAGATGTGTTTGAATGATATATGGAATTGTTTTACATAATGAAACATATGCGCATACTTGTTAATGATTTGTGGCATTGATGCCTTGGATGATATTTTTGTTATGATTATGGACAATTTGATACATACATACATACATATATCCTGGATGAGCATAGGACTGGGCTATGTCTCGACAATAATTAAAATACTCGAAAACCGAAATCAAAGTTTTGCAAAACGAGCATTGAAAATCTAAAAGTGGTTTTTGGGAAAACGTGTTGCTTTTCAAGAAAAGTTTTGCTTTCCTTTTTGAAAAAGTTATGTTCTTTGAAAAGGAAAAGTGGTTTTTGTGTAAAGTCGTGCAAAACATGTTTTATTTCAGAAAAGCATTTTAAAAAGACGTGGAACCTTAGAAAATGGTTTTTGTTCATGAAAAAGTGTTTTTCCCGAAAAATGTTCTCTTTGATCAAGAAATGTTTTATTTCAGGAAAATAAGATTAGGTTTTGTTTTCCAAAGTTGTTTGGAGAAAGTTTGACCGAAAAGGAAAAACGATGATCTTTTGAGATGAACCTGAACCTAGTGATCGAGACGTCGGACTAGTGTTTCGTGGATTGAGCACTCAGACTTCGTGTCCTGTGTTTTTTATTTGAACGGACTTAATGTCCTTTTAAAACGAGTCGTGGGTTTTATGTCTCGACAGATGATAGATTGAACGAAAAGAAAATAGAAAAATTTTTGTGTACATGCATGAACCGGCAGACGTGCCATTTGAAACCGAGCTACAACTTATGTAGTTGAGAATTGAGTCAGTTAAGACCACTAGGTCTATAGGGTCATTCTGTGTGTCAAAACTCCACAAGTGGTCGGAGGCCTCGCGACCCCATGCTGTGGTAAGTCGGCTACCCAGCACGAATGAACTCGATCAGAGACTGGACTATTCAGGATATGGTTATGACATGGTACCCTGGAATAATTGGAGTTCAGACCTAAATTGAGAGGCCGACTCATGAGGACAATTGTGTTATAGGTGTT
>CM077348.1:53031808-53494091 GCA_039655645.1 Ammopiptanthus mongolicus | reverse complement strand
CATTCCGATGTGAATCGGTTCATTCATGTATCCCTCCGCCTAGAAGCCTGCCAGGAGCCGCTCCTTGTCCGTGCCTCATGCACCGGCGATCACTCCCCGCCCTCGTCAGCCCCGGGTGTTACACGGTACCTGAATGCGGGTACGGAAAGTAGATGGGGCGGTCAAGTGAGTGACCTTGGGGATGTTGCCGGTCTCGGGAATAGTTTACAGTGGCGAATGAGGTAGCTCCTATCCTGTTGTGACGCCCGATCCAGTCCGGTTTCCCCGACTAATCCCTGAGCTTTCCAGTTGTTCCAGGCTAATGTTTCGAGGCGACCGAGATACCTCGGTTCCGGTGTGGAAGGGAGATGCACTCTTATTGGTCACGGTGAGCGATTCGGTTTCTTGGACAAGCAAACTCCGTTCTGACACAGAACCTGTTCCGGTGTGGACTTGTTCGGGTGTGGAACCATTCCAGTTGGGAACCTGCATAAGTGCGTTTTTCGGCTGACATGCTACATGGGATTAGTATCCCGGTCTACAGGATTGATCTGAGTGTGTCACTCATGGGATGGATGTCTGTTGCATTTGTTGTCTCGAGAGATGTGTGCTGGAATGCAATAAATGTTATAAATGTGATATGTGTATTATGCTACCTGTTGTGTGTGTGTTTACTGCATTACTGTTGTTTTCCTACTTTATGACGCGCTGTATTGCTTATCCCCCTTTTGTTTTTCCTTGTTGTATCTTTGGTGATCGCTTGAAGATGACGTGCCAGTGGAGATTCAGCATGGACCCGAGACTTCACCCGTTCATCACGGGGGCACCGCGGATGCCGGTGCTAGGCGATATTGAGATTGTATACCATGATGAGAGGGGATGGCAGGTAGACCCCTCTACCTTTTTGATGGTCTACACAGGACCATTCAACCTGATTTTCCGGAGCAGTACACCTCCGTACTTAGATATCATTGGTCCCTATCGCATCTACCAGTTCCTCCCCTTTTCGAGGATGTGGCGACCTTCGAGGCAGAGGCAGCGGGATTGCACATGGACGACACCCCAGCCATCGATCGTGACCAGTAGGAAAGTTTACATTTACTGAGGACAGCGCAGGAGGACTGAGCAGTACTTGAGGACCTACCGTAGGTGTAGGATCGTGGTGTCCAGTTCTTCGTCAGAGTATGAGCCGATTGTGCATTACAGATGTACTCATGGCAAGGGTCAGTATAGCTCAAGCCATCCTCACTAATGATGGTGAGAGCCTGCCAGTGCGTCCTAGGGAGTGAGCTGAGAGCTTTTGATGTATCTTTTGAGAGGGGACGGGGGTTGCTGGTGAGCTCCGAGTGTTCTTCTTTGGCTCTTGATGTATTTTTGGTTTCTACCCGACAGTATGTATATGTATGTACAGTGCCCTACTGATGGGGCTAACTTATGCAAGTTATTATACAGTTATGCTTATTTTGTGCTTTTACTCTGATCATCATTTGCTATGCTTGCCATTCTTGTTTACGTTGTTTTGCTTTCCGCGACGCTTATTTTCTACGACGCTATCGCTTTATATACGGCTAGGCATAGTTAATAATAATAATAAGAGGTTGGGACTAATGGGAAGGCGTCATACGCATGGGGTCGTCTCATTTTTGTGGTATCAGAGCAGTTCCATTCTAAATCGGACTGTGAAGGTTAAGTGTACTGGCTTTGACGGTTGATAACCGAGTTGTATCAACTGTGTCGGGTTTTAGGTAGAGTGTCCGAGGCGCGAGTTATCGAAGTGTGATAACTATTTTCATTCATAAGGCATATGATATGTTTAACTATTAAGTTCTATTATATGTCTTATGAATCGGCACTGATGGCTCCTTTTTACAGGAAGCTAAATGGCACGTGGAAGAGGAAGGCCGACAACTAGACATAATGATGATAATCATAATCGTGACCACTCAGGGACAGGGAGTGGTGGTGACACCTTTAAAGCCATGCAGGCCATGAGGGACTTGGCTACCGCCATGATACAGCAGACTCAACAGACTGGCCAGTATATGCAAAGGCAGGAAGAGAGGGAAGTCAAGCAGGATCAGCTGCATGCTGTAAGGGAAAATGAGATGGTGAATACCAGTCTCAATGCTTTTATGAAGGGAAATCCACCCCAGTTTCACGGAGAGTATAACCCTGAAGCTGTTGAGATGTGTTTGCAAGAGGTAGAGAAGGTGTTCGTGGCCACACACTATAGAGAAGACAGAAAGGTCACATATGTTGCCTTCATGTTAGTAGGAGCAGCAGAGGCTTGGTGGTGGACCAAGGCCAGACTGTTAGAGGCCGGAAGAAGGGTGTTGACATGGCAACTGTTCAGGGAGTGTTTTCTAGAGAAATACTTCCCGAGAAGCATCTGGCAGGAAAAAGAAAAGGAATTCCTGAGTCTGAAGCAGGAACAGCTATCCATAGGTGAGTACGCGATGAGGTTTGAAGCGCTACTCAAATTCTCTTAGTTCTATCATATCCACCCGTATGAAGAATGGGTCTGCAGGAGCTTTGAGGATGGACTGAGACCTGAGTTAAAGCGAGCGATGCTACCCTTGAGTATCAGTTCTTTCCCCGAGTTGGTGGAGAAGTGTACAATGGTTGAAGGTCATGATTGAGCGGGACTGTCACGCAACAAAAGGCAGGTGGTGGACCTGTTCGGAGCAGTCAAAGTGGCAGATGCAGCAAGTTCCAAAGGAGAGTAGGGCCGTATGATCACCCGGCTCGATTCAATGTCAACCATGGAGTGAGCGACTCCGGTCAGGCACAGCAAGAGATCAAGACTTGTTTTCAGTGCGGAGGACCGCATTTGGTCAAGAACTGTCCGAGGACCCAAGACATCAGATGGTTTGATTGCAATCAGATGTGGTAGGAATTAGAGTGGTGGAGCGAGATCCGTTGTGGCAAGTCAGCAGAGCAAGCCATAGACGACCGGAAGGGTGTTTGCCGTGCGAGGTTCTGAAGTCTCCCAAACTTCTGATCTGATCCAAGGTAAGTGCTTAGTTTCTGGTAAGCTTTTGTCGGTTCTGTTTGATTTGGGGGTTACGCATTCTTTCATATCAATAGGGTGTATGGATAATTTAGGGTTGCCTGTTTCTACTTTGCCATATGACTTAACTGTTTCAACACCTACAGGTGATTCTTTAACAACCTTATCGGTATGCCCTAAATGTCCTGTCATGGTAGAAAACCGTCATTTTCTTATTGACCTTATCTGTTTGCCTATGCAACAGATAGATGTAATCCAAGGCATGGACTGGCTTTCGGCCAACCACGTAATGTAAGACTGTTCAAACAAAACTCTCAGTCTTTTCGAGCAATCTGGATTGATGCCTGCCAACGAGAGTACTCCGACAGGTGAACGATCGGACGAGTATATGATGTTGTTCTCTTTGGAAGTGAAGGAGACTCCTAGTGTTGAAGCTTTGCCTATCGTGCGAGAGTTTCTGGATGTGTTTCCCGATGATGTTCCTAGATTACCACCAAAGAGAGGTGGAGTTTGCCATAGACCTGGTACTGGAAACTGGACCTATATCAATAGCACCGTATTGGATGTCTCCAGTGGAGCTGATGGAGTTAAAGAAGCAATTGGACGAGATGCTAGGCAAGGAATATATTAGACCTAGTGCTTCTCCGTGGGGAGCTCCTGTGTTGTTTGTGAAGAAGAAAGACGGGAGCTCAAGACTATGTGTAGACTATCGTCAGCCGAACAAAGTGACGATAAAGAACAAGTATCCGTTACCGCAGATAGATGATTTGATGGATCAGCTGAAAGAGGCAGCTGTGTTTTCTAAGATCGACCTGCGATCTAGATATCATCAAATCCGGTTTAAGAAGGAGGATGTGCCAAAGATTGCTTTTCGGAGTCGGTATGGTCACTATGAGTATTTAGTTATGCCGTTTGGTGTGACTAATGCGCCAGCCGTGTTCATGGATTATATGAACAGGATCTTCCAGCCGTTCCTCGACAAGTTTGTTGTTGTTTTTATCGATGACATCCTTGTATACTCTTCAAGTAAAGAGGAACACCAAGAGCATCTGAAGGCGGTGTTGCAAGTGCTAAAGGACCAACAGTTGTATGCTAAACTGTCAAAGTGTGAGTTTTGGTTAGAGGAAGTTCAGTTTCTAGGCCATGTGATCAGTAAGGATGGAATCACAGTGGATCCTGCGAAAGTTGAGGCCGTAGTGAGTTGGAAAACCCCTAAGTCTGTAAACGAGGTGAGAAGTTTTCTTGGTTTAGTGGGCTACTATCGGAGGTTTATGGAAGGATTCTCTAAGATTGCGTTACCTATGATGCAGTTGACGAGAAAAGGGGAGACGTTTGAGTGGTTAGAGGCTTGCGAGCAGAGTTTCCAGGAGCTAAAAAGAAGACTGGCCGCATCACCTGTGATGGTGTTACCAGATCCTTTAGGACGATTCGATGTATACTGTGATGCATCTTATCAAGGCTTGGGATGTGTGCTCATGCAAGACAGGAAAGTGGTGGCATATGCCTCCAGGCAGTTAAGAGTACATGAGTGGAACTACCCAACACATGATCTGGAATTGGCTGCGATAGTGTTTGCATTGAAAATATGGAGACACTATCTTTATGGTGTTAAATTCAGTGTGTTTAGCGACCATAAGAGCCTGAAGTATCTGTTTGACCAGAAAGAGTTGAAAATGTGGCAGCGAAGATGGGTGGAATTCATACGGGACTATGAATTCGACCTGCAATACCATCCAGGTAAGGCTAATGTTGTAGCGGATGCACTCAGTAGGAAGTCCGTACACATATTTACGATGATGGTAAAGGAGCTAGAGCTTTTAGAGGCGTTTAGAGATCTGAACCTAGAAGTGAAAATCGTCGAAGATAAGCTGAATTTGGGGATGGTTAGAGTAACTAGTGATTTCCTGAACCTGTTGTGGAAGAAGCAAGCTGAGGATAAGTACCTCGAGAGTATGAATTGGTTGATAGAAGAAGGTAAGACTTCGGAATTCAGAAGAGGTATAGATGGTCTGCTTAGGTATGGTGACCGGGTTTGTGTGTCGACAGATAGAGAAGTTAAGAATATGATCTTGGAGGAAACACACAAGAGCAAGATGAGTTTCGATCTTGGGGCTACCAAGAAGTATCATGATCTGAAGGCCGGGGATGAAGAAAGATGTAGTAGCTTATGTCCTAACCTGCTTGGTGTGTCAGAAAGCGAAGATTGAACACCAGAAGCCAGCAGGGTTGTTGTAATCGCTGGATGTCCCAGAATGGAAATGGGATAGTATTGCCATGGACTTTGTTTCTGGGTTGCCGAGAACTCAGAAAAGGTGTGATGCAGTCTGGGTTATCATCGATCTATTGACGAAGTGTGCTCACTTCTTACCAATCAACCAGAGCTACTCTCTGGAGCGATTAACTCAGATTTACATCAAGGAAGTTGTAAGGCTGCATGGGGTACCTTCGAGTATCGTTTCGGACCGCGATCCAAGGTTTACCTCAAGGTTTTGGAGGAGCTTACACAGTGTAATGGGAACTAAGTTAACTATGAGTTCTGCTTATCATCTTCGAACGGATAGTTAGTTGGAACAAACAATTCAGTCATTGAAGGATCTCTTAAGAGCATACGTGTTGGAAAACACGGGAAGTTGGGACGAGTTTCTTCCATTGATCGAGTTTACTTACAACCCATTTCCATTCTAGTATTGGGATGGAGCCGTACGAAGCACTGTACGGACGAAAGTGCAGGACTCCGTTGTGCTGGTTTGAGATGGGAGAAAGTCAGCTAGTCGGTCTAGAGTTGGTACAGCAAACGACGGAACAAGTCCGTAAGATACGGGAAAAGATGAAGGTTGCAAGGGATAGGTAGAAGAGCTATGCTGACAAGAGGAGGAGGCCTTTGGAATTCCAAGAAGGCGACCATGTTTTCATGAGAGTTACCCCAAGAGCTGGAATGGGTAGGGCAATCAGATCCAGAAAGCTAACACCTAAATTCATAGTACCGTTTCAGATTCTTCAACGAATCGGCCCTATAGCCTATCAAATAGCTTTGCCACCAAACCTTTCAAATCTTCATGACGTCTTTCACGTCTCTCAGCTCAGAAAGTATTATCCCGATCCATCACACGTGTTAGAGCCCGAATCAATCCAACTAAAAGAGAACATGGAGTACGAAGCTTCACTTGTTCGGATCATAGACCGAAGGATCATGCAACTACGCAGTAAGCACATTCCGTTAGTAAGAGTGGAATAGAACCCAGTGACTGGTGATTCAACGTGGGAACGCGAAGCTGAGATGCGGCAGAGTCATCCTTATTTGTTCACAGGGATACGACGGAAATTTCGGGGATGAAATTTTCTGTAAGGGGGGTGGTAATGTAACATCCCGGTTTCTCAGTGACTTTGATCGAGCTGGTTAACCTCGATCGGGGCTTTGGATGATTGTGTGGTTTGTTGTGTTTTGGTTTGAGACCTAGTCTGAAGCTTAGGAATAGGCTTGAACAAGGTTGGAGGTGCCTAAGACATAAAACGAGTAATTGAGGAAGTCAGAAGGCTGGAAGTTCTTCTCTCGCTAAGCTTGACGCTCAAGCGTGGGAGGGCTCCACGCTCAAGCGTTGAGACGCTTAAGCGTGGGAGGAGTTGGACGCCTCAAAGTGCTGAGTGCGCTGAGCAGCTGCTCTGAGTTTGGACGCATGTGAGACACGTGTTAGGCTAGGGAGCAGGCGAAGTGGACAAGGTTCCACGCCCAACCGTGGAGAGATCCCATGCTAGAGTGTGTCAACGCTCAAGAGTGCAATGTGATAAATGCTTAACCGTGGACAGCAGAAACCATAAGTGGAGCTTCCACTTTCATCTTCTCATTTTGCATGAAACGTAGAGCTTTTCTGGGAGTTAGAGAGAGAAGTTCTAAGTTCTTGAGGGAGAAAGCATGAGGTTAGAGGTGACCGAGCTGTCGGAACGCGATTCCGACTACACCGTTGCGATCGTGGCAAAGTTTAACACAACTCGAGCGGATTAGTTTCTCGATTCGCCCCAGATAAACTCGAACCCCTAACACATATTCTTCATGTTCTTGGCGTTCTTCGAGTCTTTACCTTTTTCTTTGATCTGTTGAGCTTGCCCTAGGACCAACATTATTGTGCATGTGTTGTGCTCGTGATTAGGGCAAAGTTCGTACTCACGGTGGTGCGAAGTTTGGAGATGGGGCTGCGGTTGAGGGTCTATTCTTCTGGGTCACATGGTGGCTGTTCTTGAAGGAGGGATGCGAGCTTGAGGAAGGAGGAGAGAGCCGGTGATCGTGTGGATTTGCGGGCTGACAGTTCAAGTGGGGAGAAAGAGTATTGCTGCCGTCGGGAAGGCAAGAGTAATGTAGTTGTGATTTCTGCTATGTGTAGGGAAGCCCTAACCCTACTAGTGGTTGAGCCCTGATAAAGTGTCTAAACCCTAGGTTTAGCTTATTTTGGGCTATCGCCGTTAAGTTTTCAAACCCTATGCTAGAGAACTGTTAATCGAGGATGTTTGCTGATGTATGACTGTATGCTGTTGGATGTTGTTGCTATCTGTCTGCCGATATGCTACTTGGTGCTGCTAGCTGCTTATATGCTGTTGTTGATGTTACTGCTACAATGGTGATATTATTGTTGTTGCTATGTTGTATGTTGTAATATTAAGAGTTGTGATGGAAAGCCGTAGAATAAGTTTGGTTGTGTGCTTTGTTGTTATCGAGTTGATCTCGTGGATGGTGCATTTGCTATTATACTGACTTCTTGAGGTTGTGGCCGTGTTGTTTGAACTGTGGCTCATGGAAGCGTGGCGTCGAGGCTGTGGCCGTGTGGATGCAGTGGCATCGTGTTGTTTCTGATTGAGAGCTTAGGCGTGAGATTCGGTATCAAGCCCGTTGAGGATGTTTACTGCATATCATCATCAGCTCCCAAGTGGTGAGGCCGTATGACAGGTAGTATGGGCTGCCAGCATCATACGAGGTTAGGGATACCTGAGTGCGGGAATGGAAAGTAGATGGGGCGGTCAAGTAAGTGGCCTTGGGGATGTTGCCGGTCTTGGGAATAGTTTACAGTGACGGATGAGGTAGCTCCTATCCTGTTATGACGCCCGATCCAGTCCGGTTTGCTCGACTAATTCCCGAGCTTTCCAGTTGTTCCAGGCTAACGTTCTGAGGCGACCGAGATACCCCAGTTCTGGTGTGGAAGAGGGATGCACTTTTATTGGTCACGGCGAGCGGTTCGGTTTTTTGGACAAGCTAACTCCGTTCCGACACAGAACCTATTCCGGTTTGGACTTGTTCGAGTGTGGAACCATTCCAGTTGGGAATCTGCATAAGTGCGTTTTTCGGCCGACATGCTACATGGGATTAGTATCCCGGTCTAGAGGATTGATCTGAGTGTGACACTCATGGGATGGATGTCTGTTGCATTTGTTGTCTCGAGAGATGTGTGCGGGAATGCAGTAAATGTTATAAATGTGATATCTGTTATATGCTACCTGTTTGTGTGTGTTTACTGCATTACTATTGTTTTCCTACTTTATGATGCGCTGTATTTCTTATCTCCCTTCTGTTTTTCCTTGTTGTCTGTTTGGTGAAAGCTTGAAGACGACGAGCCAGCGTAGATTCAACATGGACTCGAGACTTTACCCGTTCATCACGGGGGCATCGCGGATGTCGGTGCTAGGCGATATTGAGATTGTATACCATGACGAGAGGGGATGGCGGGTAGACCCTCTACCTTTTTTATGGTCAACACAGGACCAGTTAGCCAGATTTTCTAGAGCGGTACACCTCCGTATGTAGATATTTGGTCCCTGTTGCATCTACAAGTTCCTCCACTTTTCGAGGATATGGCGACCTCCGAGGCAGAAGGAGCAGGACTACACATGGGTGGCACCCCAGTCATCGGTCGTGACCAGCAGGAGAGGTTACGTTTACTGGGGACAGCGCAGAAGGACTGAGCAGTACTTGAGGACCTACCGTAGGCGTCGGATCGTGGTGTCTAGTTCTTCGTCAGAGTATGAGCCGATTGTGCGTTACAAGGGTACTCATGGCGAGGGTCAGGGTAGCTCGAGGCATCCTCACCACTGATGGTGAGAGCCTGCCAGTGCGTCTTAGGGAGTGAGCTGAGAGCTTTTGATGTATCTTTTGAGAGGGGACGGGGGTTGCTGGTGCAACACCCTTTCCCGATTGTCACATTCTCGAACGTTTATAAGCCCGGAAATATTTATTAATGCGGAAAATATGATTTTTATTTTTCTTTTCTTCTCATAAAGATGTAATGGGATTAGTAAAGGTAATAAATAATACTAATAAGTGAACTTAGGTTCACCATGCATTACTAGGACATACTGTATTATAAATACAGAAATAGAAAACGGAAAATAGAAACATCAACATTACTACATACAGACATAAGTCTAATGTCTAACTGACATAAGAAATACAATAAGTACTAGGAGTCATAGCTCCCAAAAGGTACTACAAAAACTGACATAGTCTGGCCGACAACAAAGCTAAAACAGCAAAAGAGTCCACCTCCGAACTCAAAGGGACTGCTGAACCGAACCATCATTGCGTCCATCTGTTCAAGCAGCAACAGCAACTACCAGCAGAAAACATACAGATATGGGTGAGATTCCCGTTCATCAACACAACAAAACAGCAGTAGTAAAAACGGGACGACTCACAAGATAACAGCGTACCCAACATGTTAAGTAAAAACGGGACGACTCACCAGGTAACAGTGTACCCAACATGTTAAACAGCATACTAAAACTCTCAATATCATGTTAATAGTGTAATATAATGCATTCTTAAACAAAACAGCGATGTATAACAGTAAATGTAAACATCAACAAGCATGCAATGTAGTGCAATGTACATGACTCAATGCCAATGTCACTGGGTGCTACTCTGACCCCTACTCCATAGAGCTAACAAAACATTCAGAGAGAGTGAATGGGAGGACATGTTCCGATTTCTGCAAGCCAAGAGCAAGATGCTACAACATTCGTAACGTGCACGTATCTGGCTTTACGGTAACACTCTCGACCAAACATGAAAAGTACGGCATCTAGTAGAGGATATCAATGTATTGCACGGATTCGCCACGACATAGAAGAATCACCAACTGGTCACATGTCAGCCCTCCAACCCTGATACCTTCAAAAAGACCATTGAAGATCGTCACCGTAAGATTTGCACCCACATCAAGGTGTAAGCTCAACTCCTAGGCTTAAGGCCTTACAACTATGCACATGAAATGCCAATGCTTACACAAAGCAAATGCAATAAAGCAATGTCTATCCATTGGATAGACCTCAAGGTTCACTAAGGTTCTCTTCCTTAGAAACTACACGCGTCTTTGTTTTATAAAACATTTATCCATCGGATAAATATCTCGTGATTCCTTTGGAATGATCCAGACTGCTTTTAGAATCGCCGACTGTCCCCACAAACCAACATAAGTCTTTTCAGAGTGTTTAGTCCTCACTCACACGCTTTCTAGGAAACTTCCCAGAAGATAAATCTTGTTGGTATGGGTAGTACCAATCAATTCTTATATGCCTTCCCTTAGCCATACAGTCCCATACCTGTATAGCCTCAGGATTCCTTCCACTGTACAGTCCCATACCTGCACAGTCTCAGGATCCCACTCATTCCGGTTATCACAAGATGGAAACAATTGAAAGATTAACCTGGATCCGAATCACCGGTCCGTCATCGAACTACTGTTTCAAAACCAAAACGTTTCATGTTTGTGTTTACGTCTTATGAATTAAGTCTCAAGTCCTAAACATTATGAATAAGGATTGAGAATCCTCTTAGATAAGTCTTTGAGCCTTTCTAAGATATTAATCCCTTGCCTTTCAATTAAGGAAATAAGTGTTGATTCACTTAAGTCTTATGAAGTCATTGATATACTAAGTCATCAATGGTATAGTACATGGTCTTATACCACCACATACCATACTTAGATTATTCCTTGTCTTCAACTCTAAGTTAATTACTTAACTTGGGTTTTTACGTGTAAAACTTTTACGATTGAGTTAGAAAACTCCTTTTGTAAACCAAACAACTTTTACAGCTGAAAACTCATTCGATTTGAAACAACATTTTGAACCACTCACTCTATTTTTAGCATTTCTGAAACATGAAATTCGCTTAGCGAAATTCCATTTGCTTAGCGAAATTGAGGTAGTGATACCTCTCTTGATGCTCCTCTGTATCGCTCGGCGAGACATAATTCGTGTAGCGAAGTTTGTTATATTCGCTTAGCGAATATGGATTCGCTTAGCGAAATTGGAGGCGGTTACCACTCTTTTGAAGCTCCTCTGGATCGCTCGGCGAAACAGAATGCGCGTAGCGAAATTCTATGGAATCACTTAGCGAATATTAATTCGCTTAGCGAAAGTGAGGCAGTGATGCCTAACTTAGAATTCCTCTGTTTTCGCTTAGCGAAGGTAAATTCGCTTAGCGAAAAGTTGCCTTAAAACAAGACATTAACCTTATGGAACCATTTGATTCTCTTCATGAAAACACCTCTTGTCTCATTTTGAGTCACTTAATTAACTAGATGGACTAAGGATGAGGCATAAAACACGTTTCACTTTTGTGAAAGCACTTTGAGATTTAATTCCATTTGACCTTTGGATCAAAGTCACTTAGGGTTTTTCTTTGAAAAACATAAGTTATTAAAACACTGTCCTTACTTGAAAACCTTTATTTGTTTAAGAACTACTCATGCTCTTCCTTCTCTCAAGATTATGGCTAAAAGCCTATTACGAACAAATGTGAAGATTGCTTCACCCTCAAGATAAATTACAACTCACAATGTTCATCTAATTATGACAAACAACAATAACATATTATTGCATCATAATCAAGCATAAAGTCCATCACACATCATTTGCATCATAATCAAGCATAAAAGTCCGTACTTGATCTAGTGATCAAGGTAGATTTTTGAACATAATGATTTTCATCCAATCACATCATCATAGACATATGCTAGAGCACACTAAAGCATAAACTACACTTATTACACATTGTTCTCCAAGAGAACCAAATTGAATGGTGAACCCAGACCAAGGGTTTCACCCACACATAAACTAACAACCATTTTCACCACCACCATCTTGGTGTGATGAGGTTCACCCCCATACCTGTTGAAGAGCATATTCCCGGATCAAAGTCGGTTGATCTGTTTGTGAACCTTCTGATAATGTCACCAACTACGAACAGCCAAACAATCAATCATTAAACATCAAACAAGACAAAACTCAACAATTCTACCTAAGGGTTTCGGCCACCCAAGGGTAAAGAGGTTAGGAATTGATCTTGGTTTTCCATTCACGAATTCAAAGGCAATAGGAAAGCTAAGGATGAAATCAAGTGTAAGAAATCAAAAATTGATGAAAAATACTATTCATTATCATCAAAAGGGTTCGGCCATATTGTGCTTTTTGAGCTATGATGAGAGTTGAATCATAAGCTCTTGGGTTTAGGCAGAGAATGATGAGGTGAGTTCAAAGAAATTGGTCTTACCTCAAAAGGATTTTTCTACAATTTCCTATGGATTTTCAAAGTTTTGGATCTAAGAAATAATTTTCACGAAAATGGATCTTGATCTTGAAATAAAGAGATATTCAAGAAGCTAAGAGATCATGGAAGTGATCTTACCTTAAAATGTAGGAAGATTGCTTAAGGAATCAAGTGATTCCGACAAGAAACCAAGCTTTTCTCAAGGACAACAATGGTGCTTTCTCTCTAAAGTTGAAGACGGTGTTCTTGGCTCTTCAAGAAGGGCTGGGCTGCGTGAATGAGAGGGTGTGAGGGCTGAGTTCAGCCTTAAAACAAGTCACTTAAGGGCAAAAAGGTCATTTGCCAAAAGGGTAAAATGGTAAAAGTGCAAAACACTAAGGTTAGGGGCATTTTGGTCATTTCACGTCTATATTTTCCTGATCGTCATGACGACTCTGACATACTCTCCCAAGTGTTCTGGGATGATGTGATATAAAGATTATCCGTTGGCAAATCCCGGTAAATCCATATGTGGCTCCGTTCGTCACCCGATTGAGGATTCCGCTCGAACGGAGGTCAGGAAGTGATTTTTCTGAAGTTTTTGTGAAATTTAACCAAAACCTGGAGAATCGAATTCTAAGACTTACTGTCTCGTTCACGGGTCTATCTGAGGTCTCCTGAGCAGTAAAATCATACTGTCAGTGTAAAAACGCAGACCGGGCTCCGTTTGAGTTTTCAACTCAAAACTTAATCGTAGCTTCCTACGATATCGTCGAGCATAACTATGGTCTCGGAATATTTTATTTCTATTCCTAAGACCTCGAATAAAATAAAGGCATTAAAATACTAAAGAATTAGAAAACGTGAAAATCGGGACGTTATATTCCTATCCCTCTTAAAAGAATTTCGTCCTCAAAATTCCATGACTTAAAACTAAACCTACTCGGTCGCTGAAGATTAGGGAAAGAAATTTTTCAACAAAGGAATTTTTTCCTGGTCTCGGTCTCAGAAGAAAGTATACAGAATAATTTTACCAATCTGAAATGAATACAGGAATATCCGGTATGCAAAAAGATTCTTCAGTAGGTTCGCGAGTGTAAAAATGCATAGCTAATACATATTTACATCCATGACTCTAATAAAGTTCCTTCTTTCATAAGAACCTTCCAATAAATTTGGGAATCAAAAGATAAACAGTCTGGCAAAAATCAGACTGGATCACCTTCACCAAAAGTAAAAGTGATTGGACTAAGTTTCATCAAAAAACTCACAGTATTAAGAAGAAGTTGTTTATGTTATAACTCAAGAAATAGTCATAACAAAACTTTCAGTGAAACAATACGAAAATGTCCAGAACAATGGACACCATATTACCAATTCACTCAATTGTCTAATACATTGAGGAATATGTAGGAGTGTGAACACATATGTTCCCTCGAGATCAGGCAGCACTAACACAGGTGAAGTAGTCAACCTTCTCTCTAATCCTTGCAAACTTTCCTCACAGGCTTTAGTCCATTCAAACGCTTTATCCTTCCTTTGAAATAACGTGACCCAAAAACTTTACTTCGTCGAGCCGAAACTCATACTTGGACAGCTTTGCATACAGCTGTTTCTCCTTCAGAACCTGAAGAATCACACTAAGATATTCTGCGTGTACTTCCTGGTTTCGCGAATAGATGAGTATGTCGTCTATGAAGACAAAGACAAACTTATCTAGGTATGGACGAAAGATCCTATTCATATAATCTATGAATATAAGAAGTATTCGCCATACCAAACGGCAATACAAGGTACTCGCAGTGCCCATAGCGTGTCCGAAACGTTGCTCTTGGTACATCTTCTTCCTTCACATGAATCTGGTGACAACCCGATCGCAATCAATCTCGGAGAAAACTGCCGCTCTCCTCAACTAATCCATCAAGTCATTTATCCTCGGAAGATGATAGTTGTTCTTAATGGTGAAGTCGTTCAATTGACGATAATCCACATATAAGCAAGATGTTTCATCTTTCTTTCTCACCAACAGCACAGGCGCTCCCTACGGCGACACACTGGGTCTAACGAACTGTTTTCCCCAATAAGTCCACGCACTGTTCCTTCAAGGTTTTCAACTCAGCAGGTGCCATATGATACGGTGCCATAGACACTGGTCCTGTTCCTGGCACAAGATTGATCACAAACTCGATGTCCCGAACTGGCGGTAAACCTGGTACGTCTTCAGGAAAGACTTCCGGAAACTCGTTAGTAACATGTATTCGTTGAGCTCCTCCTCTCAAAGAAACGTTTCCTTGGTTGGCAGTCCAAATCCAGAATTATCCGAATCAGGGAAAACTAAGGTTTTGTTTGCACAGTCTAATAGGATATGGTTGCAAACAAATCAAATCAATCAAAAACGTTCTATCTTTTACAGAAATAGAACAGTTCAAACAAACTTTCGCAGTTATAACAGGCTTTGCAGAAAGTGCAAAAATTACCAAATCTAAGGGTAAGGAAAGATATAGATAAGGTTTTACCTTCCACGACGATCTGACCGTGAATCAAATCTTCCTTTTGAGAAGTCTCAGCATCATCCCCAGTATAAACTCTACTCATTGCCTTAGGCTTCGCTGTTTGCACATCATTGATAGAATGTCTAGCTTTTGATTGCACACAATCGCATGAAGTATGCCCTGGTTTTCCATACTTGAAGCACATGATTCCCTTGATCAAGCATCCTCTAGTGACATGATTGTTCTTGCCACACTTCATGCACTTCTTTGGGGCTCTTCCAGATTGACTAATACTCCCACTACTTCCTCCTACAGAACGTTGTTGTTGACCTTGCTGTTTTGAATATAGTTTCCATCAAGATCTATCATCACGACCATTGGTGCCTTTATGGAACCTAGTCGGTCCAGAATGACCTTGCCTTCCTCCACGAGTCTTCATCAGATCTTCGATTACGAAGCATTCATCTACCAACACCGAGAACTCTTTGACCTCAAGAGGTTGCACCTCTCCTCGAATCTCGTCCCTTAAACCTTCTTCGAACTTTGTCCACTTCCACTCCTCATCAGGATGAAGATGGAAATACCTCGAAGACTTTAGCAGGGACTCAAAACGATCAGCATATTCTTTGACAGACATTCCTCCTTGACGTAGCTGCAGGAACCCCATGTCTTTCAACTCGTCTTGCACCCGTCGGGAAACACTTGTTCTGAAGAACTCTACGAGTGACAACTTACAAGAAAGCAAAAACATTACTCTCCTGCCCAATATCATTCCTCTTCAGAAACAATAATGCAGAGAATAACAAACAGGTGTTGTCTTCCTTACAGAAACGCAACACAAAGAACAAACAACACAAAAGGATAGACCAAAGTCATCATCCTTTCCAACATTGTTTTCTCTCAGAAACAATAGCACAGAAAAACAATCAGAGAAAACACAACACAAACAAGACAGATCATAACCTACAAACCTCAGAAAGACTCGGCCTGCTCTGATACCAAATAATGCAACACCCATTCCTGAGGCTCACATTCTCGAACGTTTATAAGGTCGAAAATATTTATTAATGCAGAAAATACGATTTTTCTTTTTCTTTACTTCTCATAAAGATGTAATGGGATTAGTAAAGGTAATAAATAATACTAATAAGTGAACTTAGGTTCAGCATGCATTACTAGGACATACTGTAATATAAATACAGAAACAGAAAATGGAAAACAAAAACATCAACATTACTATATACAGACATAAGTCTAATGTCTAACTGACATAAGAAATACAATAAGTACTAGGAGTCATAGCTCCCAAAAGGTACTACAAAAATTGACATAGTTTGGCCGATAACAAAGCTAAAACAGCAAAAAAGTCCACCTCCGAACTCAAAGGGACTGCTGAACTGAACCATCGTTGCGTCCATCTGTTCAAGCAGCAACAGCAAGTACCAGCAGAAAACATATAGATATGGGTGAGATTCCCGTTCATCAACACAACAAAACAGCAATAGTAAAAACGGGACGACTCACCAGGTAACAGCGTACCCAACATGCTAAACAGCATACTAAAACTCTCAATATAAATCATGTTAACAGTGTAATATAATGCATTCTTAAACAAAACAGCGATGTATAACAGTAAATGTAAACATCAACAAGCATGCAATGCAGTGCAATGTACATGACTCAATGCCAATGTCACTGGGTACTACTCTGACCCCTACTCCATGGAGCTAACAAAACATTCGGCCAGAGTGAATGAGAGGACATGTTCCGGTTTCTGCCAGCCATGAGCAAGATGCTACAACATTCGTAACGTGCACATATCTGGCTTTACGGTAACATTCTCGACTAAACATGTAAAGTACGGCATCTAGTAGAGGATATCAGTGTATTGCACGGATTCGCCACGACACAGAAGAATCACCAACTGGTCACATGTCAGCCCTTCCAACCCTGATACCTCCAAAAACACCATTGAAGATCGTCACCGTAAGATTTGCACCCGCATCAAGGTGAAAGCTCAACTCCTAGGCTCAAGGCCTTACAACTACGCACATGAAATGCCAATGCTTACACAAAGCAGATGCGATAAAGCAATGTCTATCCATTGGATAGATCTCAAGGCTCACTAAGGTTCTCTTCCTTAGAAACTACACACGTCTTTGTTTTATAAAACATTTATCCATTGGATAAATATCTCGTGATTCCTTTGGAATGATCCAGACTGCTTTTAGAATCGCCGACTGTCCCCACAAACGAATACAAGTCTTTTCGACGTGTTTTATCCTCACTCACATGCTTTCTAGGAAACTTCCCAGAAGGTCACCCATCCCATAATTACTCTAAGTCAAGCACGCTTAACTATAAAGTGCTTATGTTCTAAGCTCCCGAAAAGAATATAAATCTTGTTGGTATGGGTAATACCAATCAATTCTTATATACCTTCCCTTAGCCATACAGTCCCATACCTGCATAGCCCCAGGATTCCTTCCACTGTATAGTCCCATACCTGCACAGTCTCAGGATCTCTCTCATTCCGGTTATCACAAGATGGAAACAATTGAACGATTAACCTGGATCCGAATCACCGGTCCGTCATCAAACTACTGTTTCAAAACCAAAACGTTTCATGTTTGTGTTTACGTTTTACGAATTAAGTCTCAAGTCCTAAACATTATGAATAAAACAAGACATTAACCTTATGGAACCATTTGATTCTCTTCATGAAAACACCTCTTCTCTCATTTTGTGTCACTTAATTAACTAGATGGACAAAGGATAAGGCATAAAACATGTTTCACTTTGGTGAAAGCACTTTGAGATTTAATTCCATTTAATCTTTGGATCAAAGTCACTTAGGGTTTTTCTTTGAAAAACATAAGTTATTAAAACACTTTCCTTACTTGAAAACCTTGATTTGTCCAAGAACTACTCATGCTCTTCCTTCTTTCAAGATTATGGGTAAAATCCTATTAGGAACAAATGTGAAGATTGCTTCACCCTCAAGACAAATTGCAACTCACAATGTTTATCTAATTACGACAAACAACAATAACATATTATTGCATCATAATCAAGCATAAAGTCCGTCACACATCATTTGCATCATAATCAAGCATAAAAGTCCATACTTTATCTAGTGATCAAGGTAGGTTTTTCAACATATATGAAAATGATTTTCATCCAATCACATCATCACAGACATATGCTAGAGCACACTAAAGCATAAACTACACTTATTACACATTGTTCTCCAAGAGAACCACATTGAATGGTGAACCCAAACCAAGGGTTTTACCCACACATAAACTAAACAACCATCTTCACCACCACCATCTTGGTGTGATGAGGTTCACCCCCCATACCTGTTGAAGAGCAGATTCCCGGATCAAAGTCGGTTGATCTGTTTGTGAACCTTCTGATAATGTCACCAACTACATACAACCAAACAATCAATCATTAAACATCAAACAAGACAAAACTCAACAATTCTACCTAAGGGTTTCGGCCACCCAAGGGTAAAGAGGTTAGGAATTGATCTTGGTTTTCCATTCACGGATTCAAAGGCAATAGGAAAGCTCAGGATGAAATCAAGTGTTAGAAATCAAAAATTGATGAAAAACACTATTCATCATCATCAAAAGGGTTCGTCCATATTGTGCTTTTTGAGCTATGATGAGAGTTGAATCATAAGCTCTTGGGTTTAGGTAGAGAATGATGAGGTGATTCAAAGAAATTGGTCTTACCTCAAAAGGATTTTTCTACAATTTCCTATGGATTTTCAAAGTTTTGGATCTAAGAAATAATTTTCACGAAAATGGATCTTGATCTTGAAATAAAGAGATATTCAAGAAGCTAAGAGATCATGGAAGTGATCTTACCTTAAAATGAAGGAAGATTGCTCAAGGAATCAAGTGATTCCAACAAGAAACCAAGCTTTTCTCAAGGACAACAATGGTGTTTTCTCTCTAAAGTTGAAGATGGTGTTCTTGGCTCTTCAAGAAGGGCTGGGCTGCATGAATGAGAGGGTGTGAGGGCTGAGTTCAGCCTTAAAACAAGTCACTTAAGGGCAAAAAGGTCATTTGCCAAAAGGGTAAAATGGTAAATGTGCAAAAGACTAAGGTTAGGGGCATTTTGGTCATTTCACGTCTAGATTTTCCCGATCGTCATGACGACTCTGAAATACTCTCCCAAGTGTTCTGGGATGATGTGATATCAAGATTATCCGTTGGCGAGTCCCGGTAAATCCATATGTGGCTCCGTTCGTCACCCGATTGAGGATTCCGCTTGAACGGAGGTCAGGAAGTGATTTTTCTGAAGTTTTTGTGAAATTTAACCAAAACGTAGAGAATCGAGTTCTAAGACTTACTGTCTCGTTCCAGGATCTATCTGAGGTCTCCTGAGCAGTAAAATCATACTGCCAGTGTAAAAACGCAGACCGGGCTCCGTTTGAGTTTTCGACTCAAAACTTAATCGTAGCTTCCTACGATATCGTCGAGCATGACTATGGTCCCGGAATGTTTTATTTCTATTCCTAAGACCTCGAATAAAATAAAGACGTTAAAATACTAAAGAATTAGAAAACGTGAAAATCGGGGCGTTACAGATGGTGAGCTCCGAGTGTTCCTCTTTGGCTCTTGATGTATTTTTGGTTTCTACCCGACAGTATGTATACGTATGTACAGTGCCCTACCGATGGGGCTAACTTATGCATGTTATTATACAATTATGCTTATTTTGCGCTTTTACTCTGATCATCGTTTGCTATGCTTGCCGTTCTTGTTTACGTTGTTTTACTTTCCGCGACGCTGCTTTTCTACCACGCTATCTCTTTATATACGGCTAGGAATAGTTAATAATAATAATAATAAGAGGTTAGGACTAATGGGAAGGCTTCATACGTATAGGGTCGTCTCAGCATATACTTCAACCAAGGCATCCATGCCACAGTTTATATCAAGTAACCAATTATACACACACTTAGCATCCAATCAATCCATGATATAAGTACACATATACATCAAGTCTTAATTCAACCAGAACACACCAATCAATCATATGCCGTGAGGCTACCAAACTCAAAATGAAATATCTCCCTTTACCTCACTAAGTTGGTTAATCCAAACTCGAACAGTTCTCGGCTCCGGCTCCGGTTTCAAATGGCATGTCTGCCGGTTCATGCATGTACACAGAAATTTTATGTTTTCTTCTTCGTTCATTCTTTCATTTGTCGAGACATAAATCCCACGACTCTTTTTAAAGGACAATAAGCCCGTTCAAACCAAAAACACAGGACACGAAGTCCAAGTGCTCGATCCAAAAAACACTAGTCCGACGTCTCAGTCACTAGGTTTGGGTTCATCTTCAAAAGATCCATCATTTTTCTTTTTGGTTTCATTTTCTCAAAACAACTTTGGAAAACAAAACACACGTTTATTTTCTTGAAATAAAACATTTCTTGATCAAAGAGAACATTTTCCGGAGAAACACTTTTTCGTAAACAAAACCGTTTTTCTAAGGTTCCACGTCTTTTTAAAACGTTTTTCTGAAACAAAACACGTTTTGCATGACTTTCCACGAAACCACTTTTATTTTTCAAAAGGACACAACTTTCTCAAAAAGGAAACTTAAATTTTCTTGAAAAAGCAACACGTTTTCCCAAAAACACCTTTTTGATTTCAAAACTCGATTTTCAAAACTTTAATTTCGGCTTTCGAGTATTTTAATTATTTTATCGAGACACTGTCAATCCTATGCTCATCCAGGATATATATATATATATATATATATATATATATATATATATATATATATATATATATATATATATATCAAACAGTTTAACAATAGCATATACTTCAATCAAGGCATCCATGCCACAGTTTATATCAAATAGCCAATTATACACACACTTAGCATCCAATCAATCTAGGATATAAGTACATATATACATCAAGTCTTAATTCAACCATAACACACCAATCGATCATATGCCGTGAGGCTACCAAACTCAAAATGAAATACCTCCCTTTACCTCACTAAGTTGGTTAATCCAAACTCGAACGGTTCTCGGCTCCGGCTTCGATTTTGTTCGCGTTGCCTAAAACAATTAAACACAATACAATTCAAACAACAATCAACATCAATATACAACATCAAAACATAAATTTTCCCTCCCCTAAAAGGTCTAAGGTTCGACCATTTTTGGTAAAAAGGGTTAGGGATCACATTTGGTTCCAAACTTATGGATGGTTGGTTCATAAGCTTGGTTAACACCAACACAAGTCCAATGACTCAAAAATATGAAACATGACTCATGTTCTACACACATGAAGGTCTCAGCCATTTTGGGAAAAATTAGGCTAGGAATTGATTTGGTTTTCTATCACTTGGATTCAAGGACAACGGGAAAGTTAAGGATGGAATCAAGAGTTAGGAATCAAAAATTTGATCAAAAACACTATTCATCATCTCTTCTAGTTTTCGGCCACTTTGGGGAAAATTAGCTAGGATGAGAGTTTGATCATGAGCTCTTGGGTTTAGGCAGAGGATGATGAAGTGAGCTCAAAGAAATTGGTTTTCCACTAAAAGGATTTTTCTAGAATTTCCAATGAATTTTGAAAGTTTTGGATCATAAACCTGATTTTCATGAAAACAAGATTTGATGTTGAGATTGAAAGAGATTCTAGAAGTTAGGAGATCATAGAAGTGATCTTACCTAAGAATGGATGAAGATTGATCAAAGATTCAAGGTTTTCTTCAAAGATTTCAAGCTTTACTCAAGAAGAAAATGGAGTTTTCTCTAAGGAAGAAGATGAAGTGTTCTTCATGCTCTAAGACCATAATTTGGGCGTGAATGAGGACTGCGGAGGGCTGTCCAGCCTTCTAAACAAGTCACTTGAGGGTAAAATGATCATTTGCTTCAAGGTTAAAATGGAAAAAGTGAAAACAAGTTAAGTTAGGGGTATTTTGGTCATTCGGCACTCGATATTTCAAAACGTCATGACGACTCTGGCATGCTCTCCCAAGTGATTTGACATGATTTGGTATCAATGTTATCCATTAGCGGGTCCCGGTAAGTCCATATGCGGCTCCGTTCGTCACCCGATTGAGGATTTCGCTCAAACGAAGGTTAAGAAATGATTTTTTTTTTTTATTTTTTTGAAATTTAACCAAAACGTAAAGAATTGCATTCTAAGACTTACTGTCTCGCTCACGGGTCAAAATTAGGTCTTGATAGTAGTAAAACACTACTATCAATGAAAAACGCAGACCAGGCTCCGTCTAACTTTTCGACCCAAAAAAATACCATAGCTTCATGCGATATCGTTGAGCTTAACTATGGTCTCGGAATAATTTATTTTGCTCTCCAGAGGTTTCAATACAATACAAGTTCATAAATACTGTTTTATTAGGAAAAACTTGAAAATCGAGGTGTTACATTACTACCCCTCTAAAAAAAAATTTTCATCCTCGAAATTACGTACCTTGAAAAAGATTGGGATATCGTAATCTCATCTTATCCTCGAGCTCCCACGTCGTGTCTCCAGTTGCTTCATTCCAAACGACTTTGACTAAGGGAACTTGTTTTCTCCTGAGTTGCTTGATCCTCTTATCAACGACTCGCATAGGCGATGTCTTATAAGACAAGTTGTCTCGTAAGTGTACTATATCAGGTTCGATTACATGGGACGAATCAGGAATATACTTTCTAAGTTGTGAGACATGGAAAACATTACGAATGTTGGACAGAAAAGGTGGTAAGGCAATCTGGTAAGCTACTGGACCAATACGTCGAAGAATCTGGTAAGGTCCAATGAATTTGGGAATGAGTTTTATGGACTTTATAGCTCTACCTACCCCAGTAGTGGGTGTGACTCTCAGAAACACGTGTTCACCTTCTTGAAACTCAAGGGTTCGTCTTCGTTTATCTGAGTAGCTCTTTTGTCTGCTCTATGCCATATTCATCTTTTCACGGATTTGCTTAATATTTTCCATTGTTTGTTGCACTAGTTCGGGGCCTACAATCATATTCTCTCCATCTTGGTACCAACACAACTGTATCTGGCACTTTCGTCCATACAAGGCTTCATAGGATGCCATCCCTATGCTAAAATGATAGCTGTTGGTGTAGGTGAATTCGATAAGAGGTAAAGATCATCCCAACTTCCACCATGTTCTAGAACACAAGCTCTCAGCAAATCTTCTAAAGATTGCATCGTTCACTCTATCTGTCCATCAGTTTGAGGGTGGTAGGCTGGACTCAGCCTCAGCCTTGTTCCTAAAGCTTGATGTAGACTTTGCTAAAAACATGACGTAAACTTTGGGTCTCTATTAGAGACTATGCTTGATGGCACTCCAGGCAGTCTGATTACTTCTCTGATATACAGCTCAGTTAACTTATCCACTGAGTAGTTGATCTTAACAGGTAAGAAGTGTGTAGACTTCGTTAACCTATCGACAATCACCCATATCGAGTCAAAACTCTTAGAAGTCCCTGGTAATCCTACCACGAAATCCATTGAGATGCTCTCCCATTTCCATTTGGGTACATCCAAGGATTGAAGCATTCCTCCAGGTCTTTGATGTTCCACTTTTGCTTTCTGACAGGTCAGGCATGATGCTACATATTCAGCCACTTGCTTCTTCATTCCTAGCCACCAAAACTTCTATTTCAAATCTTGGTACATTTTGGTTGATCCAGGATGAATGCTCAGCTTACTCTTATGCCCTTCGTCCAGAATCATTTTCCTCATCTCCGGGTTGCTCGGTACACAAACTCGTCCATTGCATCTCAAGATGCCATCAGTTCCTAAGCTGAACTCTGCAACTTTCTCTTGTCCAAGTAACTCCTTTTGCTCTTAGAGGTACTCGTCAGTTGCTTGCTGTTCATGGATCGTCTCCATCAGTCCACTAGATACCTTGATCATTCCCAAACTAATCTTCTCGTGGTCCATTTCCATAACTAGATTGAGATCATGAAACTGTTCTATCAATTCTAACTCTTTAACCATCATAGCAGAGATGTGTAGGGTCTTCCTACTCAGAGCGTCTGTAACGACATTTGCTTTCCCAGGGTGGTATAGCAAAGTGAAGTCGTAGTCTTTGAGAAACTCCATCCAACGTCTCTGCCTCATGTTCAGTTCCTTCTGATTGAATAGGTACTTCAAACTTTTATGGTCACTGAAGACATCAAACTTGGATCCATACAAGTAATGTCTCCAGACCTTCAGGGCGAAAACCACAATAGCTAACTCAAGGTTGTGCGTCGGGTAATTCCTTTCATGAGTCTTCAACTGGCGCGAAGCATACGCTACAACTTTCCGATGTTGCATAAGCACACATCCTAAACCTTGATGCGAAGCATCATAGTACACTTCGTATGGTTCGTCCGGTTTAGGTAATACTAACACTAGTGAGGTTGTCAAACGTTCCTTCATCATCTGAAAACTTTCCTAACATTTGTCAGTCCATGTGAACGGTTGGTCCTTCCTCATAAGTTGAGTCAACGACGCAACAATCTTCGAAAATCCTTCGATGAACCTTTTGTAATAACCAGCTAGTCCAACAAAACTGCGGATTTCTGTCACAGTCTTGGGCCTCTCCCACAGAAGTACTGCTTCTACTTTTGTAGGATCGACGACAATTCCTTCCTTCATAATCACGTGTCCCAAGAATTTGACTTCATCCAGCCAAAACTCGCACTTGGGTAGCTTTGCGTACAGCTTCTCCTTGTGAAGGATCTGCAAAACTTGTTGCAGGTGTTCCTCATGCTCCTCAGGATTCTTCGAGTAGATGAGAATATCATCGATGAACACGACGACGAACTGATCCAGAAACGGACGCAAAATCCGGTTCATATAATCCATGTAGATAGCAGGCGCATTCGTCACTCCAAAAGGCATCACGAGGTATTCGTAATGACCATAATGCATCCTGAATGCAGTCTTAGGTACGACCTCGTTCTTCACTCTAATCTGGTGGTAACCAGATCTCAGGTCAATCTTTGAAAAGACAGCGCCTCCTTGAAGTTGGTCCGTCAAATCATCTATGCGGGGTAGATGATACTTATTCTTGATCGTTATCTTGTTGAGCTGATGATAATCCACGTAGAGTCTTGAACTCCCGTCCTTCTTCTTTACTAATAACATTGGTGCTCCCCACGGGGACACACTTGGTGTCACGAACCGCTTGGACATCAGATCCTCTAGTTGAGTCTTCAGCTCGGCTAACTCTGTAGGTGACATCCTATATGGAGCTATAGAGATCGGGCCGGATCCTGAAACTAAGTTGATCGCGAACTCGATGTCCCACACAGGTGGCAAACCTGGACCGTCCTCTGGAAAAACTTCCGAAAAATGTTTCACAACCGGCACGTCGCTCAAGACAACGTCCCTCTCGATTTCTAAACAGGATAGAAGCATGTATCCCTGAGCTCCTTCTTCCAAAGAAGCTTTTACTTGGTTGGCAGTTAAAAATTCAGAAATCTCAGGGTCAGGAAAAACTAAGGTTCTATGTGCACAGTTGAAAAGGATATGGTTGGAAGATAACCAATCCATGCCTAGGATCACATCCAATTGAGTCAAAGGCAAACATATTAAGTCAATAAGAAAGTTCCTATCATGAACAATAATAGGACAGTTCAAACATACTGTATTTACAGTAATGGGTTTAGCAGTTGGAGTTGTGACAATCAAATCAAAAGACAACGAAGAAGCAGGCAAGTTCAAAAGTCTCACAAAATTCAAAAAGATGAACGAATGTGTCGCACCCGAATCAAATAGTACAGTTAGGAGATTACCAGCTATGATGCAACTACCTTGTATGAGATCATCAGATTTGGAAGCATCAACGCCACTCATGGTATAAAACCCTTCCCCTCGCTGTTGGTCTAGCAGTCTGCACATTGTTGACAATCGGCTCAGGTTTTGGTGTAGGGCATTCCCTTGTGAAATGTCCTATCTTCCCGCATTGGAAACATAGAACTCCTTTCAGTTCGCAACTATCAGCTGGGTGTTCGGGTTGTCCACATTTGAAACATCTCAGGGCTTGGGCTTGATTCTGGTCGTTTCCACTCCTCCCATCGTAAGCAGAAGCAATAGGATGATAAGGTTGTTGTTTCTGACTATTCCCTTGAGGTCGGGAATACGGCTTCTTCTGGGACTGCTTCCCTTTCTGGTTCTGGTACTGGTTCGGGTTTCTGGACCTTATATGGTCCTCCCACGGTGCTCTTGTTCTCTCTTCCTCTTCTCATCTTCTCAACTTTTCTGCACTTTTCCACTAGAGCTTGAAAGGTACGGATTTCCAGGGGTAACACTGACTCCTTGATTTCGAAGCGCAGCCCTCCTTCGAACCTCTCGCATTTCCAGTCCTCGTCAGGTTGAGCTTGGAAAACACAGAAATATTTGGCGAGCGATTCAAACTTCACCACATATTCCCCTACAGTCATGTCCCTCTGCTGCAGCCTCAGAAATTCCTGCTCCTTCTCGGTTCCGGCACTTTGGGGAAAGTACTTATCCAAAAACTTGGTGCGAAATACTCCCCAAGTGATCTCTTGGTTGCTGGCTTCCAACAGCTGTCTTGTTCCTCCCCACCAATACTCTGCATCTCCCAGAAACAGGAATGTAGCATAGTCTACCTTCACTCCCTCGGGGAAGTGCAGAACAACAAAAATCTTCTCTATCTCTTACAGCCACAAGTCAGCCTTTTCCGAATCACACTCCCCATGGAACTGCGGAGGATCATGACGCTGAAAATTGACTAGCCCTCTAGCATCAGTAGCAAGATCAGCTCTTTGTTGGTTCTGTTGATTATGTTGAGCCATCGTAGCTGTCTATTGAGCAACAGCAGCAGCCGTATCAGCCATGGCCTGGATAGCCCGATTAATGTTGTTGTCATCAGCATTCTTGTCAGCAGTGCCGCGACCTCCACCATGACCACCTCTCAGATTCATGCTTACCTACCAGGCAAACCAATCATACCTAAATAAGAAAACATAATCAAGCCAAGGAAAAGGAAAAACAAGTTACTCGCCAGGCGAACCCATGCTCGCCACGCGAGCCAGAAGGTCAGCCTGAGAAGCAAAACACAACCTCTCGACCTCGCACCGCGAAACCAAAGCTCGCCCCGCAAGAAACAGAGATCACACAACATAAACACAACAGACTCACTTCCTAAGGATTCCCGAAAGACTCGACCAGCTCTGATACCACTAATGTAACACCCCCCTCGGGTGCTACGTACTCGAACTCAAAATGCGGAAAACATAATCAACTAAAAATGCTGATTGCTTTCGGAAAATAATATTATTAAGTAGCTATGTTCAAAAACTTGGTTCTTAAAAATTTTCTGCATGCATAGGCAATTCAAACTCGAGACAAAAGAATAAACTCCATAACACGCATTAATAATTAACATGCATACTAATATAATCATAACATAGGTTCAAGTCTAATATAAACTATTACAGACTCAAGACATAAGTACAACGTACGTGCAACAATTAATATAAGACTGCTACAAAAAAAAAAGAACTCCTAAGCTGGTCGGCTCAAAGAGTAGCCATTGGGATACAACCCCAAAGTCGGCTTCTTCAAAAGGTTCCGTCATCCGAATCCCCACATGTCTGCGGGGACCTACGATCAACATCTGTACATGTATTCCAAAAACACAACAGGGTGTCCAACATGTACAAGCAAAGGTGAGATACTCATATAAAAGTTTATCACGATAGCCGCACAGGCGGCAAACAACAGTATAAACATCCTCAGATAAATACAGTTATAGAAACAGTTATTTATATAACACAATGTAACATCTCAAACACTATCATGAGTTATAACCATACATGAGACTTCAATATCATCTTCCTAATTCATGTACTCCGGAGATTCTAACTTCCCATCATTGAGCAATAGGCAGCAGTAACACCCGTAACAAAATTGTCCTCATGATTCGGCCTCTCAATTTAGGTCTGAATTCCAATTGTTCCAGGGTACCACGTCATAACCATATCCCAAATACTCCAGTCTCTGATTGAGTCCATTCGTGTTTAGCAGCCGATTTACCATGACACGGGGTTGCTATGCCACCGGCCACTTGTGGAGTCTCGAACACAGAATGTTCCTATAGACCTAGTGGTCTTAACTGGATGAATTCTCAACTACGTAAGTTGTAGCTCGGTTTCAAATGGCACGTCTGCCGGTTCATGCATGTACACAGAAATTTTCTGTCTTCTTCTTCGTTCATTCTTTTATTTGTCGAGACATAAAGCCCACGACTCGTTTTAAAGGACACTAAGCCCATTCAAGCCAAAAACACAGGACACGAAAGTCTGAGTGCTCAATCCACAAAACACTAGTCCGACGTCTCGGTCAATAGTTTTTGGTTCATCTCAAAAGATCCATCATTTTTCTTTTTGGTTTCATTTTCTCAAAACAATTTTGGAAAACAAAACACACTTTTATTTTCTTGAAATAACACATTTCTTGATCAAAGAGAATATTTTCCGGAGAAACACTTTTTTGTAAACAAAACCGTTTTTCTAAGGTTCCACGTCTTTTTAAAACATTTTTCTGAAACAAAACACGTTTTGCACGACTTTTCACGAAACCACTTTTCTTTTTCAAAAGGACACAACTTTCTCAAAAAGGAAACTTAACTTTTCTTGAAAAAGCAACACGTTTTCCCAAAAACAACTTTTTGATTTCAAAACTCGATTTTCAAAACTTTGATTTCGGTTTTCGAGTATTTTAATTATTTTATCGAGACACAGTCAATACTATGCTCATCCAGGATATATATATATAGGTATCAAACAGTTTAACAATAGCATATACTTCAATCAAGGCATCCATGCCACAGTTTATATCAAGTAACCAATTATACACACACTTAGCATCCAATCAATCCAGGATATAAGTACACATGTACATCAAGTCTTAATTCAACCATAACACACCAATCAATCATATGCCGTGAGGCTACCAAACTCAAAATGAAATACCTCCCTTTACCTCACTAAGTTGGTTAATCCAAACTCGAACGGTTCTCGACTCCGCGTCATCTAAAACAATTAAACACAATACAATTCAAACAACAATCAACATCAATATACAACATCAAAACATAAATTTTCGCTCCCCTAAAAGGTCTAAGGTTCGGCCACTTTTGGTAAAAAGGGATAGGGATCACATTTGGTTCCAAACTTTTGGATGGTTGGTTTATAAGCTTGGTTAACCACCAACACAAGTCCAATGACTCAAAAATATGAAACATAACTCATGTTCCACACACATGAAGGTCTCGGCCATTTTTGGAAAAATTAGGCTAGGAATTGATTTGGTTTTCCATCACTTGGATTCAAAGACAATAGGAAAGTTAAGGATGGAATCAAGAGTTAGAAATCAAAAATTTGATCAAAAACACTATTCATCATCTCTTCTAGTTTTCGGCCACTTTGGGGAAATTAGCTAGGATGAGATTTTGATCATGAGCTCTTGGGTTTAGGTAGAGGATGATGAAGTGAGCTCAAAGAAATTGGTTTCCCATTAAAAGGATTTTTCTAGAATTTCCTATGAATTTTGAAAGTTTTGGATCATAAACTTGATTTTCATGAAAACAAGATTTGATCTTGAGATTGAAAGAGATTCAAGAAGCTAGGAGATCATAGAAGTGATCTTACCTAAGAATGGATGAAGATTGATCAAAGATTCATGGTTTTCTTCAAAGATTTCAAGCTTTACACAAGAAGAAAATGGAGTTTTCTCTAAGGAAGAAGTTGAAGTGTTCTTCGTGCTCTATGACCAGAATATGGGCGTGAATGAGGACTGAGGATGGCCTGTCCAGCCTTCTAAACAAGTCACTTAAGGGTAAAATGGTCATTTGCTTCAAGGGTAAAATGGTAAAAGTGAAAACAAGTTAAGTTAGGGGTATTTTGGTCATTCGGCGCCCCGGTATTTCCGAACGTCATGACGACTATGGCATGCTCTCCCAAGTGATTTGACATGATGTGGTATCAAGGTTATCCATTAGTGGGTCTCGGTAAGTCCATATGCGGCTCCTTTGTCACCCGATTGAGGATTTCGCTCGAACGAAAGTCAGGAAATGATTTTTTTTTTTTTTAATTCAAGTAAAATGTAGAGAATTACATTCTAAGACTTACTGTCTCATGCACGGGTCAAAATTAGGTCTTGATTGTAGTAAACCACTATTGTCAATAAAAAACGCAGACCAGACTCCGTTTGAGTTTTCGACCCCAAAAAATACTATAGCTTCATACGATGTCGTTGAGCTTAACTATGGTCTTGGAATATTTTATTTTGCTCTCCAGAGCTTTCAATAAAATACAAGTTCATAAATACTATTTTATTAGGAAAAACTTGAAAATCGGGGTGTTACAATTGATATATGTGTTTTGAAGGTTTTGAATGATGGTTTGGAGATGTGTTTGAATGATATATGGAATTGTTTTACTTATTGAAACATATGCGCATACTTGTTGATGATTTGTGGCATTGATGCCTTGGATGATATTTTGTTATGATTTTGGACTATTTGATACACACAGATATATATATATATATATATATATATATATATATATATATATATATATATATATATATATATATATATATATATATATATATAAGCATAGGACTGGCTATGTCTCGATAATAATTAAAATACTCGAAAACCAAAATCAAAGTTTTGAAAAACGAGTTTTGAAAATCAAAAGGTGGTTTTTGGGAAAACGTGTTGCTTTTCAAGAAAAGTTATGCTTTACTTTTTGAAAAAGTTATGTTCTTTGAAAAGGAAAAGTGGTTTTTCTGGAAAATCGTGCAAAACGTGTTTTATTTCAGAAAAGCATTTCAAAAAGACGTGGAACCTTAGAAAACGGTTTTTATTCACGAAAAAGTGTTTTTCCCGGAAAATTTTCTCTTTGATCAAGAAATGTTTTTTTTCAAGAAAATGAGATTGAGTTTTGTTTTCCAAAGTTGTTTTGTGAAAGTTTGACCGAAAAGGAAAACCGATGATCTTTTGAGATGAACCCGAACCTAGTGACCGAGACGTCGGACTAATGTTTCATGGATTGAGCACTCGAACTTCGTGCCCTGTGTTTCTTATTTGAACGGACTTAATGTTCTTTTAAAACGAGTCGTGGGCTTTATGTCTCGACAAATGAAAGATTGAACAAAAAGAAAACAGAAAATTTTTTGTATACATGCATGAACCGACAGACATGCCATTTGAAACCGAGCTGTAACTTACGTAGTTGAGAATTGAGCCAGTTAAGACCACTAGGTCTATAGGGACATTTATGTCGAAACTCCACAAGTGGTCGGAGGCCTCGCGACCCTGTGCGGTGGTAAGTAGGCTACCTAGCACGAATGAACTCGATCAGAGACTGGACTATTCAGGATATGGTTATGACGTGGTACCCTGGAACAATTGGAGTTCGGACCTAAATTGAGAGGCCGACTCATGAGGACAATTGTGCTACGAGTGTTACTGCGGCCTATCGCTCGATGAAGGGAAGTTAGAATCTCTGGAGTACATGAATTAGAAAGATGATATTAGATTCTCATGCATCATTATAAATCATGATAGTGTTTGAGATATTGTATCGTATTACATAACTGTTCTTATAGTTGTATTTATCTGTGAATGTTTATGCTGTTTGTCACCTGTGCGGCTATCGTGATAAACTTATTATATGAGTATCTCACATTTGCTTGTACATGTGGGACACCCTGTTGTGTTTTTGGAACACATGTACAAATATTGATCATAGGTCCCTGCGGAGACGTGAGGACTCAGATGACGAAGACTTTTGAAAAAGCCGACTTTGGGTTGTATCCCAATGGCTACTATTAGCCGACCAGCTTAGGAGTCCTTTATTTTGTGGCAGTCTTATATTATGAATTGCTGCACGTACATTGAACTTATGTCTTGAGTCTGTAATAATTTATATTAGACCTGAATCTATGTTGTGATTATGTTTTTATGCATCGTAATTATTAATGTGTGCTATTAAGTTTATTTCCTTGTCTTGAGTTTGTTTTACCTATACATATAGAAAATTTTTAGAACCACGTTTTTGAACGTAGCTATTTAATTATATTATTTTCCGAAAGCAACCAGCGTTTTATTCTCCAGTTATTTTCCGCTTTTTGAGTTCGAGTACGTAGCACCCAAGGGGGGTGTTACAGAAGGGTTCGAAATGGTCAAGACCATAGATGACACCAATCCTTTCTTAAATTCCTGGAATTCTATTCACACTCTTCGTCCCACTCAATGGATCTTCTTTTCCTAGTCAACTTTGTGATAGGTATGTCTAGTCTAGAGAACCCATTTATAACTTTCTATATTACTTCTCCAATCCTAAGAAATTTCTCACGTCTGACACTGTCTTAGGCTTCCCTCATCCTATCTCTACATCCACTTTACTAAAGCCAACCACCACTCCACCTAACTGATCTAAGGTCATCTACCCTAGGCAAAAATACATATCCTTAATGGTTACTTTGTTCGATTATCTAAGGTCCTCACAAAGGTTCATACTCTCATCATTCTTTTTTTTTTTTTTAGAAGCACTCAAAACTTATCACAAAAGTAAACATATTTCTTAATAATAATTAAAGTAGGATTTGATGTATGTTAGAATCGAATAATAATGAATTAGATTCTAAATAATAACAATAAAAACAATAACAACTTCGAATAAATTGTGAAAAGATACATCAAGGTAAGAAAGTTTTTAATTCCAAATCAATATGGTTTTACATAAAAAAAAACAAACACTGGCACAAAAGGATATTCCAATTTATAAATTAAAAATTCATTAAAGCAAAAGGAAGTTAAAAATGCAAATTCAAATCAAGTGATACTTTCTATGGTAATTTTGCTATCAAGAGGAATATGCACACAAAACGATAAATAAAAGTAAAACTATTCATTTATTTTATTCTATTTTATTTTTTTAAAATACAAGGTATATACATCTATCAAACAAATTCATGAAACGACATAAAAATATATTTTAAGAATATAATGTTAAGAATTAGCAACCTTAAAATTCCAAGTTTTTTTGTTTGTTTAATAATAGACAAATTCACATATAAAAACTCATTTTCTAGCAACTCCTCTAATTGTTTCTTAAACTCACTTAACTTTAGGGGTGTCATTGTATAAGGCGTTACTGACACTGGTCCACTTCTTGGCACTAAACCTATGTTAAACTCAACCCCCATATTTGATGTAAGGTAGAAACCTCTTTAGGAAACACATCTAGAAACTAACAGACAATAGGTAGTGCCGCTACATCACTTTCAGTCTCTATCTTAATGGAAAACAAAAGTATGTATCCTTGAGCTCCCTCAACTAAGCTCTTATTACAAGACATAGCAGATAAAAGGCAAATTGATACCGACAAATGAACAGACATAGGTTGTGGAAGAAGGATAGTTTGACTAGAACAATTATGACAACATTATTATATGACAATCAAAATCCCTAGAATAATGTCTATCCTAACATAGGCAAACATATAAGATCAACAAAATAAGACAAGCCGTGATATGCTAGGGAACGATTCAAACAAGCAATGGAGATAACAACTTTATCCTTTGCGGGAGTAGAAACAAGCAATTCAAAAGGTAACTTAAAAATAGGCAACTCCAAATTTTAACACAACTAAGAGATATGGAAGAATGGGTTGCTCCTGAATCAAATAATATGATAACTTCTTGTTATAAGCACAATTCCTTTTTGGTTTCTCCAGCTTCTGCAGGATCTGAACTGTTCCGAAAAGATGGCGGATTGTCCTTTGAAAAAGCGATAACCCCACGTAGTAAGGTTTTTGGGATGCTACCACCCCATATACCCTCATATGACAGAGTGTCTGTCTGCTCTTGCACATCTATGGTCACACGATCTATAGTTGTTACAAGCGCATCATTCGTCCCTCGCCTATTAGTCATCATAAATCTGCTCACTACCAATGAAACATTGAGTTGGTCAGGCTCAATATCCCAAACCATAGTATGCGGCATCTACAACTCTAACAAGCATCCTATGTGCCCAAGTTTTGATTTTTGAAAAACCCAATAACTATAGTCCAATTTAGGATTGAACTGCTCTGATACCAAAAATGTAATGCCCTTCGTTACATTAGTAACCCAAAATAATTAATTTAAATAAAATAAGGTAAATAAAAATTTTCTTAAATAAATGTTGAATAAATACTTAATATAATAAAAATCCAAAATAATTGTTTACATTAATTCAAAAACCGAAATATCATAAGTTTCAGAACCTCAAAACCGAGCTTCTATAACATCTCGCACTAGAAAATAATTAAAAGATAATAAAGGTCCTCCTGGCATATGCCATACAATACTAACCACGCTCTAAAACTAAAGAGATAGTCTTCAAAACGTCTGGCTACTCAACAGGGACGTCCCCAGGCCCTGAAAACAATACTACTAGTGAGATATAAAATCCCAGTGAACAGAAATACAATTTAAAAGGTCTTCGTAAAAGCATTGTTCTCAGCTGGTGAGGTAACCGGAAAAATTGTCCATGGCACCCACTATTTTCAAAATAGTGTATAATAATAATAATAATAATAATAATAATAATAATAATAATAATAATAATAATAATAATAAAACAACAACAACATAAATTATTATTGGCAATAAACGGTCATCATCAACACATCATATTTAAGTATGTCAAAGTCTCACATATCAAATAATCTCAAATATCCTCATATGTCATATGACTTTCAAACTGCACATAACAATGGCGTCTTATTGCCTACCTTACTCATGAAGTATTTCGATGTCACCTTCTCTTCAGTGACATTACTCATTTCGATACCAACCATTGCACACTGGTGGTATTACTCATTTTGACATCCCAACGTGTGGCGGTGTTGCTTTCGATACCCCGTTATTACGGTATTTCATATTTCGACACCCCAATTCATTGGCAGTGTTACTTTCAATACCCCTATCATAGGCAGCATTGCAGCAAACAATAATCATCACATTTAAAATTATTGAATCATGCCATAAACTCCAATATCATCATATAGTCAAATATAGCATGTCAATCAACCAAATCATGTACTAATCATTCATATCATAGCATCAATCTCAATAATAAACATTTAATTGACAGCAGAAACACCTTAGAAGGAAAACCCCCAAATTTGTAAAATCAGGATTTGACCAAATACAGGATTATTTTCCACAAAAAAAAAAAAAGACATATTTTGAAAGTATAACCCAAACCCAAGACAATTTGCACCATGTAAAGGGTGAGAAAGAGTATTTCTACTCACCTCTTGAAGACCTCCAAGAATCTCCAAGCGTACCCCGTGGCGAATCCTAGATGTCGCCTTCCTCAACCTTGAATCTCCTTCTCCTTCTCCTCCTCCTCCTCCTCCTCCTCCTCCTCCTTCTACCTCTTCTTGTTATTGTGGTTGTTGTTGTTCTTCTTCTACTTCCAAACTCATTGTTTGTTGCCACCCATCTCCCAAGCATGAGGATGCTCCGCAGCCGTTACTAAGGTGTTTTAGGGTGCAAAAAGGGTTTCTAGCCGCACTAAGGTGTTATAAGATGGTATATATATAGTGTTGCACTATTTCCCTATTTTAAACCTATTTTTAACGCATCCTAATGTAGAGCATGGGCATGCTCGTGATTGGCACGTTTGTTGTTGCTTTTATCGATGACATCCTTGTATACTCTTCGAGTGAAGAGGAACACCAAGAGCATCTGAGGGCGGTGTTGCAAGTGCTAAAGGACTGGCAGTTGTATGCTAAACTGTCGAAGTGTGAGTTCTTGTTAGAGGAAGTTCAGTTTCTAGGCCATGTGATCAGTAAGGATGGAATCGTAGTGGACCCTGCGAAAGTTGAGGCCGTAGTAAGTTGGGAAAGCCCTAAGTGTGTAAACGAAGTGAGAAGTTTTCTTGGTTTAACGGGCTACTATCGGAGGTTTATAGAAGGATTCTCTAAGATTGCGTTACCTATGACACAGTTGACGAGAAAAGGGAAAACGTTTGAGAGGTCAGAGGCTTGCGAGCAGAGTTTTCAGGAGTTGAAAAGAAAACTGACCACATCACATGTGCTGGTGTTACCAGATCCTTTAGGATGATTCAATCTATACTGTGATGCATCTTATCAGGGCTTGGGATGTGTGCTCATGCAAGACAGGAAAGTGGTGGCTTATGCCTCCAGGCAGTTAAGAGTACATGAGCGGAGCTACCCAACGCATGATCTGGAATTGGCTGCGTTTACATTAAAGATATGGAGACACTATCTCTATGGCACTAAATTCAGTGTGTTTAGCGACCATAAGAGCCTGAAGTATCCGTTCGACCAGAAGGAGTTGAACATGCGGCAACGAAGATGGATGGAATTCATAAAGGACTATGAATTCGACCTGCAATACCATCCAGGTAAGGCGAATGTTGTAGCAGATGCGCTCAGTAGGAAATCCTTACACGTATCTGTTATGATGGTAAAGGAGCTAGAGCTTTTAGAGGCGTTTAGAGATCTGAACCTAGAAGTGGAAATCGTTGAGGATAAGCTGAATCTGGGAATGGTTAGAGTAACTAGTGATTTCCTGAATCTATTATGGAAGAAGCAAGCAGAGGATAAGTACCTCGATAGTGTGAATCGGTTAGTAGAAGAAGGTAAGACTTCAGAATTCAGAAGAGGTATAGATGGTCTGCTTAGGTATGGTGACCGGGTTTGTGTGCCAGCGGATAGAGAAGTTAAGGATATGACCTTGGAAGAAGCACAGAAGAGCAGGATGAGTTTCCATCCAGGGGCTACCAAGATGTATCATGATCTGAAGAAGCTGTTATGGTGGCCGGGGATGAAGAAAGACATAGCAGCTTATGTCCTAACCTGCTTGGTGTGTCAGAAAGCGAAGATTGAACACCAGAAGCCAGCAGGATTGTTGCAATCGCTGGATGTCCCAGAATGGAAATGGGATGGTATTGCAATGGGCTTTGTTTCTGGGTTGCTGAGAACTCAGAAAAGGTGTGATGCAGTCTGGGTAATTATCGACAGATTGACGAAGTGTGCTCACTTCTTACCAATCAACCAGAGTTATTCTCTGGAGCGATTAACTCAGATTTACATCAAAAAGGTTGTAAGGCTGCATGGGGTAACTTCATGTATCGTTTCGGATCATGATCCAAGGTTTACCTCAAGATTTTGGAGGAACTTACACAGTGCTATGGGAACTAAGTTAAGTATGAGTTCTGCTTATCATCCTCAAACGGATGGTCAGTCGGAACGAACAATTCAGCCTTTGGAAGATCTCTTAAGGGCGAACGTGTTGGAAAACACGGGAAGTTGGGAAGAGTTTCTTCCATTGATCGAGTTTACATATAATAACAGTTTCCATTCTAGTATTGGGATGGCGCCGTACGAAGCACTATATGGACAAAGTGTAGGACCCCGTTGTGCTGGTTTGAGACGGGAGAAAGTCAGCTTTTGGGTCCAGAGTTGGTATAGCAAACGACGGAACAAGTCCGTAAGATACGGGAAAAGATGAAGGTTGCAAGGGACAGACAGAAGAGCTACGCTGACAGGAGGAGGAGTCCTTTCGAATTCCAAGAGGGCGACCATGTTTTCATGAGAGTTACCCCAAGAGCTGGAGTGGGCAGGGTAATCCGATCCAAGAAGCTAACACCTAAATTCATAGGACTGTTTCAGATTCTTCGACGAATCGGCCCTGTAGCCTACCAAATAGCTTTGCCGCCAAGTCTATCCAATCTTCATGACGTCTTTCACGTCTCTCAGCTCAGAACGTATTATCCCGATCCATCACACGTGTTAGAGCCCGAATCAATCCAATTGAAAGAGAACCTGGAGTACGAAGTTGCACCTGTTCGGATCTTGGATAGAAGGATCAAGGAACTACGCAGTAAGCGCATTCCGTTAGTAAGAGTGGAATGGAACCCAGTGACTGGTGATTCAACGTGGGAACGCGAAGTTGAGATGCACAAGGGTCATCCTTATTTGTTCACAGGTATACGACGAAAAATTCGGGGACGAAATTTTCTGTAAGGGGGTGTTAATGTAACATCCTGATTTCTCTGTGACTCTGATCGAGCTGGTTAAGCTCGATCGGAGCTCTGGATGATTGTGTGAATTGTTGTGTGTTAGTTTTAGGCCTAGTTTGAAGCTTAGGAATAGACTTAAATAAGGTTGGAGGTGCCTAAGACGTTAAACGAGTAACTATGGAAGCTAGAAGTTCTTCTCTCGCTGAGCTGACGCTCAAGCGTGGGAGAATTCAACGCTCAAGTGTTACGACGCTTAAGAGTGGGAGGAGTTGGACGCCCCAGTGTGCTGAGTGCGCTGAGCAGCTATTCTGAGTTTGGACGCGTGTGAGACACGTGTCAGGCCAAGGAGCAGGCGGAGTGGATAAGGTCCCACGCTCAAGCGTGGAGAGAACCCAACGCTAGAGCGTGGCAACGCTCAAGCGTGCAAATTGTAGAACGCTTAAGCGTGGATAGCAGAACCCATAAGTGGAGCTTCCACTTTCATCTTCTTATTTGTACGAAATCTCCCAAGTTTTCTGCAACTAGTGAGAGAAGCTCTGAGTTTCTAGAGTGAGAAAGCTCGAGGTTGAAGGTGATCGAAGTACCGGAACACGATTCCGACTACACCGTGTTCTTGGTGTTCTTCGAGTCTTTACCCTTTTTCCTTGATTTTGAGCTTGCCCTGGGGCTAACACTATGGTGCATGTGTTGTGCTCATGATTAGGGCAAACCTTCGTGCTCGCGGTGGTGCTAGATTTGGAGCTGTTCTTGGGCTGTTCTTGGAGCTGCCATTGAAGGGGATGCGAGCTTGAGAGAGAGGAGTGAGCCGGTGATCGCATTGAATTGCGTGTCGACAGTTCAGGTGGGGAGAGAGATTATTACTGCCATCGGGAAGGCAAGCTTAATGTAGTTGTGATTTCTGCTGTGTGGGGAAGCCCTAACCCTACTAGTGGTTAAGCCCTAATAAAGTATATAAACCCTAGGTTTAGCTTACTTTGTGCTATCGCCGTTAAGTTTGGAAACCCTAGGTTAGAGAACTGTTAATCGAGGATGTTTGCTGACGTATGACTGTAGGTGTTGGTTGTTGTTGTTGCTATCTGTTTGCCTATATGCTACTTGGTATACGTGATATGTTGCTAGATGCTTTTATTCTGCTATTGATATTACTGCTGCTATGATGTTATTGCTATTGCTATGCTGTAAGCTGTAATATTGAGGGTTGTGGCGGAATGTCGTAGAATAAGTTTGGCTGTGTGCCGTGTTGTTGTCGGACTGATACCGTGGATGGTGTCGTTGCTGCTATGCTGACTTCTTAAGGCTGTGAGCCGTGTTGTTTGAGCTGTGGCTCGTGGACGCGTGGCGTCGAGGCTGTGGCCGTGTGGATGATGTGGCATCGTGATGTTCTGATTTGGTTGAGAGCTTAGGCGTGAGATCCGGTATCAAGCCCGTTGAGGATGTTTGTTGCATATCATTTTCAGATGCCAAGTGGCGAGACTGTGTGACAGGTAGTATGGGCTGCCAGCGTCATACGAGGTTAGCGGTACCTAAGTGCCGGTACGGAAAGTAGATGGGGCAGTCAAGTGAGTGGCCTTGGGGATGTTGCCAGTCTTGGGAATAGTTTACAATGACGGATGAGGTAGCTCCTATCCTGTCCTGACGCCCAATCCAGTCCGGTTTGCCCGACTAATCCCATAACTTTCCAGTTGTTCCAGGCTAACGTTACAAGGCGACCGAGATACCCCGGTTCCGGTGTGGAAGGGCGATGCACTCTTATTGGTCACGACGAGCGGTTCGGTTTCTTGGGCAAGCTAACTCCGTTCCGACATAGAACCGGTTCCGGTGTGGACTTGTTCGGGTGTGGAACCGTTCCAGTTGGAAACCTGCAGAAGTGCTTTTTTCGGCCGACATGCTGCATGGGATTAGTATCCCGGTCTAGAGGTTTGATCTGAGTGTGAGTCTCATGGGATGGATGCTTGTTACATATGCTGTCTTGGGAGATGCGTCTTGGAATGCAGTAGATGCTATATTTGCTATATATGCTATGTGTTATCTGCTATATTTGTTTACTGCATTGCTGTTGTTTTCCAACCTTATGAGGCGCTGTATTTCTTATCTCGCTTCTGTTTTCCTTGTTGTCCGGTATGGATTCGCTCGAAGACGACGAGCCAGTTGAGGCGTAACATGGACCCGAGACTTCACCCGTTCATCACGGGGGCACCCCGGATGCCATTGCTGGGAGACATTGAGATCATATACCATGATGAGAGGGGATGGCGGGTAGACCCCTCTTCCTTTTTGGTGGTCTATACAGGGCCAGTCAGCCTGATGTTTCGGAGCGGTACACCTCCGTATGTAGATAGTATTGGTCCCTATTACATCTACTAGTTCCTCTCTTTTCCGAGGATGTGGCGACCTCCGAGGTAGAGGGAGCAGGACTACACTTGGGCAGCACCCCAGTCATCGTCGTGACCAGCAGGAGAGGTTACGTCTACTGAGGCCAGCGCAGGAGGATCGAGCATTACTTGAGGACCTACCGCAGGCGGAGGATCGTAGTGTCCAGTTCTTCGTCTCAGTATGAGCCGATTGTACGGTACCAGCGTACTCATGGCGATGGTCAGGGTAGCTCAGGGCATCCTCACCACTGATGGTGAGAGCCTGCCAGTGCGTCCTAGGGAGTGAGCTGAGCGCTTTTTCATGTATTTTGAGAGGGGACGGGGGTTGCTGGTGAGCTTCGAGTGTTTTTCTTTTGACTCTCGATGTATTTTTGGTTTTCTACCTGACAGTATGTATATTTATGTACAGTGCCCTACTGATGGGGCTAACTTATGCATGTTATGTATATATGCTTATGTTGCGCTTTATACTCTGATCATCGTTTGCTATGCTTGCCGTTCTTGTTTACGTTGTTTTGTTTCCGCAACGCGGTTTGTTTTACCACGTTATCGCTTTATATACGGCTAGGCATAGTTAATAATAATAATAATAGGTTGGGACTAATGGGATTATCCTTCTAAGAGAGGAGGGTCGTCTCAAAAAATATTTGTCGCTAGGATTGGAGTGTTCCTTAAGAAGGAACACGTCTCCAAGGGAGACGGTGGGAGGAATGTAGAACTTGGATAAATCCAAGTACCACAGAGTACTGACCCACCTGCAATGGAACAAGAACTGGTTCCACAAGATGTTGTGGTCCAACCACCAGTTCTGGTAGCACGAGACTCGCGTAAGTCAAACAGGACATGTCATCAACCTAAGCGATCTGGAATACTCCTAACTCAAGAAGGTGATGAACCACTCATGGATCATGATGAGCTTGTGACTTACCAGGAGGCCGTCATTGGCCTAGATTCTGAGAAGTGGCTAGGAGCCATGGGATCTGAAGTAGAATCCATGTACACCAACCGGGTATGGACCTTGGTTGAGTCACCTAAAAGGGGTAAAACCCATAAGGTGCAAGTGGGTCTACAACAAGAAGACTAACATGGATGGGAAGGTGAATACCTTCAAGGCGCGACTGATTGCATAAGGTTTCAAGCAAATTCATAGTATGACTATGATCAGACCTTTTGTCCAGTTGCATTGATTCAGATCCTACTTGCTATTGCTTCATAGTATGACTATGAGATCTGGCAAATGAATGTCAAAACAACATTCCTTGACAAGGAATCTTCTTGAGGATGTGTACATGACACAACGTGAGAGTTTTGTCTATTCATAGAATGTTATAAAGGTTTTGCAACTTGTAAACATCCATTTATTGATTAAAGCAAACTTCCAGAAGTTGTAATCTTCGTCTTGATGTAAACTATAAGACAAGTTTGGATTCATCAAGAATGAGGATGGATCTTGAGTGTACAAGAAGGTTAGTGGGAGCATAATTATTTTTCTCGTATTGTATGTGTATGACATACTACTTATGGAAACAATATTCCTACACCACAAAATGTGAAAACATGGTTAATGAATTATTTTTCAATGAAGGACTTAGGAGAAACGTCCTATGTATTAGGAATCAGGATCTATTGAGATAGATCGCTGAAATTGATAGGTCTTAGTCAAAGGTACATAAATTGACAAAGGGTATCATGCCTATGACACGTGACGTATACCTGTCCAAGGGACAGTCCCTGTTACATCAGATGTAGAGGGAACACATGAATAAGATTCTATATGCTTCGACAATTGAATCTGTTATGCATGCCATGATATGTACTCGAACAAATGTCTCGTATGCTTCGAGCATGATGAGAAGGTACCAATCCAATCCCAATGAAGGTTACTGGACCGAAGTCAAGAATGTCCTTAAGTACTTGAGAAGAACTAAGGATTCATTCTTGATCTAAAATGGTGAGGAAGAGCTCATAGTAATGAATTACACTGATGCTAGCTTCCAAACCGATAAGGATAACTTTAGATCGCAATCTGGTTTTGTGTTTTACCTTAATGGTGGCATTGTGAGCTTGAAAAGGTTCTAAGCATGAGACAGTTGCTGATTTTATAACAGAGGCCGAGTATATAGTTGCCTTAAATACAGATTTAAAGGCCGTTTGGATCAGAAAGTTCATTTATGAACTAATCGAAGTTCCTAACTTTGCGAACTCCATTGATCTCGTTGCGATGATGATGGAGTAATCGCCTAAGCTAAGGAAACTTGATCTCACCAGTGATCCGAAACATATACTTAGGTGCTTCCATCTCATTCGATAGATGATCGATAGAGGAGGTGCGAAGATGTGCAGAATGACAATACTAAACAATCCACTATTGGAGTCTCTTGCTCAGTGGTAGCATGACACTCACACTAGACCGATGGGTGCTATATTGATGCCCGATTGGCTCAAGTGCTAGTGGGAGATTGTTGGGGTTAGCCCTAGTGGCCAATCTATTTTGAATAGATAATCATTTGTATCATGACTTTGATCATATATTTGATATATGTATAAGGCATTTATTTATTATATTATATTTTATGATCATATTTATAGCATAATAAAGTCCTTATAATAGATAGTTCATTTAATGGAACATCAAGTATGACTTGACCGTTAGATGCCATTAAATTATAGAACATTATTCTTAAATATCCATAGTCAAGTATTATTATTAATAAGCACAATAATAATACATTGAGACTATTATGTGAGTGTACTAATGACCACATCTCACGGGTCATAGATATAAGATATCAAGTCTTCACATAGGTATAAATATTAGTGGAATATTTATATTGGAGTGACCCACTATGAGAACGCTGCATAATAGTTATGTAAGTGTCATAAGCGATTCTCATGGGGACCATAGTGAAGTAGTCCTTCGACTTGAAGTCACTACGATTCCTAACATATGTAGTTGTAGGCTTTAATACTATTAAACGTTGTCTGTAATAGGACAACTATAAAGATAGTTATTGGGTCTGCAATGAAACATGTTGAGGAAAGTGAGTGATGTAGATAGGATTCGTCCCTCCTACATAACAGGAGTAATGTCTATAGGCCTCTTGATGGTATGCGACGCAGAAATGCATGGCCATGCTAAGGTGGGACAATATGAGATATTGGGCCCACATGATCATACGTCAATTACTAGATCAAGAAATAAATAATTGGATTTAACAAGGATGACACATTTATGCCTTGTGTTCAATTAAGACATTGAGACGAAGGACGTTGACTTCACATTATATATGGTTACAAGAAAGTTTTAATTGTATCACCAATATTCTAATTAATTGGGTAGCAATGATGTATTGCTAGATGTCGCTCATTGTTTATAATATTAATTGATTATTAATATGATTAATAATAATTAATATTATTGCCAATTAATTGAGAACCTATTGTGTCACATGCATAGAGCAAATGTTCATAGAATTAATTTAATTGATCAATTAAATATGATTTAATTAATAATTAAATGAGGATAAGTTTAATGGATTAATTAAATATGATTTAATTAATAATTAGACATTGGGCCTGTAGCGTACAGTAGCCTAAGTGGATTAGGTTAAGTGAGTGATAGCTATTAGTAAGTTGTGCACGTCACTTAAGCTAGACACAACACAGAGCACTCATAATGGTCGCTGTACACCCTTGACAGGCGCGCCCTCTTTTCTCTCTCTCTGTGTACCGTGCCTCTCCCAATCCTGATAGGTAGCACTACGCTATCTCTGACGTTGGTTTGCTCCCGTGGACTAAGTAGAGGTATTGCTACTTTCCAATACTGGTGATAGAGAAGCCTTTTCTTATGGTGGTTATGGCTGGACAGTTATCGTAATCTCGCGATCCGAGATTCGTTAACCGTTGGATCGGGTTGAGTTTTGGACAGCAGGTTCGTAACATGTGGTTCTACATCTTCAAAGTTCAGTTTTAGGATACGAGGTCTGGAGAAAAAGTTATGAGTATCTCAAGTATTATCATTTTTGGCTAACCGGTGTTGTTGGCATGCTCACAGTGTTCACGGTAAAGCTACGCTTCAAGATGTAAACACAATATCCTTGTGATTCATGTGCAATACGTGGTCCTTTAGTAAAGGGGTTTTTTCGCTCAAGAGGTTTTTATATATTGTTTTTAAAAATTATCCCTCTTGAAACCCCAACAGTGGTATCAAAGCGTCTGGTCGTAGTTTGCCATGTATCCTAGGATTGTTTGCCATTGTATGATAACATGTTTATTGCTTTTAAATATGATTTGTATGTTTAAAAACATGTTTGTATGATTTGTATGTGATATAAATCTCTTTGAACATGTTTTGTGTGCTTGGTTGTGCTCCTGACATAAACAAGGATTCGCTTCTGGAATCCTACTGTGCCGTTTGGCACGGCTGTGCTCCATTTAGCATGGTCATGCACGTTTAAGTTAGCGTTAGTGAACAAGTATCACGGCCGTGCGCCATTTGGCAAGACCGTGCCACTTTTGAATAGCGTCAGCGAGCTTTTGGGACGGCCGTGCACTGTTTGGTACGGTTATGCTGATGGACAGAATATGATTTTGTCCCCTTTTGCAATACTTGGTCCTTTAGTAAAGAGGTTTTTCCGCTCAAGAGGTTTTTATAAATTGTTTTTAAAAATTATCCCTCTTGAAACCCCAACAGGCGCGTGGACCCCTCTACCTATTTGACGGTCTATACTGCACCAGTGAGCATTCTCTCCAAGGGAGGGGTGTCGCACATGGAGGACATGATGGGACTGTTCAGGGTTAAACAGTTTCTTCCCTTTCCGAGGATCTGGTACCCATCGAGGAAGAGAGAGCAGGACTACCGGTGGGCAGCGCCACAGCCATTTGTGGTATCCAGTAGAAGAGGCTTCGTCTACAGAGGTCAGAGGAGGCGTACCGAGAAGTACCTGAGGACCTATAGGAGGCGTCGTATTGTCATGTCGAGTTCCTCCTCCGAGTATGAGCCTACGCGGGTTTATAAGCGTTCTCACGGAGAGGGACAGGGTAGCTCAAGGCATCCTCATTACTGGTGGTGAGTGCCTGCCAGTGTGTCGCTAGGACTGAGTGGGGAGGTTGTTGATGTACTTTTGAGTGTGGGTTGGGAAAGAGCACTGAGGGTTCTTCCCCCTTTTGCTTTTGATGTATTTTGAGTTATCCTTTTGTACAGTTTGTATATCTACGTATAGTTCCCTACTAACAGGGCTAAGTTATGCAGGGAAATATATGTATATATAGTTGTTCTATTTACGCTTTACATTGATGTGATTTCTATGCTTCCCGTATGGTTGTATGTTTTTAACACGCTTGTTTCCGCTACGTTGTTTGAATACCACGCTATCGCTTTAATACGGTTAGGCATAGTTAATAATATAAGCTTGGGACTAATGGGATTATCCTTCTGCGAGAGGAGGATCGTCTCATTATTAAGGTATCAGAGCGTTGAGAACATTCTGCAGCTAATGGGATGATTTCATGTATATGGAGTCATCTCATTTTGGTGATATCAGAGCATTGAGAACGTTTTGCAGCTAATGGGATGATTTCATGTATATGGGGTCGTCTCATTTTGGTGGTACCATAGAAGTTTGTTTCCATAACGGGCCTTGAGGGTCGTTGATGCTACCCAGTCCTTATTGGAACCGAAAACTGTGGAAGTCTAGAGCCAAGACTGCAAGTCTAACGGGTGTACTGGCTTTAACGGTTGACACCCGGGTTGTATCATTTGAGTATGATATTGGGTAGAGTGTCCGATGCGCTAGTTATCGAAGTGTGATAACTGTTTTCATTCATAAGGCATATGATATGTTTAACTGTTAAGCGCTATTATATGTCTTATGAATTGGAATTAATAATTCCTTTTTACAGGAAGCTAAATGGCTTGTGGACGAGATAGAGAAGGAAGGCCGGCGACAACCGAAGGTAACGATAATAACAACAATAACAATGGTGACCACTCAGGGACTAGAAGTGGTGGTGACACCTCTGAGGCAATGAGGGCCATGAGGGATCTGCCTACGGCAATGATGCAACAAACTCAACAGATTTTCCTGTATATGCAAAGGCAGGAAGAGAAAGAAGTGAGGCAAAATCAGTTGCATGCCATAAGGGGAAATGAAGCAGTGGACACAGATCTCAATGCTTTCATGAAAGGAAATCCTCCACAATTCCACGGGGAGTGCAACCCTGAAGCTTCAAAGATGTGGTTGCAAGAGATCGAAAAAGTATTCATGGCCATACAGTGTAGAGAGGACAGGAAAGTGATGTAAGCTGCATTCATGCTGGTAGGCACAGCAGAGGCTTGGTGGAAAAACAAGCTTAGATTGTTGGAGACCGAGGGCAGAGTGGTTACTTGGAACTTATTCTGGGAGTGCTTTTTGCAGAAGTAATTCCTGAGGAGCATCCGGCAAGAGAAAGAGAAAGAGTTCCTGAGTCTAAAATAGGAACGGGTGTTAGTTGGTGAGTACGCTATGAGGTTCGAAGCGCTACTCAAGTTTTCACAGTTCTATCAAGCCCGTCCAGATGAAGAGTGGGTCTGCAAAAGATTCGAAGTCGGGTTGAGACCCAAGTTGAAGCGAACGATGCTACCTTTTGGCATCAGATCCTTCCCAGAATTGGTCGAGAAGTGCACTGTATTTGAAGGTCACGACAAGATGGGAACAGTTCAACCACAATTACGGAGTGGTGGCTTGGTACGAATTGGTGGCCAGAGAGGTAGAGGTGGCAGGTTCCAACAGAGGACGAGGTCGTACAATCCGCCATCTCAGTTTAATGTTAATCAAGAACGGAGCAGCTCCATTCTGGGGCAACAGGAGATCAAGACTTGTTTTCGGTGCGGGGGACCGCATCTAGTCAAGAACAGCCCAAGGACCCAGCACATCAGGTGTTTCAACTACAATCAGATAGGTCACTATGCCTCAGATTGCAAGCCAGGGGTTAGCAGAAGAGCCCAGTTTCAACAGCCAAGTAGGAGATCTCAGAGTGGCAGAGCAAGATTAGCTATAGTAAGTCATCAGATTAGCGTACAGACGACTGGAAGAGTGTTTGCCGTGAAGAGTTTTGAAGCCTCTCGAAGCCCTGACCTGATACAAGGTAAATGCTTAGTCTCTGGTAAACTTTTACCAGTTTTGTTTGATTCGGGGGCTACTCATTCCTTTATATCAATAGACTGCATGGATCATTTAGGGTTGCCTGTTTCATCATTACCCTATGATTTGACTGTCTAAACGCCTACTGGAGCTTCTCTGACTACCCTATCTGTATGCCTTAAATGTCCTATCACGATAGAGAATCGTCATTTCCTTGTTAACCTTATCTGTTTGCCTATGCAATAGATAGATGTTATCCTAGGTATAGATTGGCTTTTGGCCAACCATGTGATGTTAGACTGTTCTAACAAAACCCTCATTTTTTCCGAGCGATCTGGATTGATGCCTGCCGACAAGAGTATTCCGACGGGTGGACGATCAGATGGATGCATGGTGCTGTTCTCTTTGGAAGCAAAGGAGACTCCTAGTGTCAGAGCTTTACCTATCGCGCGAGAGTTTCCGGAGGTGTTTCCCAATGATGTTCTCGGACTGCCACCGGAGATAGAGGTGGAGTTTGCTATAGATCTTGTACCGGGGACTGGGCCTATATCAATAGCGCCATATCGGATGTCTCTAGTGGAGTTGGCGGAGTTGAAGAAGCAGTTGGACGAGATGTTGGGCAAAGAGTTCAACAAACCTAGTGTATCTCTGTGGGGAGCGCCAATGCTGTTTGTTAAGAAGAAAGACAAAAGCTCGAGGCTGTGCGTAGACTATCGTCAGCTGAACAAAGTGACAATAAAGAACAAGTATCTGTTACCATGGATATATGATTTGATGGATAAACTAAAAGGAGCGGTTGTGTTTTCTAAGATCGATCTACGATATGGATACCATCGGATTCAGGTTAAGAAGGAGGATGTGCCAAAGACTTTTTTTCGAAGTTGGTATGGTCACTATGAGTACTTAGTTATGCCTTTCGGTGTGACTAATGCTCCGGCTGTGTTCATGTATATGAACAGGATCTTTCGACCGTTCCTTGACAAGTTTGTTGTTGTGTTTATCGATGACATTCTTGTATATTCTTCAAGTAGAGAGGAACACTAAGAGCATCTAAGGGCGGTGTTGCAAGTGCTAAAGGACCGACAGTTGTATGCTAAACTGTCGAAGTGCGAGTTCTGGTTAGAAGAGGTTCAGTTTCTAGGCCATGTGATCTGTAACGATGGAATCACAGTGTATCCTGCGAAAGTGGAGGCGGTAGTGAGTTGGAAAAGTCTTAAGTCTGCAAGCGAGGTAAGAAGCTTTCATGGTTTAGTGGGCTACTATCGGCGGTTCATCGAAGGATTCTCTAAGATTGCATTACCTATGACGCAATTGACGAGAAAGGGGAAGGCGTTCGAGTGGTCAAAGGCTTGCGAGCAGAGTTTTTAGGAGCTGAAGAGGAGGCTGACTACGTCACCAGTGTTGGTGCACCAGATCCATTAGGACGATTTGATGTACACTGTGATGCATCTTATCAAGGCTTGTGATGTGTGCTCATGCAAGAAGGAAAAGTGGTGGCGTATGCCTCCAGGCAGTTAAGAGTACATGAGCGGAACTATCCAACGCATGATCTGGAATTGGCTATGATAGTGTTTGCATTGAAGATATGGAGACACTATTTGTATGGTACTATGTTCAATGTTTTTAGTGACCATAAGAGCCTGAAGTATCTGTTCGATCTGAGAGAGTTGAACATGAGGCAAAGAAGATGGAAGGAATTCATAAAGGACTATGAATTCTACCTGCAATACCATCCAGGTAAGGCGAATGTAGTGGCGGATGAGCTCAGTAGGAAATCCCTACACGTATCTGCCATGATGGTGAAGGAGCTAGAATTGTTAGAGGCGTTTAGAGATCTGAATCTGGAAGCGGAAATCGTCGAGGATAAGTTGAATCTTGGGATGGTTAGAGTAACTACCGATTTCCTAAATCTATTATGGAAGAAGCAAGCTGAGGATAAGTACCTCGAGAGCGTGAACCGGTTAATAGAAGAAGGTAAGACTTCGAAATTCAGAAGAGGTACTCATGGTCTGCTTAGGTATGGTGATCGGGTTTGTGTGCCAGCGGATAGCGAGGTTAAGAATATGATCTTGGAGAAAGCACACCAGAGCAAGATGAGTTTTCATCCGGGGGATACCAAGATGTATCAGGACCTGAAGAAGCTATACTGGTGGCCGGGAATGAAGAAAGAGGTGGCGACGTATGTCCTAATCTGCTTGGTGTGTTAGAAAGCGAAGATTGAACACTAGAAGCCAGCAGAGTTGTTGCAATCGCTGGATGTTCCAGAATGGAAGTGGGATAACTTTGTCGTGGACTTTGTTTCTGGGTTGTCGAGAACTCAGAAAAGGTGCTATGCAATCTGTGTAATCATTGACAGGTTGATGAAGTGTGCTCACTTCTTACCTATCAACCAGAGTTACTCTCTGGAGCGATTGACTCAAATTTACATCAAGGAGGTGGTGAGGCTACATGGGGTGCCTTCAAGTGTCGTTTCGGATTGTGATCCAAGGTTTACCTCAAGGTTTTGGAGAAGCTTACACAATGCAATGGGAACTAGGCTAAGTATGAGTTCTGCTTATCATCCTCAAACGGATGGTCAGTTTGAACGCACAATTCAATCATTGGAGGATCTCTTAAGAGCGTATGTGTTGGAGAACACAGGAAGTTGGGACGAGTTCCGTCCATTGATTGAGTTTACTTATAACAACAGTTTCCATTCAAGTATTGGCATGGCGCCATATGTGACACTGTATGGACGAAAGTGCAGGACTTTGTTTTGCTGGTTTGAGACTGGAGAAAGTCAGCTGTTAGGTCCGGAACTGGTACAGCAAACAACGGAACAGGTCCGTAAGATACGGGAAAAGATGAAGACCGTAAGGGATAGGCAGAAAAGCTATGCCAACATGAGGAGGAGAGCCTTGGAATTTAAAGAGGGCGACCATGTCATCATGAGAGTTACCCCAAGAGCTGGAGTGGGCAGGGCAATCAAATCCAGAAAGCTAACACCTAAATTCATAGGACCGTTTCAGATTCTTCGACGAATCGGTCCTATAGCCTATCAGATAGATTTACCACCAAATCTGTCAAATCTCTGCGACGTCTTTCACGTCTCTTAACTCAGAAAGTACCACCCTGATCCATCGCACGTGCTAGAGCCTGAATCAATCCAACTAAAAGAGAACCTTGAGTACGAAGCCTCACCTATTCAGATCATGGATTGAAGGATCAAGGAACTGCGCAAAAAGCACATTCCGTTAGTCAGAGTGGAATGGGACCCAGTAACGGAAGATTCAAAGTGGGAGAGTGAAGTTGAGATGCGCCAGAGTCATCCTTATCTGTTTTCAGGTATGCGACGGAAATTTCGGGGACGAAATTTTCGGTAAGGGGGTAGTAATGTAACATCCCGATTTTTTGCGACTCTAATCGAGTTGGTTAAACTCGATTAGGGCTTTGGATGCTGTGTGAATTGTTTTGTGTTGGTTTAAGAACTAGTTGGGAGCTTAGGATTAGGCTTGAACAAGGTTGGAGGTGCCTAAGGTGTTAAACGAGAAACTGGGGGAGTTGGGAGTTTGGAAGACTCTTCCCAGCTGAGCAGCATGCTCAAGCAAGGGAAAGGAGCACGCCCTAGCGTGCCAACGCTAAATCATTGGCATGTTGCACGCTCAAGCGTTCTGAGTGCGTTTGCCAGCTGGTGTGCTTTTTGACGCGTGTGCTACACTTGTCAGGCCAGGGTGAAGGCGGAGTGGACAAGTGTTATGATCCAAGGTGGATATATTGAATGTAGGATCTAGGAGAATTGATTCATAATTGAAATGAAAATTCAAGCTAAAATTGGAGGGAAAACCAAACTTGTTCATCTTTGATGATCTTGAGGAAAATTTAGAGAACTAGCTCCACCTCAAGCCTAAGCTTGATCATCAAATCACAAGTAATTTGGATCCACAATTCCTAAGCAATATGAAGCAAAACTTGCATGAAAATAGAGAAGCCTAAGGCTTTTGCGTGAGGCAACAAGAATTCAAAAAGAAAGGGAAAAGATGAAGGGGAAGGGAAATGGAAGAAAGCGCCACAACTCCATGGATTAGATGGAGTGATAAGCTCAAGGAAGATCCGCCATATGAGTATGAAGCTCTTGATGAGAATCACAAGATTCTACTCTAGAACCCTCAAGTCTATCATATTGTTTCCTCACTCTATTCTCACCATACTCTCCATGTCTCCTTCTAGGCCTCCTTCTTCTTTGCTCATCCTTTTCATACTCATTTTCTTCATGTGATGAATTCTTATGAGTAGAACTTTCTTTTCTTGGACTTCTAGTTCTTGTTCCTCTTGAAGCTCTTTCGATGCCTTCAAGTCTTTCTTTAAGCTCATCAATTTGCCATTCAAGAAGCCTTTCCAAATGTCTTGTCATTCTTTGGAGTTTCACATCGTATGCCGCGGTTCTAGGTGAAGGTGGTGTACTACCTCCACTATCACCTCTTGTTTGTGACATGATTACAATTCAACAAAAAGCAAAATAAAATGGACCTTACCACTCAACTAAGTGTTTCACTCTTAAGATGTTCACTCGTGTATCACACAAATAGGCTTTTTAGCAAATGCACACTCTTGCCTTTTTCCACTCTAAAGTCTCAAGTAAAGGCTCTTGAAGTAGAAACAAGCAATTCCAAGATATAAGCCAAATACACTTGTAAACAAATCAAACCAAGAGTAATCACTCACAATAAATTCAAAGAAAGAAAATTACAAAGACAAAACTAAGAAGTTTAAGAGACAAACTAAAAATGTTCAACAACAAATAGCACACTCAATCAGAATTTAAAAGAAGACAAGTAGAAGAAGAAAGAATAAGTAGAAAGTGAACTTTTCTTCATGTGCTCTTGATTTTCGAAATTTCTTTCTCAAGTAGGCTCATATACAAAGTTTTAAGGCTGAGAAGTGGCAAGTCTTTTTCTGCAAATAATTTTTTTAAACTTTTGATATTTGCACTTTTGCCCCAAATTTTTCTGAAATTGCGTTTTGGTCCTTGGTTTTTTTTTTCAGATTTGGACTCTTTTTCCTTTTATGTAATTTCTGAACTATTTTTTTTTTCTGAACAGCCATTGAATTTTTCAAATTTACACAAACAGCCCAAACTAAACAATTAACACAAATGTAAGATCAAAAGAGGCCTTTCACAAGTGATTTTGCAAGAAGCAAGTTGAATCCAAGTAATTCAAGTTTAGATTTCACAATTTGATGCTTATATCTCTCATTCAATTGGCTGATCAACAAGTTAACCAACACTTTGGAAATTCATCAAGATCAATCAAGCAAATTTTCCAAGGATCTCAAGAAAAGTGAAGAACACTCATGAACATCAAGAAAAATTCAAATTCAAGCGAATTAACAAAACTAACACAATTATATGTAGAATTCAAAAATTCAAACACAAATAACAACAAACAACACAATTAGAACACAAGATCAAGATCAACAGGATCTAGATCTAAGAAATTTGAATTTTGAGTTTTGGCACCAAAATGAAATTTGAATTTTGCGCCACTTTTTTTGAATTTTTTTTAAATTTCAGCTTCTATAACGCTCCTAAAGGCTAGCTCTAGATACCAAATGTTATGATCCAAGGTGAATCTATTGAATGTAGGATCGTTCTGGGAGAATTGATCCATAATTGAAATGAAAATTCAAACTAAAATTGGAGGGAAAACCAAACTTGTTCATCTTTGATGATCTTGAGGAAAATTTAGAGAACTAGCTCCACCTCAAGCCTAAGCTTGATCATTAAATCACAAGTAATTTGGATCCACAATTCCTAAGCAATATGAAGCAAAACTTGCGTGAAAATAGAGAAGCCTAAGGCTTTTGCATGAGGCAACAAAAATTCAAAAAGAAAGGGAAAAGATGAAGGGGAAGGGAAATGGAAGAAAGCGTCACAACTCCATGGATTAGATGGAGTGATAAGCTCAAGGAAGATCTGCCACCAGAGTATGAAGCTCTTGATGAGAATCACAAGGTTCTACTCTAGAACCCTCAAGAGGAGACTTTCTCTCTCAACTCTCTCTTGATCTCAAGTGTGAGATAAATTCCTAATATTCACATTATGATTCAAAATGCTTACATTTGAGTATTTATATGGTTCCCCCAAAATGAGAGGGAAACTAGCGCATGGATCCTAAGCCCACATGGCTATGCGCACCTATCATGAAGTGTGGGCCTTGATGACTTCATCTTGGCCCAATTACAAGTCAAGGTCCAAAAAGTCAAAGTCCTAAAAAAGTCAACTTACAGAAAGTCAAAGTCCTAGTTTTATTACATATTTTCCTATTCTATTACAAAGTCCTAAAAATAGTGAAGTCTTCTTGGTAGCTTTCCTTGATCATATCAACAAGGCTCCACGCTCAAGCGTGGAAGAGCCCCACGCTCAAGCGTGCACAGTGAGTCAAGTTAGTGGAGTCTTCCTTTCTTCCTCACTTTGCACAAATTTCTCAAGAGTTACAGCAACATAGAGAGAAAAGCTTTGAGATTCTTAGTGAGATAAAGCTTGAGGTTAGAGGTGATTTAGATACCGGGACGCAATTCCGACTACACAGTTGTGATTGCAACAAAGTTATCTATGACTTTAACGGATCCATTTCTCGATTCGCCAAAGGTTAACTCGAATCCCTACCACGTGTTCTTCATTGTTCTTCGAGTCTTTACCTTTCTTCTTTAATCTTTGAGCTTTCCCTAGGGCTAACACTATTGTATACGTGTTGTTCTCGTGATTAGGGCAAAGTTCGCGCGCATGATTGCTCGAGGATTAGAGCTTGAGGCCGCAGCTAGAGGGCTGTTCATGGCTGTTCTTCGTGTTCGTGGATGCGTGAGAGGACGTGCAGTGTTCGTGTTAGTAATCGCGCCAAGTTTTCAGGTGGGGAGAAAGAGTACCGCTGCCGTCGGGAACGCAAGAGTAGTGTAGTTGTATTTTCTGCTATGTGTAGGGAAGCCCTAACCCTACTAGTGGTTGAGCCCCAATAAAAGTACCTAAACCATAGGTTTAGCACACTTTGGGCTACCACCATTAAGTTTGGACACCCTAGGCTAGAAAACCGTTAATTGAGGATGGTTTGCTTGTATGACTGCTGTTATGATGATGATTGTTGTTGCTATCTGTCAACGTACCTATATGCTACTTGGTGTGTGATATGCTGCTATGTGTTGTTGTTGATATCACGGTTATTGTTATTATTGATGTATGTTATGATGTCGTGTTAGGGCGGAATGTCGTTAGAGTTAAGATTGGTTGTGTGCGGTGTCGTTATCAGGTTGACACCGTGGATGGTGTCATTGCTGTTATGCTGACTGTTGAGGTGGCGACCGTGTTGCTTGAGTTGTGGCTCGTGGACACGTGGCATCGAGGCTGTGGCTGTGTGGATGCGGTGGCAACGTGCTGTTTCTGGTTGAGTGTTTAGGCATGAGTTCTAGTATCAAGCCCATTGAGGATTTTTGTTGCATATCATCGGCTGCCAAGTGGTGAGGCCGTATGACAGGTAGTATGGGCTGCCAGCGTCATATGAGGTTAGTTGTACCTGAGTGCGGGTAAGGAAAGTAGAAGGGGTGGTCAAGTGAGTTGACCTTAGGGATGTTGCCGGTCTCGGTAATAGTTTGCAGTGACGGATGAGGAAGCTCCTATCCTATTGTGACGCCCCATCCAGTCCGGTTTGCCCGACTAATCCCGAGCTTTCCACGTTCCAGGCTAACGTTCCGAGGCACCAAGACACCTCGGTTCCGGTGTGGAAGGGGGATGCACTCTTATTAGTAACGGAGAGCGGTTCGGTTTCTTGGACAAACTAACTCCGTTCCGACCCAAAACCTGTTCCGGTCTGGACTTGTTCAGGCGTGTAACCGTTCCGGTGTGGAACCAGCTTTGTGAGTTTTTGGCTGACATGCTGCATGGGATTAGTATCCCGGTCTAGAGGATGGATATAGAGTGAGACTCATGGAGATGGATGTTTGTTGCATGTGTTGTTTCGAGAGACATTTGGATGTGTGCAGTAACTGCCATATATGTTATACATGTTATCTGTTACATGCTGTATTTTACTGCACTGTTGTTCTTATTTTCGACTTTGCGTATGCTGTATTTCTTATATCTCTGTTGTTTCCCCTGTTTGTCTGGTTCTTGCCACGTGGACCCCTCTGCCTATTTGACAGTCTATACTGGACCAATTAGCATTCTCTCCAAAGGAAGGGTGTCGCACATGGAGAACATGATAGGACCATTCAGAGTTGTATAGTTTCTTCCTTTTCTAAGGATCTGGTACCCACCGAGGAAGAGAGAGCAGGACTACCGGTGGGCAAGGCCACAGTCATCTGTGGTATCCAATAGACGAGGCTTCGTCTACAGAGGTCAGAGGAGGCGTACCGAGAAGTACCTGGGGACCTATAGGAGGAGTCGTATTGTCATGTGAAGTTCCTCCTCCGAGTATGAGCCTACGCGGGTTTAGAGGCGTTCTCACGGAGAGAGGCAGGGTCGCTTATGGCATCCTCATCACTAGTGGTGAGTGCCTGCCAGTGCGTCGCTAGGGCTGAGTGGCGAGGTTGTTGATGAACTTTTGAGTGTGGGTTGGGAAGTGCTGGAGAGCACTGAGGGTTCTTCCCCCTTTTGCTTTTGATGTATTTTGAGTTATCCTTTTGTACAGTTTGTATTTCTACGTATAGTGAGACAGCCCCTCCTCGGAGGTCCCATTAGTAACCCGAACTCAACTTCTTAACGTTACAGCATAGCGTGATTAATAACAATGCGGAATTATTTAAAACAACCAACACTGATACCACGATTATATATCACATACATATAAAAGTACTAGCTCCATCAGTAAAGCCTACAACAACATCAACTATCTCAGAGTACGCAATACATATAAACTGAAAGCACGACAACAAAAAAAAGTACATAAGACTTTCTCTACTGTTCCCAAAAATACATTTCGCTCAAACCCATGTACTGGCCACAACAACCTAAGACTGTCTACCCAACCACGACTCTAACAAAGATAATGAGAGCTCCCAATCGAATCTCTAACGTATATGGTAGTTGGGCCCGTATACACTACTCTTCGCTAAGAATAGTCAAACTCCCAGAGACGGTCATCCTCCAGCACTAGGATCCGAGGCTCTCCCTCCAGCACTAGGATCCGAGGCTCCCAGCACTAGGATCCGAGGCTCAAAGTCTCCCAGCACTAGGATCCGAGGCTCTCCCTCCAGCATCAAGTTCAACAGGTATGCCATCAATCTCCTCTGGCAACTCCTCAACAGGATCTTCTCGGGCGATCGAGAATAAATAAAATATGACATAGAGAAATACGGGGATAAGAAACAGTAATACATCATAAATAGGGAAACAACTATAAAATAAGCTATATAGATAGCAACATACGACAACTCAAATATATCAAGCAATCATCTCCCCAAGTTCCTCTCTCTTAGCTACTGTCTCTCACACTCATGAAACTAACGACTATATTGACGCGATCACGACGCGACCTCCCCAACAGATCAAGGTGTCTCGTTCATCTTTGTGCCAACCCCCGTAATGCAGGGTTCGACCAATAGCCTGCATGCTCAACTCGTCTCATGGATAGGACATATTCCCCCGCTTGCAGGCCAGGTCGGAATATTCGCCCTTCAACAACACAACTTACGGTAATGACATATCCCCCCGCCCGTAGACTAGGTCGTGACATTCTCCCGTTCACAACTAATGGGTACGATCATCTCCCAGCAGGAAAGATTGATCAACCATACGCCAACACAGTGATGAACAACAACGATGCAACATGAACCTCACCGACTCATCTCGGGATCAACAACTCTGTGTCTCAACCATAACTTATACACAACTAAGACCAACTTTCTCCGGTATAACCGGGTATCAACTTTACATCTATTAATATGAGTATATCAACAAGATCTCTAGGTTGAGCACTATGACATAGATATCCTCAAAATCCTCACCACATGTTCATCTCCCAACTTATCAGGAATTACTGCCTATCTCTACTCATACAACAGTAATCACAGCATCATATCATCAACAACCCAAATCAGGCTCAATAATCATATTCATTGTATTCAATACTCATGCAAGCATATCAACTCATCAACTCATAGGAAATATTTAAGTAATCCTAAGCATGTTACTAGGCACAACATACGTATCATATATATCATACTAAGCATACTAACACAAAACATACAACCTCGATATAACATACTATCGGCCACTAGTAGGCTTTAGGTCGCCCTACGCTTATCAATATAAATTATTTTAAATCTTGCCTCCCCGATGATATCGTGGTTCTTTCCCCCACCTGATAGCAAACGTAGCAACGATCACGAACTCACGAGCACTTCTTGCTCCTCTGCACAGCCTCACAGCTGCAGCCTCGCTCCTCCAACCGACAACCGTACACGCTTTAGAATAATTAAACACCGTCTGATCCTTCACAACAAATTACAACCATAATTTTAATACAATCAAACAAAACCCACCTAGTTCCTATGAACTAAGGTTCGATCCTTTTTAGAAAAATAGGCTAGAGGTGTGTTAAAACTTTACTAACTCTTGGATCAATGATCCTTAAGCATACATAACACTAGAACATGTTTCATTGCACAAAAACTTTGAAACAAAACCCATGATTTGTCAGAGTATAGGTTTCGGCCACCTCCTTAAAAATATAGCTAGACATGTTATTTGATTACATGCTCTTGGATAGTGATAGAGAATGATGAAACTAGATCATAGAAATTGATTTCACATTAAAAGGATTTTTCTATGATTTTCTAGAGATTTTTAAAGATGGAGGTTAGAAGTTGAAACTTATGTGATCATGGCTTTAAAACAAGAACTCAGTGAAGAACAATGAAACTTATGGATAAAGAGAGTACGTATTAGAGATTTTTCCTCTTGAAGCTTTAAGAAAAGTGAAGAAGAAAGCTTGCACTTGAAGACAACAATGTAGGTTTGAAGAAGATGATTAAGGAGAGATGTGAAGGAATCTGTAGGAAAACAAACGGAGGGTGAGGGTATTTATAGGCTAAGGTAGCCGCCCCGCCTTGGTGGGCTTTTTGGCCCATGGCCCAACTTTTGGATATTTCTGGGACAAAAGGGTAATTTCACTTAGGGATAAAATTATCATTTCAACAAAAGACCAAGGGCATAAACGTCATTTTGTCATAAATATCTAGATATTTTCAGAAAAGCAATGATGACAGTGGTGAGTCATGGCATGCTTCCCGAGGTGACGTGACTTCATGTTTTTTCTTTAGCGGGTCCCGATAAATCCGTTTTTAGCTCCGTTAATTACGCGATTTAATATTTCGCTCGTATAATTTATATTATTTCGCTTTTTGGTGAGAAATATCAAAATTACCAAAGTCGTTGGAAATTTGATTTAAAAAATAACTGTTTCATTCACGAGTCAAAATTAGGCTTTCTGATCAGTAAAATCTTGCTGTCAGTGAAAAAGCAAACCGGGCTCTGTCTGAATTAATCCAAAATTTAACCATAACACCCTACGATAACGCAAAGTATAAATATGGTCTTGATTTATTTAATTCACTTTCTAAACCTCAAATAAAAATATAAACTCAATTATATAATTTACCTATCTTTGAAAGCATGAAAATCGGGGTGTTACATTACTACCCCCTTAAAAATAATTTCGTCCTCGAAATTCGACGTACCTTTAGAATAAATGCGGATATTGCTGCTGCATATCTTCTTCATGTTTCCAAGTAGCATCTCTTGTAACTTCATCCCATATGACTTTGACCAACGGAATGCTTTTACCTTGAAGTTCCTTAATCCTTCTATCCGCGATCCTTACAGGTAAAGCTTCATACTCAAGGTTCTCTCTCAATTGTATTGACTCTGGTTCTAAGATGTGTGATGGATCAGGGTAGTATTTTCTCAACTGAGAGACATGAAAGACATCATGAAAAGTGGATAGGTTTGGTGGTAAAGTGACATGATAGGCTACAGGACCAATCTGGCGAAGAATTTGAAATGGTCCAATGAATCTAGGGATAAGCTTTCTAGATTTGATTGCTCTGTCAATCCCAATCCTTGGAGTTACTCTCAGAAATACATGGTCTCCTTCTTGAAATTCTAAAGGTCTTCTCCTTTTATCACTGTAACTCTTTTGTCTATCCTGTTCGACTTTCATCTTTTCCCTTATCCTCTTGATTTGTTCCGTCATCTGTTGTACTACCTCCAGTCCTAGCACTTGACTTTCTCCTATCTGATACCAACATAATTGTGTCCTACACTTCCTGCCGTACAACGCTGCGTAAGGTGCCATACCTATACTCGAATGAAAACTATTGTTATAGGTGAACTCAATCAACAGTAAGAACTCATCCCAACTTCCTATGTGTTCCAAAACACAAGTTCTTAAAAGATCTTCCAATGATTGAATGTTCGTTCCGACTGACCATCCGTCTGAGGATGATAAGAAGAACTCAACCTTAACTTAGTTCCCAAAGCCTTATGTAACTGCTTCCAGAATCTAGATGTAAATCTTGGATCTCTGTCGGAAACAATACTAGAAGGTACTCCATGCAACCTTACTACATCCTTGATGTAGATTTGGGTTAACTTTTCCAACCTATAACTTTCACCAATAGGTAATAAGTGAGCACACTTCGTCAACCTATCGATGATTACCCAAATTGCATCATGCCTCTTCGTAGTTCTTGGCAAACCAAACACAAAATCCATAGATATACCAACCCATTTCCATTCTGGGATATCTAAAGATTGTAACAGTCCTACTAGCTTTTGGTCTTCTATCTTCGCTTTCTGACAACCAAACAAGCCAACACATATTCTGCTACTTCCTTTTTCATTCCAAGCCACCAAAACATCTTCCTCAAGTCTTGATACATTTTGGTCTCTCCTGGATGAAAACTCAGCCTACTCTTGTGTGCGCTTCTTCCAAAATCATCTTTCTTTGTTCTACATCCATAGGCACACAAATCCTATCACCATACCTCAAGACTTCATCTTGATTCATCCTAAACTCAGAAGTTCTACCTTCCGCTACTTGTTCCTTTACCTTCTGAAGATACTGATCAACTTCTTGCTTCTCCATGATCATCTTCAAAAAGTCGCTCGTTACCGTGACCATTCCTAGGTGTATCCTATCTCTAGATAATTCCGTACCTAGATTCAGATCTCGGAATTGTTCAATCAATTCGAACTCTTTTACCATCATAGCAGATACGTGCAAGGATTTCCTACTTAACGCATCCACCACTACATTCGCTTTTCCTGGATGGTACTGTAGATCAAATTCATAATCCTTTATGAATTCCATCCTCCTTCTTTGTCTCATGTTTAACTCCTTTTGATCAAATAGATACCTTAAGCTCTTATGGTCACTGTACACTATAAACTTAGCTCCATATAAATAGTGTCGCCATATCTTTAAAGCAAACACTATAGCTGCCAGCTCCAAATCATGAGTTGGATAATTCCTTTCATGAACTCTCAGCTGTCGCGAAGCATATGCTATGACCCTCCTTTCTTGCATTAGGACACAGCCTGAGACGATCCGCCGTCCCATTGGAGAACCTAAGATATTAACTAACCTTAATTGTATAATAATCGTTAGCGCGCCTTATTAATAAGAAGCAAAGCTAAAAAATTGAGCGCGGAAGCAAAATAATTTATGTCACGCAACACCTCAGAGTACACAGCTTTAAAATATAAAGAAATATATCACATACATCATTGCCCCATCAGTAGGGCTACGTAATGCATACAAAGTATCTTAATACAGACCAAATGAACATACGAAGAAATAGGCCGAGAGACAACTCTCCAGCTAACCACGATCATTGCCCGACCTCTCGAGGCTAGGGTCCGTGGCACGTCCTTCGGCGTCAGGCTCGTAAGGAATGTCGTCCAGCTCCTCAGCCACTGGTTCCTCCTCGGGGTCTTCCCATAAAATAAGAGCAACACATACAGAAAATAGTGGGAGATAAGAAACATATATCATCAAATATGGGAGAGGGGCATCAGTACAGCATATATATATACCTACATCACAAATCACATATAATTTATACAACACAACATCACCCATCTTTTAGGTGGTCACAATCATCTCAAACATCATTCTCTCAGATAGCCTATAAGAGGGATACTAGTCCCTGTGTATATGCTTACTTCCCTATATGCATGTCGGCCGATACATCACGTCCCCAGTTGGACATCCCTGTCGGGATTACATCAGATCACATCGCATCCCGCCTCGGGATTTAAAGTAACACGTCTCCAATTGGACATCCCCCTTTGGGACAAAATGTTGTGGTATGAAATGATATGCTATGCAACAAACATCCATCGCAAGTTCATACCGGTACCTCACGCCTACGCACTTGACCACGACGACGACACATCGCATCACATCAACATCAACATCAACATCAGCATCACGACACCTTGCGTCTACGAGCCACGGCTCCATGGTCGAGACCACAACGGTATCAACCCGAACAACATCATCACTCACCATATTTTCATCAACACTCAACCAGTCAAATCATAATAACATTACAACAGTAATTCTACGAGTACAGTTATCATTACAAAGTCAGACAACAGTTCATCACGCAGGCAATTCAACAAAATAAAACCAACAGATAATCAAATAAACAATCAAACACATCAACCTCAATTAATCACAATAGCCATATCATCACTTAGTGGTGATAGCCCAAAAGTACCTACACCCAGGGTCCAGACACTTTATACAGGGCTCAACCTCTAGTAGGGTTTAAGGGTTCCTCTAGACACATATATATACTCTTTACTAAGCTTGCCTTCCCGATGATATCGGTTCTTTCTCCCTACCTTAGTGATGCTCACGTGCAGCTCCGGCTACGAGTCTGCAATGATCAGTCGGGTGCGCGGTCAAATGTTCGAGTCATGTCCGATTCTACACAACAAAACACAAACAGAAATCAGTACAGTTAAATCAAAAACTCCCCTAACCTTAGGACTAGGCTGCTGCCCCTAGTTGATTAAATAGGCTAGGGATGTTGAAATTCTACCAACTCTTGGATCAATGATCCCTAAGCATATCTAAGACATAATCCATGATCAATTATCAAAGATTTGAACCAAAACCCCTTAAAGTAAAAACCTAGGGTTTCGGCCATCACCATGAAAAATAGGTGAGAGTTTGATTTGGCTTCCTAATCACTTGGATTACATGATTAAGGGATGAAATAGGTGAAATCAAGAACATTGAACAAAAAACCCATTTTTTCCCATAAATACACCCATTCGGCCCCTAAAAGATAAATAGGCTAGAGAGCTTATTTGATTTCAAGCTCTTGGATTATGATAGTAGAGGATGAAACTAGGTTGTAGAAATTGGTTTGGTAATAAATCATTTTTCTACAATTTTCTAGATATTTTTGAAGTTTGGATCTTAAACTTGAAACTATGAACTTCAATGGAGAAAAATGAAGATTGAGAGCTCAAGGATCAAATTTATACCTCTTAGGTGATAGAGGAGGATGAGAGGATCAACTTTGCGACACAAACTTTCTTGAAAAACCTTGTGGAAGTTGAAGAAAAATGGAGATGAAGTTGAAGGAAAAATGGTGGAGAAGTGGAGGAAGGAAGAAGAAGAAAGAAGAAAGAAGAGAATTGTGAGGGTGAGGTTGAGAGAGGGTTTCGCCGAATGAATAAGTGGGTGAGGATGAGTGAGATGAGATATTTTCTTAAGTTTTTACTTAAGAGTTAAGGAAGGGTAAAATGGGTAATTTAGTAAAAAGACCAAGGGCAATTTGGTCATTTCGCATCCCGATATTTTGAAATCATCACGACACTGGTTGCAACACCCTTTCCCGAGTGTCACATTCCCGAACGTTTATAAGGCCGAAAATATTTCTTAATGCGAAAAATACGATTTTCTTTTTTTTTCTTTTCACAAGATGCAATGGGATTTAGCAAAGGTAAATAATACTAATAACGAACTTAGGTTCGCCATACATTTCTAGAACAATATGCATAATAAATACAGGGACATAAACAAAAAAAAAGGAATAATACTATATACAGACATAAGTCTAATGTATAACTGATACAATAAGTACTAGGAGTCGTAGCTCCCAAAAGGTACTACAAAAACTAACATAGTCTGGCCGACGACAACACTAAACCACAAAAAGAATCCTCCTCCGGCTCAAAGGAACTACTGGACTGAACCATCGTCACGTCCATCTGTTCAAACAGCAACAGCAAGTACCAACAAAAAACAACATACAGATATGGGTGAGATTCCCGTTCATCAACACAGCAAAACAGCAATAGTAAAAACGGGACGACTCACCGGGTAACAGCGTACCCAACATGCTTACAAGAATTCTCAATGTCAACATATTAAGCAGTTGACAGCATAAAATAAGGTATTCTTAAACAGTACAACGATGTATAAACAGTACAACGATGTATAACAGTAAATGTAAACATCAATAGCCATGCAATGCAATGCAATGTATATGACTCAATGTCAATGTCACTGGGTACTACTCTGACCCCTACTCCATGGAGCTAACAAAACATTCGGAGAGAGTGAATGGGAGGACATGTTCCGGTTTCAGCCAGCCATGAGCAAGATGCTACAACATTCGTAACGTGCACGTATCTGGCTTTACGGTAACACTCTCGACCAAACATGAAAAGTACGACATCTAGTAGAGGATATCAGTGTATTGCACGGATTCGCCACGACACAGAAGAGCTACCAACTGGTCACATGTCAGCCCTTCCAACCCTGATACCTCCAAAAAGACCATTGAAGATCGTCACCGTAAGATTCGCACCCGCATCAAGGTGTAAGCTCAACTCCTAGGCTCAAGGCCTTACGACTATGCAAATGAAATGTCAATGCTTACACAAAGCAGATGCGATCAAGCAATGTCTATCCCCCGGATAAACCTCGAAGTCTACTAAGGTTCTCTTCCTTAGGAACTAAATCTCGTGATTCCTCCGGGATCGAGTCATCACAAGACTGAAACAATTGAACGACTGATCGGGATCCGAATCACCGGTCCGTCATCGAACTACTGTTTCAAAACCCAAAACGTTTGTAAAACAGAACAACTTCTCAATTGAAAACTCATTTGATTTGAAACAATTTTTAAAACACTTACTTACTCTATTTTTAGCATTTTCTGAACATGGAATTCGCTTAGCGAAATTACATTCGCTTAGCGAAATTGAAACAAGAATGCATCTTTTGGAACTCCTCTGGTTCGCTCGGCGAGACACAAATCGCGTAACGAAACGCATTGGATTCGCTTAGCGAATACGAATTCGCTTAGCGCAAGTTCAGACGGTTACACCTCTTTGGAAACACCTCTGGATCGCTCGGCGAGACAGAATTCGCGTAGCGACACTTCACTTTATTCGCTTAGCGAGAATGATTTCGCTTAGCGAAAGTTCAGACGGTTACACCTCTTTGGAAACACCTCTGGATCGCTCGGCGAGACAGAATTCGCGTAGCGAAACTTCACTTTATTCGCTTAGCGAGAATAATTTCGCTTAGCGAAATGGAGGCGGTCATACCTCCTTTGGAGACTTCTCTGGATCGCCCAGCGAGACGTAATTCGCGTAGCGAAACTCGTTTGGTTAGCTTAGCGAATATGAATTCGCTTAGCGAAACTGAGGCAGTGATGCCCAACTTAGACTTTCCCCTGGTTTCGCGTAGCGAGAGAAAATTCGCTTAGCGAAATGGTTGCCATAAACAAGACATCAACCTTAGGGAACCATCTTGATTTTCTTCATGAAACCACTTTTTTTTTCTCATTTTGAGTCCCTTGACTAACTATATGGACTAGGGATAAGGTATAAAATATGTTTCACTTTGGTGAAAGCACTTTGAGCTTTAATTCCATTTAAAGTCACTTAGGGTTTTCTTTGAAAAACACAAGTTATTGAAAACACTTTCTTTACATCAAAACTTGATTTGTTCAAGAACTATTCCTATCCTTCCTTTCCTCAAGGTCATGGCCAATAGCCAACTAGGAATCAATGTGAAGTTTTACTTCATCAACCAAACAAAATATGGCTCATAATACTTACACAATCATGATAACCATAATACACCTTACTACATCCATGATAACCATAATACACCTTACTACATCCTAATCAAACATCCAAGTCCATCACACATTATGGTCTCATAATCAACAATAAAAGTCCATACTTGATCTAGTGATCAAAGTAGGTTTTCAACATACATGGAAATGATTTTCATTCAATCATATCTTCATCAACATATACTAAAGCACACTACAACATACTCAAGCATAAACTCATCATGACAACCTTGTTCTCCAAGAGAACTTAACAAAACTTAACACATAAAAGTGAACCCAAACTAAAGGGTTTCACCCACACATAAATTTAAACAACCATTCTCATTACCACCATCTTGGTGTGATGAGGTTCTTCTCCCCATACCTCTTGATGAGCAGATTCCCGGATCAAAGTCGGTTGATCGGTTTCTGAACCTCCTGATAATCGTCAACAACTACACAACACAACAATTCAACATTAAACAACAATCAAAGCCAAACTCAACTATTACAACAAAGAGGGTTTCGGCCACCCTAGGTTAAAAAGGTTAGAAATTGGTTTTGGTTTCCATTTCATGGATTCAAAAGCATTAGGAAAGCTAAGGATGAAATCAAGTGTTAAAAATCAAAACTTGATGAAAACACTATTCATCATCTTCCAAAAGGGTTCGGCCAAAATTGCTTTTTGAGCTATGATGAGAGTTGAATCATAAGTTCTTAGGTTTAGGTAGAGATTGATGATGTGATTTCAAAGAACTTGGTCTTACCTCAAAAGGATTTTTCTACAATTTCCTATGGATTTTCAAAGTTTTGGATCTAAGAAATTCTTTTCATGAAAATGAAGATTGATCTTGAAATAAAGAAAGATTCAAGAAGCTAAGAGATCATAGAAGTGATCTTACCTTGAAATGAAGAAAGATTGCTCAAGGAATCAAGTGAATCCAACAAAACTCAAGCTTTTCTAGGTGAAAATGGAGTTTTCTTTCAAGAACAACTATGGAACTCTATGGTGTGAGGGGCTGTGCGAAAATGATGAAGTGAGGGACTGAGTTCAGCCTCTTAAAAGTTCACTTAAGGGTAAAAAGGTCATTTGCCAAAAGGGTATAATGGTAAAAGTGTAAAAGACTAAGGTTAGGGGCATTTTGGTCATTTTGCGTCCAGATATTTCCGAACGTCATGACGACTCTGGCATACTCTCCCAAGTGTCCTGGGATGATGTGATATCAAGATTATCTGTTGGCGAGTCCCGGTAAATCTATATGTGGCTCCGTTCGTCACCCGATTGAGGATTCCGCCCGAACGAAGGTCAGGAAGTGATTTTTCTGAAATTTTTACGAAATTTAACCAAAACGTAGAAGATCGAATTCTAAGACTTACTGTCTCGTTCACGGGTCCATCTGAGGTCTTTTGAGCAGTAAAATCATACTGTAAGTGTAAAAACACAGACCGGACTCCGTTTGAGTTTTCGACTCAAAACTTAATTGTAGCTTCCTACGATATCGTCGAGCATGACTGTGGTCTCGGAATATTTTATTTCTATTCCTAAGACCTCGAATAAAATAAAGACATTAAAATACTAAAGAATTAGAAAGCGTGAAAATCGGGGCGTTACATTCCTACCCCTCTTAAAAGAATTTCGTCCTCGAAATTATACGTACCTCTTAAAACAAACTCGGATACTGTTGTCGCATGTCCTCCTCTCTTTCCCAGGTAGCATCACCTGTAGTCTCGTTCCAGATAACTTTGACCAAAGCTATCTCCTTCCCTCGCAGTTTCTTTATCCTCCTGTCCTCGATCTTAACCGGCAATGTCTCATAGGTTAGGTTATCCTTCAGCTGTACTGAATCAGACTCTATGACGTGACTGGGATCAGGAATATACTTCCGCAATTGCGAAACATGAAAAACATGATGAAGGTTGGATAGAAAAGGCGGAAAAGCTATTTGGTAAGCTACTGGACCTATCCGACGAAGAATTTGATAAGGTCCAATGAATTTTGGAGTGAGTTTTCTAGACTTCAAGACCATGCCCACCCCAGTCATCGGAGTGACTCTCAAAAACACATGATCCCCTTCCTCGAACTCAAGTGGCCTACGTCTTTTATCCGCATAACTCTTCTGTCGGCTCTGAGTCGTCCTCATCTTTTCTTGAATCAGTTTCACCTTCTCGGTTGTTTGTTGCACTAGTTCAGGTCCTAATGAAGCACTTTCTCCATCTTGGTACCAACACAAAGGTGTTCTACAACGTCGTCCATATAAAGCTTCGTAGGGTGCCATCCCTATACTCGAATGATAACTGTTGTTGTAGGTAAACTCTATCGACGGTAGGAAATTCTCCCAACTACCGGCATGTTCCAACATACACGCCCTCAACAGATCCTCTAAAGACTGAATCGTCCTTTCCGATTGTCCATCAGTTTGAGGATGGTAAGCCGAACTTAATAGTAACTTTGTTCCTAAAGCTTCATGTCAACTTTGCCAAAATCGCGAAGTAAAACGCGGGTCTCTATCCGATATGATACTTGAAGGTACTCCATGCAGTCTCACAATCTCACTGATATAAATCTGAGTAAGTTTTTCCATAGAATACTTGAGATTAATCGGTAGAAAATGAGCTGATTTCGTAAGCCTATCAATTATAACCCAAATGGAATCGTATCCTTTAGGTGTCCTTGGCAAACACGTCACGAAATCCAATGCTATGCCGTCCCATTTCCACTCTGGGATATCCAACGGAAGTAACATTCCAGCTGGCCTCTGATGTTCAACCTTTGCTTTCTGACACACTAAGCAAGATGCCACATAATCGGCTACATCTCTTTTCATGCCTTGCCACCAAAACAATCGCTTCAGGTCTTGGTACATCTTGGTTGACCCTGGATGCATACTTAACTTGCTTCTATGAGCTTCGTCCAGAATTAACCTCCTTAGCTCTGGGTTGTTTGGCACACAAACCCGTTCTCCTCGTCTTAGGATTCCATCTGTTCCTTCTTTGTATTCCGACGTCATTCCTCTCTTTAGATTCTTTCGCTCTTTCTCCAGATACTGGTCATATACTTGTTTCTCCCGAATCTGGTCCATCAGATCACAAGATACCGTAACCATACCTACACATAGTCTCCCTGGCATACTAACCACAGACAGATGCATATCTCTGAACTTTTCCAACAGCTCGTGTTCCTTAACCATCATGGCAGACACATGTAACACTTTTCTACTCAGGGCATCCGCTACCACATTAGCTTTTCCCGGATGATACTGTAACTGGAAATCATAGTCCTTCAGAAATTCCAGCCACCGTCTTTGTCTCACATTGAGCTCCTTCTGATCGAACAGATACTTCAAGCTCTTATGATCGCTGAAGACATTGAACGTCGAACCGTACAAGTAGTGCCTCCAAATCTTCAACGCAAAAACTACCGCTGCTAACTCCAGATCATGAGTTGGGTAATTCTTCTCGTGCACTTTTAACTGTCTCGAGGCATACGCTACCACCCTCCGATTCTGCATCAGAACACAGCCTAAACCTTGGTATGAAGCATCACAGTACACTTCAAAAGATTCGCTTGGATCTGGCAATATCAACACTGGTGATGTAGTCAACCTCTTCTTCAACTCCTGAAAACTTTGCTCACAGGCTTCAGTCCATTCAAACACTTTGTCCTTCCTCGTCAATTGGGTAAGAGGTCCTACAATCTTAGAGAATCCCTCAATGAACCTCCGATAATACCCAGCCAAACCCACAAAACTGCGTATCTCAGTCACTATGGTTGGTCTTTCCCACTCAAGAACTGCTTCGACTTTCGACGGATCTACAGCAATTCCTTCCTTTGAAATTACATGACCCAAAAACTGCACTTCGTCGAGCCAAAACTCACACTTGGACAGTTTTGCTTACAGCTGTTTCTCCTTCAGAACTTGAAGAACCACACTAAGATGTTCAGCATGCTCTTCCTGGTCTTGCGAATAGATAAGTATGTCATCTATGAAGACAACGACAAACTGATCTAGGTATGGACGAAAGATCCTATTCATATAGTCCATAAATATAGCTGGAGCATTCGTCACACCAAACGGCATCACAAAATACTCATAGTGCCCATAGCGTGTTCGAAACGCTGTCTTCGGTATATCTTCTGCCTTCACACGAATCTGGTGATAACCCGATCGCAAATCAATCTTGGAGAAAACTGTCGCTCCCCTCAACTGATCCATCAAGTCATCTATCCTCGGAAGTGGATACTTGTTCTTAATAGTAACTTTATTCAACTGGCGATAATCCACACATAACCGAGATGTTCCATCTTTCTTTTTCACCAACAACACAGGTGCTCCCCACGGCGACACACTGGGTCTAACAAATTGCTTCCCCAATAAGTCTACCAACTGTTCCTTCAAAGTTTCCAACTCAGCAGGTGCCATACGATACGGTGCCATAGACACTGGTCCTGTTCCTGGCACAAGATCGATCGCAAACTCAATGTCCCGAACTGGCGGCAAACCTGGTACGTCTTCAGGAAAGACTTCCGGAAACTCATTCACGACAGGTATGCGCTCTAAGACTAGCTCGCTCTTGACCTCCAAAGAAGATAGTAACATGTATCCCTGAGCTCCTTCTCTCAAAGAAGCGTTTACTTGGTTGGCAGTCAAAAATCCAGAATTCTCACAACTAGGGAAAACTAAGGTTTTATTTGCACAATCTAACAGGATATGATTAGAAGACAACTAATCCATTCCTAAGATTACATCCATTTGCGAGAGAGGCAAACAGATCAAATCAATCAAAAACCTTCTATCTTTAACAGAAATAGAACAATTCAAACAAACTTTAGCAGTTACAACAGGATTTGCAGTAGGCGTAGAAATTACCAAATCAAAAGGTAAAGAAGACACAGGTAATCCCAACAGATTCACACAGTCATAGGCAATAAAAGAATGCGTTGCGCCTGAATCAAATAGTACAGTTAAGGTTTCACCTCCCATGACACACTGACCTTGGATCAAGTCTTCATTCTGAGAAGCTTCAGCACCACCCATAGTGTAGACTCTGCCCTTCATCTTAGGCCTTGCAGCTTGGACATTGTTAACAGAATGTTCCAACTTCGGTTGCATGCATTCACGTGAGATGTGTCCCGGCTTCCCACACTTGAAGCAGATAATCCCTTTGATCGAACAATCTCTGGTGATGTGATTGCTCTTCCCACACTTCATGCACTTGGTTGGGGCGTTTCCAGACTGATTGAAACTCCCACTGCTCCCTCCAACAGAACGTTGTTGTCGATCTTGTTGCTTTGCATAGGGCTTCCATCGAGATTTGTTGTCTCGACCACCGCTTCCTCTCGGAAACTTGCTCGGTCCAGAACTCAGTACCCGCTTGTCCTTGGGCTCCAAACTCTCGATCAGACGACACTTTTCCATTAGCCTCGGAAAAACAGAAATTTCCAATGGAACTACAGCTCTCTTCAAGTCGATCCTTAGACCTCCTTCGAATTTTCTGCACTTCCACTCCTCTCTTGGGTTATCCAGAAAGTAATTTGAGAACTTTGCTAGACTTTCAAACTTAGCCCCGTATTCAGCTACGGTCATTCCCCCCTGTCTCAGCTGGAGGAACTCCATCTCTTTCTCGTGCCTTGCACTCGCAGGAAAATACTTCTCCAGGAATTTTCCCTTAAAAGCATTCCAGTCAACAGCTTGTTGGTCATGCACCAGCATCTGACGGGCTCCTTCCCACCGGTATTCAGCATCCTCCACCAGCATATAGGTCGCATAAACAACCTTGTCATTCTCAGTGCATCTCATCGCTCCAAATATTTTCTCTAGCGTTTGGATCCAGCGTTCAGCTAACTCAGGATTGAATTCACCCTTGAATTGAGGTGGATTCCGACGAAGAAATTCATCTAGTCCTCTACCTCCAGCAGCTCTTTCGTCACGTTGAACCATAGCAGCAGCCATTTCCCGTATGGCGTTCACAGCAGCAGTCAGGTTTTGAGCAGCCATTGCTACCTTCAAAACCAGAACTATCAAACTCAAGAACCACAACAAAACGAAAGCAAACAACAGAGAATCACATAGAGAACACAACACAAACAAGACAGACCATAACCTACAACCCCAAAAAGACTCGGCTAGCTCTGATACCAAACAATGCAACACCCTTTCCCGAGTGTCACATTCCCGAACGTTTATAAGGCCAAAAATATTTCTTAATGCGAAAAATACGATTTTCTTTTTTTTTCTTTTCACAAGATGCAATGGGATTTAGCAAAGGTAAATAATACTAATAACGAACTTAGGTTCGCCATACATTTCTAGAACAATATGCATAATAAATACAGGGACATAAACAAAAAAAAGGAATAATACTATATACAGACATAAGTCTAATGTATAACTGATACAATAAGTACTAGGAGTCGTAGCTCCCAAAAGGTACTACAAAAACTAACATAGTCTGGCCGACGACAACACTAAACCACAAAAAGAGTCCTCCTCCGGCTCAAAGGAACTACTGGACTGAACCATCGTCACGTCCATCTGTTCAAACAGCAACAGCAAGTACCAACAAAAAAAAAACATACAGATATGGGTGAGATTCCCGTTCATCAACACAGCAAAACAGCAATAGTAAAAACGGGACGACTCACCGGGTAACAGCGTACCCAACATGCTTACAAGAATTCTCAATGTCAACATATTAAGCAGTTGACAGCATAAAATAAGGTATTCTTAAACAGTACAACGATGTATAAACAGTAAAACGATGTATAACAGTAAATGTAAACATCAATAGCCATGCAATGCAATGCAATGTATATGACTCAATGTCAATGTCACTGGGTACTACTCTGACCCCTACTCCATGGAGCTAACAAAACATTCGGAGAGAGTGAATGGGAGGACATGTTCCGGTTTCTGCCAGCCATGAGCAAGATGCTACAACATTCGTAACGTGCACGTATCTGGCTTTACGGTAACACTCTCGACCAAACATGAAAAGTACGGCATTTAGTAGAGGATATCAGTGTATTGCACGGATTCGCCACGACACAGAAGAGCTAACAACTGGTCACATGTCAGCCCTTCCAACCCTGATACCTCCAAAAAGACCATTGAAGATCGTCACCGTAAGATTCGCACCCGCATCAAGGTGTAAGCTCAACTCCTAGGCTCAAGGCCTTACGACTATGCAAATGAAATGTCAATGCTTACACAAAGCAGATGCGATCAAGCAATGTCTATCCCCCGGATAAACCTCGAAGTCTACTAAGGTTCTCTTCCTTAGGAACTAAATCTCGTGATTCCTCCGGGATCGAGTCATCACAAGACTGAAACAATTGAACGACTGATCGGGATCCGAATCACCGGTCCGTCATCGAACTACTGTTTCAAAACCCAAAACGTTTGTAAAACAGAACAACTTCTCAATTGAAAACTCATTTGATTTGAAACAATTTTTAAAACACTTACTTACTCTATTTTTAGCATTTTCTGAACATGGAATTCGCTTAGCGAAATTGAAACAAGAATGCCTCTTTTGGAACTCCTCTGGTTCGCTCGGCGAGACACAAATCGCGTAGCGAAACGCATTGGATTCGCTTAGCGAATATGAATTCGCTTAGCGCAAGTTCAGACGGTTACACCTCTTTGGAAACACCTCTGGATCGCTCGGCGAGACAGAATTCGCGTAGCGACACTTCACTTTATTCGCTTAGCGAGAATGATTTCGCTTAGCGAAAGTTCAGACGGTTACACCTCTTTGGAAACACCTCTGGATCGCTCGGCGAGACAGAATTCGCGTAGCGAAACTTCACTTTATTCGCTTAGCGAGAATAATTTCGCTTAGCAAAATGGAGGCGGTCATACCTCCTTTGGAGACTTCTCTGGATCGCCCAGCGAGACGTAATTCGCGTAGCGAAACTCGTTTGGTTAGCGTAGCGAATATGAATTCGCTTAGCGAAAGTGAGGCAGTGATGCCCAACTTAGACTTTCCCCTGGTTTCGCGTAGCGAGAGAAAATTCGCTTAGCGAAATGGTTGCCATAAACAAGACATCAACCTTAGAGAACCATCTTGATTTTCTTCATGAAACCACTTTTTTTTTCTCATTTTGAGTCCCTTGACTAACTATATGGACTAGGGATAAGGTATAAAATATGTTTCACTTTGGTGAAAGCACTTTGAGCTTTAATTCCATTTAAAGTCACTTAGGGTTTTCTTTGAAAAACACAAGTTATTGAAAACACTTTCTTTACATCAAAACTTGATTTGTTCAAGAACTATTCCTATCCTTCCTTTCCTCAAGGTCATGGCCAATAGCCAACTAGGAATCAATGTGAAGTTTTACTTCATCAACCAAACAAAATATGGCTCATAATACTTACACAATCATGATAACCATAATACACCTTACTACATCCATGATAACCATAATACACCTTACTACATCCTAATCAAACATCCAAGTCCATCACACATTATGGTCTCATAATCAACAATAAAAGTCCATACTTGATCTAGTGATCAAAGTAGGTTTTCAACATACATGGAAATGATTTTCATTCAATCATATCTTCATCAACATATACTAAAGCACACTACAACATACTCAAGCATAAACTCATCATGACAACCTTGTTCTCCAAGAGAACTTAACAAAACTTAACACATAAAAGTGAACCCAAACTAAAGGGTTTCACCCACACATAAATTTAAACAACCATTCTCACTACCACCATCTTGGTGTGATGAGGTTCTTCTCCCCATACCTCTTGATGAGCAGATTCCCAGATCAAAGTCGGTTGATCGGTTTCTGAACCTCCTGATAATCGTCAACAACTACACAACACAACAATTCAACATTAAACAACAATCAAAGCCAAACTCAACTATTACAACAAAGAGGGTTTCGGCCACCCTAGGTTAAAAAGGTTAGAAATTGGTTTTGGTTTCCATTTCATGGATTCAAAAGCATTAGGAAAGCTAAGGATGAAATCAAGTGTTAAAAATCAAAACTTGATGAAAACACTATTCATCATCTTCCAAAAGGGTTCGGCCAAAATTGCTTTTTGAGCTATGATGAGAGTTGAATCATAAGCTCTTAGGTTTAGGTAGAGATTGATGATGTGATTTCAAAGAACTTGGTCTTACCTCAAAAGGATTTTTCTACAATTTCCTATGGATTTTCAAAGTTTTGGATCTAAGAAATTCTTTTCATGAAAATGAAGATTGATCTTGAAATAAAGAAAGATTCAAGAAGCTAAGAGATCATAGAAGTGATCTTACCTTGAAATGAAGAAAGATTGCTCAAGGAGTCAAGTGAATCCAACAAAACTCAAGCTTTTCTAGGTGAAAATGGAGTTTTCTTTCAAGAACAACTATGGAACTCTATGGTGTGAGGGGCTGTGCGAAAATGATGAAGTGAGGGGCTGAGTTCAGCCTCTTAAAAGTTCACTTAAGGGTAAAAAGGTCATTTGCCAAAAGGGTATAATGGTAAAAGTGTAAAAGACTAAGGTTAGGGGCATTTTGGTCATTTTGCGTCCAGATATTTCCGAACGTCATGACGACTCTGGCATACTCTCCCAAGTGTCCTGGGATGATGTGATATCAAGATTATCTGTTGGCGAGTCTCGGTAAATCCATATGTGGCTCCGTTCGTCACCCGATTGAGGATTCCGCCCGAACGAAGGTCAGGAAGTGATTTTTCTGAAATTTTTACGAAATTTAACCAAAACGTAGAGAATCGAATTCTAAGACTTACTGTCTCGTTCACGGGTCCATCTGAGGTCTTTTGAGCAGTAAAATCATACTGTCAGTGTAAAAACGCAGACCGGACTCCGTTTGAGTTTTCGACTCAAAACTTAATCGTAGCTTCCTACGATATCGTCGAGCATGACTGTGGTCTCGGAATATTTTATTTCTATTCCTAAGACCTCGAATAAAATAAAGACATTAAAATACTAAAGAATTAGAAAGCGTGAAAATCGGGGCGTTACACTGGTATGAGCCACTAGATGACCTGACACAGCCTTGACATGAAGATTATCCGCTTATGGGCCTCATAAAACCCTTACGCGGCTCGAATCGTCTCCCAGATCGATTATCGGCGCGAATATAATATATTATTTTCATTTTTGAACATCAGGATGAACTTTTTCGAAAATATAGGAAACGTGATTCTAAGACTAACTGTCTCATTCACAAGTCCAAATTAGGTCCTGATAGTAGTAAAACACTACTGTCAGTGAAAATCACAGACCGGGTTCCGTGTGAGTTTTCGACCAAAACTTAACCACAGCTTCCTACAATAGCGTAGAGCGTGACTATGGTCTCGAATTAATTTATTTCACTCTCTAGACCCTTCAATAAAATACAAATACACAATTACTGTTTAATTAAGGAAATCTATAAAATCAGGGCATTACATTATTACCCCCCTTAAAAAGAATTTCATCCTCGAAATTTGACGTACCTTAGAATAGATGTGGATATCGCTGCTGCATATCTTCTTCACATTCCCAGGTGGCATCTCCTGTTTTAGCATCCCATATGACCTTGACTAAGGGAATCTGCTTCCTATGGAGTTCTTTCACCCTTGTGTCGTCAATCCATACAGGCAACGCTTCGTATTCTAAGTTCTCCCTTACCTGGATTGATTCGGGCTCTATCACGTGTGATGGATCAAGATGGTATTTTTTGAGTTGGGATACATGGAATACATTATGAATATTGGATAGGTTGGGAGGTAAAGCAATGTGGTAGGCAACTAGACCAATTCGGCGAAGAATTTGAAATGGTTCAATGAATCTAGGTGTAAGCTTTCTGGATTTGATTGCCCTGCCGATTCCAGTTCTTGGAGTGACTCTCATAAAGACATGATCGCCTTCTTGGAACTCCAAAGGTCTCTTCCTCTTGTCATTGTAGCTCTTCTATCGATCCCGTACGACTTTCATCCTTTCCCGAATCTTCTTAACTTGTTCCGTCGTTTGCTGCACCATCTCTGGTCCTATCAACTGATTCTCCTCGGTTTCATACCAACAGAGCGGTGTTCTGCACTTTCGTCCATACAGCGCCTCGTATGGCGCCATGCCAATACTCGAGTGAAAACTATTGTTGTATGTGAATTCAATCAGCGCAAGGAATTCGTCCCAACATCCTATGTTTTCCAAAACACAAGCTCTTAAAATATCCTCCAACGATTGAATCGTCTTTTCAGGCTGACCATCCGTCTGCGGATGATAAGCTGAGCTCATTCTGAGCTTAGTTCCCAAAGCACTATTCAAACTCTGCCAAAACCTGGAAGTAAATCTCGGATCCCTGTCCGAAATTATACTCGAAGGTACCCCATGCAATCTCACCACTTCCTTGATGTAAATCTGGGTTAATCTTTCCAAAGAATACCTTTGGTTGATCGGCAAGAAATGAGCACATTTCGTAAGCCTATCAACGATTACCCAAATTGCATCGCACTTCTTTTGCGTCGTTGGTAATCCGGAAACAAAATCCATTGCAATGCTATCCCATTTCCATTCTGAGACGTCCAGTGATTGCAATAACCCTGCTGGTTTCTGGTGTTCAATCTTTGCCTTCTGACACACCAGACAGGATTGGACATATTCTGCTACTTCCTTCTTCATCCCACACCAAAACATTCCCTTTAGGTCTTGGTACATCTTCGTAGATCTGGGATGAAAACTTAGCTTACTCTTGTGTGTGTAACACCCTGTTTTTTTTTACACTATGCTTATATGTGTTAATATTTGCTTGTATATGTTGTATATATGTTGTTTATGATTGTTCTTGATGTCCAAGTTCATAGTTGGGGTAGTTTAGCCTTAAGGAATGGTCAATGCATTCAAGTCCAAGAAACATGTTTTACGGTTTTGTTCATATCTTGAGTTCTAGACATCCAATTGGGGTGATCTTGGATGCGTTGGAAAGCTTAGAGAATTATCTACAAGTCTTATTTCAGGTGTTAAGGCCAAATTCGGCTTCTAAAGTTTCGCGTCGCGAGGATACATTCGCCTCGCGAAAATGACAGCCAGATTTTTACAGCTCTCTGGTTCACCTCGCGAAAGGCCCCTCGCCTCGCGAATCTGCGCGCACCAGAATTGTGTTTTTGGGCTTCTAATCAGCCCATAATGACCCTAACTCATATTTATACCCTAAGACTCGACCTAAACCTACCTTCTAAGTCGAAAAACTCCCAGAAACTGCCTCTTCCTCTCCAAACAAGGATTTCTAAACCCTTTCCAAGGATCCTTGAAGGAGATTGCACCATAGTTCATCGTTCTTCATCTCTTTCGCTTGAAGAGCATCACTGCCATCACAAGCCCTCTTCCTAGTTGCTGCTCTTGAACCTTTTGGGGCTGTGATCGTGAAGTCAAGCGTCGTCAGATTGAGCATTCGTGTAGACGCAAACTTTTCCGGACCTTTTCCTTCCTTTGTTCGTGGTGATCGTCATACCAGGTATGGGGGGAAGAAATAGATCATGAGTATGTGGGTTTTGGGATAGGTTAAGATGAAGGGGTTAACCCATGACCCCTATATGTTTGTCTATATGCATTGTTAATGCCTATGTATATGCTATGAGTGTAATTATGTGTATGTTATGTATATGCCATGTATATGCCTATGTGAATATTGTATAAATGTACATGTTTATGGTTATATGATTATGATCATGGGTGTTTGTCTTGATGATATGATTCAAATAGTATGATGTGCAATGAATAGTATGAATATATATACGATATGCATTGATGAGATTTTATGATGTGCAATGATAAAGATGACTTGATGATGATGTGCGTTACGATGAAGAAAATAGGATTAGTGAAAGAACATAGCTTAGGGACGTTTGGCACCCCATAATGAATGAGTTGTTTTGAGAGGTGAGATTGATAATATTGGATTAGTTTTGGAAATCCATAGGGATGATTCTTGAGAGATGGGATGATAGGCATAGGGATAACTTAGAGAAATTCTTAAGATTCCCACATCTGTCATGATTCGCCTGGCGAATATCCATTCGCGAGGCGAGACAGAGAGACCATTCGTGGTCTGACGTGATTCGCCTAGCGGATTGTAATCCGCGAGGCGAATGAGAGGACCAAATATTGGGGCTCTCGGGCTCGCCTCGCGAGCCAGGATTCGCCTAGCGAATCTGAGAACCTGTTTAGGAGCTCTCGGGCTCGCCTCGCGAGCCAAGAATCGCCTAGCGAATCTGAGAACCTGTGTAGGAAGCTCTCGGGCTCGCCTCGCGAGCCACGATTCGCCTAGCGAATCTGGGTTTCTCACCCAGATTCTGTTGTGAAAGGATAATGTCTAGGGTAATGGGGAAAAGACTGTGAGGTCATAATTCAAAGTTGATAATATAGAAAAGAACGTTAATAACTATATGACTTGAGGTTTAAACATTAGGATTAAGTTATAATCTTAATAAAATATGAATTGAGGTTTAGATAATAAAGATTAAGTATAATACTTAACAAAGATAATGTTAAGTTAAGACTTAACAAAGAGGACAATTAATAAGACGATGATGTTATTGGTAACGACGTACTGTTACCGATGTTGTTGGTTAAATCATTCTTGATGCTCATTGGTCAAGTTTGATGTTGATAAATCATCTTTGATGCTTGATGGTCAAAGTTGATAGCCATGTAATGGTGTTGATGGTGGATGGTTGGACATGTGTTTGCATGTTGTTGAGCATAGCATGCATCATACGTTGACGTCGATATGTTGGGTGGAAAGCAAACAATGAATCGCGATAGTGGAGGCCACGATGGGTGTTATCCCGGCCTTGCGGGTACATTGGGTAGGGAAATTCCAGGTGACATGGGCTAGCTACCTATTGTCGGAGTGACCTAAAGGATAAGCTTGAGTACCCTGACTAGCCACTATACGTTATCAGGATTAGTGAGAGTGTTCGGGGATGGCCCACGGTCTGGCATATCATCCACGTTGATAACCGGACATGTACTCCTAATCGTCTTTCCAGAGTTAGAGTTGTTGGCCACATGCATACGGAGTAGTGATGTTGCATTCGCATTGACATGCATCCTTGATATATATTGATTATATCCGTATTGATTGATATATGTTGTATGCCATCTTAATTACTATTCCATTCCGTTTACATATATTCATGATTGTGTTTCTTACCCCTCTCTTTGTTATTCTTGTGCATATGTTGTGGTATATGCAGAGGAGGGTGAGCATGCTGACGAGGAGTGATCCCGAGGAGATCTCTCTCAGTAGTTAGGATTTATGACTTATGTTATTTGGTTTTATTCCGATGTATTATCGGTATATGTGTACCAGCTCTGATATGTGACATCGGGATTTGGGTTACGTTTATTATTTATGTTTTCCGCAGTTCGTTTTTAAAGGATTTTGATTATTTCAGATTCCTAGGTTTTACGATATAGATGATGTGATGCACATTACCCTTGAGAATATGTTTTTATTTTAATTGTTATATTTTTAAAGACATGTATGATTTTATTCATGTTTATTATATGTGGGGTAGTGGGTGTCACATTTAGTGGTATCAGAGCCGGTCTGTCCTACAGGCCGGGGTATGTGTCTGTTGTGTTCTCTTCTGTGTACTCTTATATGATTGTCCGTGACGATGGTATAGAGTATTAAGTGTTTAGTTTTGTTTTACTTGACTTTCGATATTAAGCAATTTGCTTGAACGATGTAGGAAGTTATGGCAGGTAGAAACGATCGTGCGATTGCTGATGCCCTGGAAGCATTAGCTAATGCCATAGGCAGAATCAGAATCACAACGGAGGTGGACCTGCTGAATTTCAGGGTTTGGATAAGTTCCAGAGGAACAATCCACCATCCTTCAAGGGAGCTTATGACCCTGAAGGTGCTCAGACATGGATCCGGGAGCTTGAAAAGATCTTTCGGGCCATGGCATGCACCGATGCACAGAAGGTTACCTTTGCTACCTTCATGTTAGTAGAAGAAGCTGAACATTGGTGGGAGAATTGCCGCCAACGTTTGGAAGCTGAGGGCGCCGCTATTACTTGGGATGCCTTCAAGGAGAGATTCTTGGGGAAGTATTTTCCTGCTGATATACGCGACAAGAAGGAGATGGAGTTTCTAGCTTTGACTCAGGGAAGCATGTCCGTTGGGGAATATGCCGCTAAGTTTGAGGAGTTGTCACGTTACTATCCACTCTACCAGTATTGTAATGATGATCGCTCCAAGTGTGTGAAGTTTGAGAATGGTTTGCGCCCAGAGATTAAGCAAGCCATCAGCTACCAGGAAATCCGTGTTTTCCCCACCTTGGTGAACAAATGCAGAATCTTTGAGGAAGACTACAAGTCCAGAGTTGCTCAGTTCAAGAATTCTGGTCCTCAAGGGAGTAAGAGGATGACTCAGCAAGATAAAGGGAAGCAGTAGTTGGCACCAGTTAGTCGTGGGTTCAAGCACGCCGGCAAGAAACCGCAGTATACGTCGGGACCAGCTAGTGGCGGAGGATTTGCCTCTTCTAGGCCAATCAGGTGTGGCAAGTGTGGTAAGGAGCACTTTACTCGGGACTGCAAGGAAACAGACATCATCTGCTTCAAGTGTGGGAAGCCTGGTCATATCAGTAAGGATTGTAGTGGGGAAAAGATGGAGCCGCAGAGTGCCAGCAAGAGTTCTCAAGCCAATCGACTGAGGACAAGTGGGAGAGTCTTCACTCTCAGTGGAGCTGAAGCCTCAGAATCCGAAGACCTGATTCAAGGTAAGTGCCTCATCAAAGGGACTCCTTTAATAGTGTTGTTTGATTCGGGTGCGTCGCATTCTTTCATATCACATGATTGTGTTGAGTACCTTAGATTACCTGTTGCCCAACTTGAATATGATTTAGTTGTTGCTACCCCTACCAATAAGCCTGTTGTTACCTCACATATTTGTAAAGGTTGTTCCATTGTCATTGATGACAGAAACTTCATAGTTGATCTTATATGCTTACCCCTTAAACAACTTGATGTCATTCTTGGTATGGACTGGTTATCCGCCAATCATGTCCTTTTAAATTGCTTTGATAAAACTGTTGTTTTTGGGACTGCTGTCAATCCTAAGGATCCGAGTTTTCTGTCTGCTAACCAAGTCAAGGCTTCTATTAGAGAAGAAGCCCAAGTATACATGATCTTATTTTCCCTGGAAGTAGAGAGAAAGGCTGAGGTTAAGGATGTGCCAGTTGTGAGAGAGTTCCCAGAAGTTTTTCCAGAGGACATTTTTAGTTTGCCACCTGAGAGAGAGGTTGAGTTTAACATAGACTTAGTGCCAGGTACAGGACCGATATCCATAGCACCTTATAGGATGTCCCCTCTAGAGCTAGCTGAGTTGAAGAAACAGTTAGAGGAATTGCTCCAGAAGCAGTTTGTTAGGCCTAGTGTGTCTTCGTGGAGAGCGCCGGTGTTGTTGGTGAAGAAGAAAGATGGCAGCATGAGGTTGTGTGTCGATTATTGACAACTCAACAAGGTGACCGTTAAAAATAGGTACCCTCTTCCTAGGATAGATGACCTTATGGACCAGCTGATAGGAGCCTGTGTGTTTTCTAAGATAGATTTGAGATCAGGTTACCATCAAATTCGGGTCAAGTCTGAGGACATTCAGAAGACTGCGTTCAGAACACGCTATGGCCATTATGAGTACCTAGTTATGCCTTTTGGTGTGACTAATGCCCCTGCTGTGTTCATGGACTACATGAACAAGATCTTTCATCCATACTTGGATAGGTTTGTAGTTGTTTTCATAGATGATATCCTAGTATACTCTAAGACCAGGGAAGAACATGAGGAACACTTGAGGATAGTCTTGAAGACCCTTAAGGAAAAACAGTTGTATGCCAAGTTGTCTAAGTGTGAGTTCTGGTTAGAGGAGGTGAGTTTCTTAGGACACATCATCTCTAAAGGAGGAATAGCCGTAGACCCATCTAAGGTAGAAACCGTGCTCCAATGGGAAGCACCTAAGTCAGTGACTGAGGTTAGGAGTTTCTTGGGTTTAGCCGGGTACTATAGGAGGTTTATAGAAGGATTCTCTAAGATAGCTTTGCCTATGACCCGCCTTACTAAGAAAGGTCAGATCTTTGTGTGGGATTCTAAGTGTGAGGAAAGTTTTCAGGAGTTGAAGAATAGGTTGACCTCTGCACCTGTGTTAGTGTTGCCCAATCCTAGTGAACCTTTTGTGGTGTACTGTGATGCTTCAAAGCAAGGTTTAGGTGGTGTGTTGATGCAGAATGGTCAGGTAGTAGCTTACGCTTCTAGGCAGCTTAAGATCCATGAGAAGAATTATCCTACCCATGACTTGGAGCTAGGAGCCGTAGTGTTTGCATTGAAGATTTGGAGGCATTATCTTTATAGAGCTAGATTGGAGGTCTTTAGTGATCATAAGAGTTTGAAATACCTATTTGACCAAAAGGAGCTGAATATGAGACAGCGTAGGTGGATGGAATTTCTTAAAGATTATGAGTTTGAGTTGAGTTACCACCCAGGTAAGGCCAATGTAGTGGCTGACGCTTTGAGTAGAAAAACCTTACATATTTCAGCCTTGATGGTTAGAGAGATGGATTTGATAGAGGAGTTTAGGGATTTGAGTTTAGCTTGGGAAGTTACCCCTAAGAGCATTAGACTAGGAATGTTGAAAATTACTAGCAGTTTGATGGATCAGATTAGAGAAGGGCAAAAGATAGATGTATACCTTTTAGACCAGAGGGAGTTGATTGCTCAGGGTAGAAACCTTAGTTTTAAGGAAGGGACTGATGGAATTTTGAGGTTCCAAGATAGGGTTTGTATACCTGATGTTCCAGAGCTCAGGAAGTTGATCCTAGAGGAAGGACATAGGAGTGGTTTGAGTGTTCACCCAGGAGCCACAAAGATGTATCAGGATCTGAAACAGATGTTTTGGTGGCCTAGGATGAAAAAGGATGTAGCTGAGTTTGTGTATGCTTGCTTAGTGTGTCAGAAGGCTTAGATAGAGCACCAGAAACCTTCGGGTAAGTTGCAACCTTTGAGTATTCCTGAGTGGAAGTGGGATAGTATCTCTATGGATTTTGTGTCTGGACTCCCTAAGACACCAGCTGGTTGTGATGCCATATGGGTTGTTGTGGACAGGTTAACCAAATCTGCCCATTTCATCCCTATGAACATGGAATATCCATTAGAGAAGTTGACTGGGTTGTATATCAGAGAAATAGTTAGATTGCATGGTGTACCGTCTAGCATAGTTTCTGACAGAGATCCTAGATTTACCTCTAGATTTTGGAATAGTTTGCATGAGGCCTTAGGAACTAAGCTTAGATTGAGTTCAGCTTATCACCCACAGACCGATGGTCAGTCTAAGAGAACAATCCAATCCTTAGAGGACTTGTTGAGGGCGTGTGTGCTAGAGCAGTCTGGTAGTTGGGATAAGTTTTTACCCCTTATAGAGTTTACCTACAACAATAGCTTCCATTCCAGTATTGGGATGGCACCTTATGAGGCCTTGTATGGTAGGAGGTGTAGGACGCCTTTGTGTTGGAATGAGCCTGGAGAGAATGTTGTGTTAGGACCTGAGGTAGTGCAAGAGACTACAGAGAAAGTGAGGATGATACAAGAAAAGATGAGAGTGGCACAGAGTAGGCAAAAGAGTTACCATGATAAGAGAAGAAAAACTCTCGAATTCCAGGAGGGGGATCATGTGTTCTTGCGAGTTACTCCAACAACTGGGGTTGGCAGAGTAATGAGAGCGAGGAAACTTACTCCTAGATTCATTGGCCCTTACCAAATTCTAAAAAGAGTCGGTGAAGTCGCCTACCAGATAGCTTTACCCCCGTTCTTGTCAAATCTTCATAATGTGTTTCATGTGTCTCAACTTCGAAAATATGTTCATGATCCAAGCCATGTGATAGTACCCGATATCATTCCACTAAAGGATAACTTGACTTTCGAGGTGTTACCGCTTCGGGTTGAAGATCGAAGGGTCAAGCAACTGAGAGGGAAGGAAATCCCCTTGGTCAAGGTCGTTTGGAGTGGAGCTACAGAAGAAAGTGCTACTTGGGAGTTGGAAAGCAAGATGAAGGAGTCATATCCGCATATGTTTACTCAAGGTGAGTAGAAATTTCGAGGACGAAATTTTTATAAGGGGGTGGAATTGTAACACCCTGTTTTTTTTTTTACACTATGCTTATATGTGTTAATATTTGCTTGTATATGTTTTATATATGTTGTTTATGATTGTTCTTGATGTCCAAGTTCATAGTTGGGGTAGTTTAGCCTTAAGGAATGGTCAATGCATTCAAGTCCAAGAAACATGTTTTACGGTTTTGTTCATATCTTGAGTTCTAGACATCCGATTGGGGTGATCTTGGATGCGTTGGAAAGATTAGAGAATTATCTACAAGTCTTATTTCAGGTGTTAAGGCCAAATTCGGCTTCTAAAGTTTCGCGTCGCGAGGATACATTCGCCTCGCGAAAATGACAGCCAGATTTTTACAGCTCTCTGGTTCACCTCGCGAAAGGCCCCTCGCCTCGCGAATCTGCGCGCACCAGAATTGTGTTTTTGGGCTTCTAATCAGCCCATAATGACCCTAACTCATATTTATACCCTAAGACTCGACCTAAACCTACCTTCTAAGTCGAAAAACTCCCAGAAACTGCCTCTTCCTCTCCAAACAAGGATTTCTAAACCCTTTCCAAGGATCCTTGAAGGAGATTGCACCATAGTTCATCGTTCTTCATCTCTTTCGCTTGAAGAGCATCACTGCCATCACAAGCCCTCTTCCTATTTGCTGCTCTTGAACCTTTTAGGGCTGTGATCGTGAAGTCAAGCGTCGTAAGATTGAGCATTCGTGCAGACGCAAACTTTTCCGGACCTTTTCCTTCCTTTGTTCGTGGTGATCGTCATACCAGGTATGGGGGGAAGAAATAGATCATGAGTATGTGGGTTTTGGGATAGGTTAAGATGAAGGGGTTAACCCATGACCCCTATATGTTTGTCTATATGCATTGTTAATGCCTATGTATATGCTATGAGTGTAATTATGTGTATGTTATGTATATGCCATGTATATGCCTATGTGAATATTGTATAAATGTACATGTTTATGGTTATATGATTATGATCATGGGTGTTTGTCTTGATGATATGATTCAAATAGTATGATGTGCAATGAATAGTATGAATATATATACGATATGCATTGATGAGATTTTATGATGTGCAATGATAAAGATGACTTGATGATGATGTGCGTTACGATGAAGAAAATAGGATTAGTGAAAGAACATAGCTTAGGGACGTTTGGCACCCCATAATGAATGAGTTGTTTTGAGAGGTGAGATTGATAATATTGGATTAGTTTTGGAAATCCATAGGGATGATTCTTGAGAGATGGGATGATAGGCATAGGGATAACTTAGAGAAATTCTTAAGATTCCCACATCTGTCATGATTCGCCTGGCGAATATCCATTCGCGAGGCGAGACAGAGAGACCATTCGTGGTCTGACGTGATTCGCCTAGCGGATTGTAATCCGCGAGGCGAATGAGAGGACCAAATATTGGGGCTCTCGGGCTCGCCTGGCGAGCCAGGATTCGCCTAGCGAATCTGAGAACCTGTTTAGGAGCTCTCGGGCTCGCCTCGCGAGCCAGGATTCGCCTAGCGAATCTGAGAACCTGTGTAGGAAGCTCTCGGGCTCGCCTCGCGAGCCACGATTCGCCTAGCGAATCTGGGTTTCTCACCCAGATTCTGTTGTGAAAGGATAATGTCTAGGGTAATGGGGAAAAGACTGTGAGGTCATAATTCAAAGTTGATAATATAGAAAAGAACGTTAATAACTATATGACTTGAGGTTTAAACATTAGGATTAAGTTATAATCTTAATAAAATATGAATTGAGGTTTAGATAATAAAGATTAAGTATAATACTTAACAAAGATAATATTAAGTTAAGACTTAACAAAGAGGACAATTAATAAGACGATGATGTTATTGGTAACGACGTACTGTTACCGATGTTGTTGGTTAAATCATTCTTGATGCTCATTGGTCAAGTTTGATGTTGATAAATCATCTTTGATGCTTGATGGTCAAAGTTGATAGCCATGTAATGGTGTTGATGGTGGATGGTTGGACATGTGTTTGCATGTTGTTGAGCATAGCATGCATCATACGTTGACGTCGATATGTTGGGTGGAAAGCAAACGATGAATCGCGATAGTGGAGGCCACGATGGGTGTTATCCCGGCCTTGCGGGTACATTGGGTAGGGAAATTCCAGGTGACATGGGCTAGCTACCTATTGTCGGAGTGACCTAAAGGATAAGCTTGAGTACCCTGACTAGCCACTATACGTTATCAGGATTAGTGAGAGTGTTCGGGGATGGCCCACGGTCTGGCATATCATCCACGTTGATAACCGGACATGTACTCCAAATCGTCTTTCCAGAGTTAGAGTTGTTGGCCACATGCATACGGAGTAGTGATGTTGCATTCGCATTGACATGCATCCTTAATATATATTGATTATATCCATATTGATTGATATATGTTGTATGCCATCTTAATTACTATTCCATTCCGTTTACATATATTCATGATTGTGTTTCTTACCCCTCTCTTTGTTATTCTTGTGCATACGTTGTGGTATATGCAGAGGAGGGTGAGCATGCTGACGAGGAGTGATCCCGAGGAGATCTCTCTCAGTAGTTAGGATTTATGACTTATGTTATTTGGTTTTATTCCGATGTATTATCGGTATATGTGTACCAGCTCTGATATGTGACATCGGGATTTGGGTTACGTTTATTATTTATGTTTTTCGCAGTTCGTTTTTAAAGGATTTTGATTATTTCAGATTCCTAGGTTTTACGATATAGATGATGTGTTGCACATTACCCTTGAGAATATGTTTTTATTTTAATTGTTATATTTTTAAAGACATGTATGATTTTATTCATGTTTATTATATGTGGGGTAGTGGGTGTCACAGTGTGCCTCTTCCAAGATCATGTTCCTAACTTCGCTATCCTTAGGCACACATATCCTGTCTCCAAACTTCAGGATTCCATCAGTACCTTTCTTGAAATTTGGAGTCTTTCCTTCTTCTACCATCTGGTTCTTTTCCTGTAGGTACTGATCTTCTCCTTGCTTCTTCCAGATCAAGTTCAGAAAGTCACTAGTCATAGTGACCATTCCTGAACTTATCTTATCTCTGGATAACTCCACGTCTAGATTCAGATTCACGAACTGTTCCAGCAGTTCCAGCTCTTTCACCATCATAGCGGACATATGCAGAGATTTCCAACTCAATGCTTCTGCCACTACATTGGCCTTTCCTGGGTGGTACTGTAGATCGAATTCATAATACCTTATGAATTCCATCCATCTCCTCTGTCGCATGTTCGATTCTTTTTGGTCGAACAAATACTTTAAAATTTTATGGTCGCTAAACACGCTGAAAACACTATTGCGGCCAACTCTAGGTCATGGGTGGGGTAATTCCGTTCATGCACTTTTAGCTGTCTGGAAGCATAGGCTACCACTTTTCTCTCTTGCCTGAGCACACGACCCAAACCTTGATACGATGCGTCATAGTACACATCGAACGACATTGATGGATCTGGCAAGACTAGCACCGGAGATGTTGTTAGCCTTCCTTTCAGCTCTTGGAAACTAGCCTCGCACTCTTCTGTCCATTCAAATGCTTTTCCCTTTCTCGTTAATTGTGTCGGAGGCAACGCAATCTTCGAGAATCCTTTGATGAACATCCTGTAGTGTCCTGCTAGCCCGAGAAAGCTTCTGATCTCGGTTACCGTTTTAGGGCTTTCCCACTTAACCACAACTTCTAATTTTGTAAGATCTACTGCTATACCATCCTTCTCGATCACATGTCCAAGGAATTGTACTTCCTCCAGCCAGAACTCGCACTTCGACAACTTAGCATAGAGCTGTCTGTCCTTAAGAACTTGAAGTACAACCCTCAAATGCTCTTGATGCTCTTCCTTGTCTAAGGAGTAGATAAGGATGTCATCGATAAAAACAACGACAAACTTATCAAGGTACGGTCTGAAGATTCTGTTCATATAATCCATGAACACTGCAGGAGTATTAGTCACACCAAAAGGCATAACTAGATACTCGTAGTGCCCGTATCGACTCCTGAAAGCCGTCTTCGGTATGTCATCTTCCTTCACCCTTATCTGATGATAACCGGATCTTAGATCAATCTTAGAAAATACCGTTGCTCCCCTCAACTAATCCATAAGATCATCAATCTTTGGCATGGGTATTTATTCTTGATCGTCACCTTGTTGAGTTGTCTGTAATCCACATACAACCTTGAACTGCCATCCTTCTTCTTGACCAACAGCACAGGTGCTCCCCATGGTGAAACACTTGGTCTTATAAACTGCTTTTGCAACATGTTGTCCAGTTGCTTCTTCAGCTTTGCCAACTCTGTTAGGGACATTCGATAGGGTGCTATCAAAATTGGTCCGGCTCGGGGTGTAAGATCGATTGCGAACTCTACCTCCCTCTTGGGTCGTAATCCTGGCACATCATCCTGGAAAATATATGGAAACTCACGCACCACTAGCAAAGCATCCAAACTCGGAGTCTCCTAGGCCTCCAAAGAAAACAGCACCATGCACTCTCCTAATGGTACACCTCCCGCCACATCATCACTGGCAGGCAATGATCCAGATTGCTTGGAAAAGCAGAGGGTTTTATTTGAACAGTCTAGTACTACATGGTTGGCCGAAAGCCAGTCCATGCCTAAGATAATATCAATTTGCTACATAGGCAGATAGATTAGATCAACAAGAAAAGATTGGTTCTCTAACATAATCGGGCATTTTAAACAGATAAATAGGGTTGTCAGAGAATCACCCATAGGTATAGAAACAGTCAAATCATATGGCAAGGATGAAATAGGCAAATTCAAATGATCCACACACGCTAAAGAAATAAAGGAATGTGTAGCCCCCGAATCAAATAAAATAGATAAGAGTCCCTCGCAACTAGGCACTTACCTTGTATCAGATCGGGACATTGAGAGGCTTCAGATCCTCTCACGGCGAACACTCTTCCCGTCGTCTGCGGCCTGTTCTGCTGGCCCACCACTTGTTGTCCAGTCCCAGTATTCTGAGTTCTTCCGACTTGCTGTTGAACTTGACCCCTACCAGCATCCCCCCGTTTGGCAATCGTTGGCATAGTGGCCCCACGTGCCACAACGGAAGCAAGTGACATTTGGTCCTTGAGCACAGTCCTTCACTTGATGCCGCCCACCGCACCGAAAGCACTTGGAAAACCTTGGTTGCCCTTGACTGGCATTCCCCTTCCCATAACTTGCTGGTTGTTGATTCGGGCGACTGTCAGGTTTCGCCATCAATTGGAACTTTCCTCCTCAGCCTTTCTGACCAAAGCTCCTGGCTGGTACACCGCTGGTTGATGGAGTTTATGTAACTCTCTCTTGATCGTGTCCTTCCAGTACAGTGCATTTTGCCACTAGCTCGGGGAATGATTGAACGCTCAATGGTAGCATAGCCCTCTTTAGTTCAGGCCTCAGTCCGTCCTCGAATCTTCTGCACACCCAGTCTTCATCCGGGTATGCTTGATAAAACTGGGAGAATTTCAGCAGCGCCTTGAACCTCATGGTGTATTCTCCCACCGACTTCTGGTCCTGCTTCAGGTTCAATAATTCTTTTTCTTTCTCCTGACAAACACTCCTGGGGAAATATTTCTCCAAGAAGCTCTCACAGAATACCTCCCAGGTCAGAAATCTTCCTTCAGCCTCTAGCAGTCTCTGTTTGTTCTTCAACCATGCTTCAGCTGCTCCAACTAGCATGAAGGCAGCATAAATGACTTTCCTATCTTCTCTGCATTGGATAGCGACGAAGACTTTCTTGATTTCTTGTAGCCATAGCTCAGCAGCTTCCGGATTGTACTCCCAATAGAATTGGGGAGGATTCCCCTTCATGAAAGCATTCAGTCCTGTATTTACCACTTCACCTCCTCCTACCGGTTGCTGTTGTTGTCTAGCATCCCTCTCTTCCTGTCGCTGCATGAACTGAGCATTCTGCTGTGTTTGTTGCAGCATTGCAGCGGCCAAATCCCTCATGGCCTTCATCGTTTTGTTCTGATCTCCGCTATTCCCAATTCCCGAGGTATGCCCACTACTGTCGAGGCTCCCGGTTCCAACTAGTGCTCCCCTTCCTCTACTGTGTCCTCTAGCCATTCTTTCCTAGTAAAGGAAGCGTTAGTTTCAATCCATAAGACATACAATATAAGTCAACAAATATACATATCATATGCCTCGCGAATAAAACAGTTATCACACTTGATAACTTGCGCATCGGACACACTACCCTCTTTCTAACACGGTTAGTACCTGATAAGTGCCAATTTTACTTATAATTCTAGAGCTTAATAGGGCACTTATCCACTCAATTTGGTGTAGGTTGAATTAAAGACAAATCAAGAAAGGAATCAAAGCTTACCAAATTCACTTAAGCCTGGAAAATTCGCTTAAGCTAATTTCCAATAGAAACACATGTCTTTATTGGCAACTGATTCGCTTAAGCTAAAATTCTGAGCTAAGCTCCAAATTCGCTTAGCTTGGAAAATTCGCTTAAGCTAATTTCCATCAGAAACGCATGTCCTGATTGACAATTGATTCGCTTAAGCTAAAATGCTACGCTAAGCGAATTCAGTTTCTTCAATATGAAGAATTCTGCTTCAGCTAAGACAAATTCTTGGAGCTAAGTGAGTATAGCTGTCAATCCTAGTATACTTCCTAAACCACACAGTCCGATATTAGAATCGAACTGCTCTGATACCAATAAATGAGACGACCCGACGTCCCATTGGAGAACCTAAGATATTAACAAACCTTAATCGTATAATAATCGTTAGCACGCCTTATTAATACGAAGCGAAGCGGAAAAATTGAGCGCGAAAGCAAAACAATTTACGGCACGCAACGCCTCAGAGTACACAGCTTTAAAATATATAAAAATCTATCATATACATCATTGCCCCATTAGTAAGGTTACAATATTAACGTAATGCATACAAAGTATCTTAATACAGACCAAATGAATGTACGAAGAACTAGGCCGAGAGACAACTCTCCGACTAACCACGATCATTGCCCGACCTCTCAAGGCTAGGGTCCGTGGCACGTCCTCCGACGTCAGGCTTGTAAGGAATGTCGTTCAGCTCCTCAGCCACTGGTTCCTCCTCGGGTTCTTCTCATAAAATAAGAGCAACACATACAGAAAATAGCGGAAGATAAGAAACATATATCATCAAATATGGGAGAGGGACATCAGCACAGCATATATATATATATATATATATATATATATATATACATGCTTCACACATCATATAATTTATACAACACAACATCACCTGTCTCTTAGGTCACCCATCACAATAATCTCAAACATCATTCTCTCAGATACGCCTATAAGAGGGATACTAGTCCCTGTGTATATGTTGACTTCCCTATGTGCAAGTCGGCAGATACATCACACCCCCAGTTGGACATCCCCGTCGGGATTACATCACATCCTGCCTCGGGATTTAAAGTAATACGTCCCCAATTGGACATCCCCTTTTGGGACAAAATGTTGTGGTATGAAATGATATGCTATGCCATGCAACAAACATCCATCGCAGGTTGATACCGGTACCTCATGCCTACGCACTCGACCACGACCACGACACATCGCATCACATCAACATCAACATCACATCAACATCAACATCAACATCAGCATCAACATCAGCATCACGACGCCTTGCGTCTACGAGCCACAGCTCCATGGTCGGGACCACAACGGTATCAACCCGAACAACATCATCACTCACCATATTCTCATCAGCACTCAACCAGTCAAATCACTATAACATTACAACAGTAATTCCACCAGTACAATTATCATCATAAAGTCAGGCAACAGTTCACCACGCAGGCAGTTCAACAAATAAAACCAACAGATAATCAACTAAATAATCCAACACATCAATCTCAATTAATCACAATAGCCATATCATCACTCAGTGGTGATAGCCCAAAAATACCTACACCCAGGGTCAAAACACTTTATCCAGGGCTCAACCTCTAGTAGGGTTTAAGGGTTCCCCTAGACACATATATATACTCTTTACTAAGCTTGCCTTCCCGATGATATCGGTTATTTCTACCCAGCTTAGTGATGCTCACGTGCAGCTCCGGCTACGACTCTACAACGATCAGTCGGCTGAGCGGTCAAATGTTCGAGTCATGTCCGATTCTATACAACAAAACACAAACAGAAATCAGTATATTTAAATCAAAAACTCCCCTAACTTTAGGACTAGGCTGCTGCCCCTATTTGATTAAATAGGCTAAGGATGTTGAAATTCTACCAACTCTTGGATCAATGATCCCTAAGCATACCTAAGACATAATCCATGATCAATTATCAAAGATTTGAACCAAAACCCCTTAAACCAAAAACCTAGGGTTTCGGCCATCACCATGAAAAATAGGTGAGAGTTTGATTTGGCTTCCTAATCACTTGAATTACATGATTAAGGGATGAAATAGGTGAAATCAAGAACATTGAACAAAAAACCCATTTTCCCCATAAATACACCCAGTCGGCCCCCTAAAAGATAAATAGGCTAGAGAGCTTATTTGATTTCAAGCTCTTGGATTATGATAGTAGAGGATGAAACCAGATTGTAGAAATTGGTTTGACATTAAAACGATTTTTCTACAATTTTCTAGAGATTTTTGAAGTTTGAATCTTAAATTTGAAACTATGAACTTCATTGGAGAAAAATGAAGATTGAGAGCTCAAGCATGAAATCTATACCTCTTAGATGATAGAGGAGGATGAGAGGATCAACTTTACTTCACAAACTTTTTGAAAAACCTTGTGGAAGTTGAAGAAAAATGGAGATGAAGTTGAAGGGAAAATGGTGGAGAAGTGGAGGAAGGAAGAAGAAAAAGGAAGAAAGAAGAGAAATGTGAGGGTGAGGTTGAGAGATGGTTTGGCCGACTGAATGAATGGGTGAGGATGAGTGAGATGAGATATTTTCTTAAGTTTTTACTTAAGAGTTAAGCATAGGTAAAAAGGGTAATTTAGTAAAAATACCAAGGGCAATTTGTTTATTTCACGTCCCGATATTTTGAAATCATCACGACACTGGTATGAGTCCCTAGATGACCTGACATAGCCTTGACATGAAGATTATCCGCTTATGGGCCTCATAAAACCCTTACGCTGCTCAAATCGTCTCCCAAATCGATTATCGGCCCGAATATAATATATTATTCTCATTTTCGAACATTAGGACAAACTTTTTCGAAAATATAGGAAACGTGATTCTAATACTAACTGTCTTGTTCACGAGTCCAAATTAGGTCCTGATAGTAGTAAAACACTACTGTCAGTGAAAATCTCAGACTGGGCTCCGTCTGAGTTTTCGACCGAAACTTAACCATAGCTTCCTACAATAGCGTAGAGTGTGACTATGGTCTCAGATTAATTTATTTCACTCTCTAGACCCTTCAATAAAATACAAATACACAATTACTGTTTAATTAAGGAAATCTAGAAAATTGGGGCGTTACACAGCCTAATCCTTGGTATGACGCATCACAGTATACATCAAACTGTCCTAAAGAATCTGGTAACGTCAATACTGGTGATGTAGTCAACCTCCTCTTCAGCTCTTGAAAACTTTTCTCGCACTCATCCTTCCATACAAAGGATGTTCCCTTCCTTGTTAGTTGTGTCATTGGCAACACGATCTTCGAGAATCCTTCGATGAACCTTCGATAATATCCAGCTAAGCCTAAAAAACTCCGTATCTCACTTACTGACTTAAGACTTTCCCATTGTACCACAGCTTCAAACTTTGCTGGATCCAATGCTACCCCATCTCGATTAATCACATGACCTAAGAATTGCACTTCTTCCAACCAAAACTCACACTTGGACAACTTTGCATAAAGCTGTCGATCCTTTAACACTTGTAGCACAATCCTAAGATGCTCATGATGTTCTTCCCGATTAAGGGAATAAATAAGAATGTCGTCGATAAAGACATCTGTAAACTTATCCAAGAACAGTCGGAAAATCCGGTTCATGTAATCCATAAACATTGCTGGAGCATTAGTCACACCAAAGGGCATAACTAGATACTCGTAGTGTCCATACCGACTCCTAAACGCCGTCTTCGGTATATCCTTCTTCTTGACTCGAATATGATGATAACCAGATCTTAAGTCAATCTTCGAAAACACTACCGCTCCTTTCAACTGGTCCATCAAGTCGTCAATCCTGGGTAACGGATACTTATTCTTGATTGTCACCTTGTTCAACTGCTGATGATCTACGCACAGACTTGAACTTCCGTCCTTTTTCTTGACTAACAGCACCGGCGCTCCCCAAGGTGAAGCACTTGGTCTTATAAACTCCTTACCCATCATGTCATCCAACTGCTTCTTCAGCTCTGTTAACTTTACTGAAGCCATTCGATAAGGTGCTATCGAAATCATTCCAGTTCATGGTACGAGATCTATAGCGAACTCTATCTCTCTTTCAGGTGGTAAATCCGGAACATCATCAGGGAAAACTTCCAGAAATTCTCACACTATAGGCAACAAATCCAACTGAGGAGGTTCCTTAGCATCCATAGAGAATAACAACACGTGTTTCCGAGGTTCACTACCTAACATAAGATTTCTATCATTGACAGGCATCAATCTAGATTGCTCAAGGAATGATAAGGTCTTTTTAGAACAGTCTAACACTACATGGTTAGCCGAAAGCCAATTCATGCCTAAAATTATATCAAGTTGTTGCATAGGCAATAAAACAAGGTCAACAAGAAAAGTTCTATTTTTAACAATGATAGGGCATTTAAAACATATAGTCATGGTTGTCAAAGAATCACTGGTAGGAGTAGAAACAATTAAGTCATGAGGGAGTAAAGAAACAAGCAATTTCAAATGATCCACACACTCTTGGGATATGAATGAATGCGTAGCTCCCGAGTCAAACAATACTGATAAGATTTTACCTGACACTAGGCATATACCTTGTATAAGATCAGGAGATTGAGAGGATTTGGCTCCTATTATGGTAAATACTCTTCCGGTGGCTTGCGGTCTCGCCGCCTGCTGTTGTAACGACCCCTCGGCTCTACATACATGAACTCGATTGCGGAAAACATAAACAAAGTAAAACGTTGGTTGCTTTCGGAAAATACTTTAATTAATTAATTAGGTTCGAAATTGTGGGTCAAAAAACAATTCTACATGCATAGGCAATTCAAACTCAAGACAAAGGAATAAACTTTATAACACACATCAATATTTAAGATTCATACTAACATAATTATGACATAAGTATGCCGAAGCATATAAGTTCCTTATGAACATAGTTTAACTAATAGAATAGGTTCAGATCTGGTACATCATATTACAGACTGAAAATATATGGTCATCATACACACAGCAGATAAAATATAACTGCCTCAAAAGTAAGACTCCTATGCTGGTCGGGCTAAAAGTAGCCATTGGGATACAACCCCAAAGTCAGCTTCGATTCCAAGAGGAATTCGAAGGGATCCTCTTTTTTTGATCCTTCAAAAGATTCCGTCATCCGAGTCCTCACATGTCCGCGGGGACCTATAATCATCATCTGTACATGTATCCAAAAACACAACAGGGTGTCCAACATGTACAAGCAAAGGTAAGATACTCATTTTATAAGTTTATCACGATAGCCGCACATGCGACAAACAACAAATACATCCACAAATAAATACAGTTATAATAACAGATATTCATACAACATAATATCTCAAACACTATCATGAGTTATAATAATGCATATGAGACTTCAATATCATCTTTCTAGTTCATGTTCTCCGGAGATTCATACTTCCATTCATCGAGCAATAGGCCGCAAATACTCCCGTAACACAATTGTTCTCATGAGTCGGCCTCTCAATTTAGGTCCAAACTCTAATTGTTCAGGGGTACCGCGTCATAACCATATCATGAATAGTCCATTCTCTGATCGAGTCCATCCGTGTTTGGCAACCGACTACCACAGCACGGGGTTGCAATGCCTCCGGCCACTTGTGGAGTCTTAAACACAGTATGCCCCTATAGACCTAGTGGTCTTAACTGGCTCATATTCTCAACTACTTGAGTTGTAGCTCGTTTTCAAATGGCATGTCTGTCGTTTCATGTATGTACACAGAAGGTTCTATTTTCTTTTTCGTTCATTCTTTCTTGTCGAGGCATATAGCTCACAACTTGTTTTAAAGGACATTAAGCCCGTTCATTCAAGACACAGGACACGAAGTCCGAGTGGTCAATTCACAAAACACTAGCCTGACATCTCGGTCACTAGGTTTGCATAGATCTCAAAAAGAATCGTCATTTTTCTTTCGGTCTTATTTTAACAAAACAACTTTGGAAAACAAAAACTCAGTTTCATTGTCTTGAACTATGACATTCTTTTCTGAGAAAAACATTTTCTGGGAAAAAACATTTTCTGGGAAAAAACTCATTTTCTTCACAACTTCAAAACATAATTTTCCTTTCCCAAAATTGGTCTAAGGTTCGGCCAAAATTTGTAAAATAGGCTAGGGATCTCATTTGGTTCCAATCTTTTGGATGGTTGGTTCTTAAGCATGATTAACACTAAATCAAGTCCTATTACCCAAAAATTTGCAACAAAATTCATGGTTCTACACCCCATAGGTCTCGGCCATGAAGTGGAAAAATGGCTAGGGATTGATCTGGTCTTCCAATCACTTGGATTGCATGACCATAGGAAAGGTAAGGGTCAAGTGTTCAAGAACAAAAATTGGAGAAATCCACTCTTCCCCCAATTTTCTAGGCTCGCCCACTCTTAGGAAAATAGGCTAGGATGAGAGTTTGATCACATACTCTTGGATAGAGGTAGAAGATGATGAATCTAGCTCAAAGAAATTGGTTTCCCATTAAAAGGATTTTTCTACAATTTCCTAGGAATTTTTGAAATTTGGTTCTTGAAGTTGGAACTCAAGAAATCAAACTCTTAAACCATGAAACAGGAAGAAATTCATGAGGCTTAAGGATCATATAAGTGATCTTACCACTTGAATGAAGAAGATTGGTCAAGAATCACACTCTCCAAAACTCATGCTTTTCTCTTAAGTGAAAATGGTGGAATTCTCAAGGAAGAAGATGAAGTGAATGAGAGAAATGGTTGAAGGCTCTCATATGCTGGTTTGGGCATGGGAAAGGTGGGCTGAATTGGCCCAAATTTGGGTCACTTAAGGGCATTTTGGTCTTTTCCTTCAAGGTTAAATGGTAATAATGAAAAAGGTTAGGGGTATTTTGGTATTTTCACGTCCAGATATTTTCAAACGTCATCATGATGCTGGCACGCTTTCTCATGTGATGTGACTTGATGTGACATCAAGATTATCCGTTAGCGGGTCTCGGTAATTCCATATCTAGCTCCGTTCGTCACTCGATTTGAGATTTCGTCCGAACGAAGCGTAGAAAGTGATTTTTTCAAATTTAACGAAAACGTAGGAAATTCAATTCTAAGACTAACTGTCTCGTTCACGGGTCAAACTGAGGTCTCCTGAGCACTAAAATATTTCTGTCAGTGAAAAAACGCAGACTGGGATCCGTTTGAGTTTTCAGCTCAAAATTTAATCGTAGCTTCGTACGATAGCGTTGAGCATGAATATGGTCTCGGTTTATTTTATTTCATTTTCTAAATCCTTGAATAAAATATAAACTTAATTATTCTCTTATTGATATATAAAAGCAGTGAAAAATCGGGGTGTTACAGCTGTCCTGATAGTTGAGCTCTAGTCGCTGGGCCTTGCCCGCCTATGTTGTACCCTGTTCCTTATGAACATTCTGCAGCTATGTGACCTACTTGGCCCCATCGAAAACATTGGCAAGTCTCCCTCACCGGACAATCTTGAATTGGATGTGATTCTCCACACCTAAAGCATCCACTTGGCTGTAGTTTTCCCTCAGCTGGTCTTGTTGTTTGACGGTCATAAGGTTTCCGCCCCTGTCTGAAACCTTCCTTTTCCTCCTCGACCTTTCTGATCGAATTTTGGGTAGGTTGTTGCTATAAAAATGGTTGACGAGCTTGTGCAAGTATACACAATCGTTTAACAAGTAATAAAGTGTAAGAGAGATCGTTCCCACGAGGATTATATGGCGATTCAAGTAACAAGTTTGAGTTAATGGTTCTATTAATCAAGATTAACAAAGAGTAACAAATAATTTGTGTGTGTGTATCCAGGACAGTTTTGGTAAAAATAAATGCTAGAGCAATAAAAACGGATTTTTTAACAGAATGGGTGAAACAGCTACGGGGAAGTATCCCTTGCAACTTCAGTCTAGCTCAGTTATGCGTTTGCAATACTACGACAATTTGGCTCTAGGAAATGAAAGTTTGTTTGCCAACAGTTCTGAGATGAACTTCACTAAACGTCTCCTATTCCTAGGTCCATATTAGTTACATTCACGCCTCACTTAAGCTCGTTCCAGCTAGCCTAAGAGTTAGAATGTTCATTCCTAAATCACTCTTCATCATAATTTTCCAATTAATGATTTTACTCTTATCTATAAAACAGTTCTGCTACACTTAGCTTTTCCAAGCAGCCGTGAGCTCAAGTTTTAACTAAGGTGATCAAGCTCAATTAAAACACAGCCAAATCAAATTTATAGAAAATGCAATAGCAAAGCATAACATAACATTCACTAGAAATCCATTACAAGTTCAACATCCTATAGCTACAACAGGTTTAGCTCATATTGAGCTTACAGAAACAAAGAGGAAAATAAGAAATGGAAGAAGAAGCCATTACAATGGAGGAGATAGAGAAAGGGGTGCAGCTGCTGTCCTCTCCAGTAAGGAAGATGATGTCTGTCTCTCCCCCTTGTTGTCCCCCTTTTAGGGTTCTTTTTCCAGCCTGTCTCAAGGCCCTTTCCTCTCTCATCCTTTTTGGGCTATAAACTGATTAGGACAAGTGTCCTTGGCCCAGTTCCCTGACTTTAATGCACCAAACACCAACCCCACGTGTAGGACACTGTCCTCATCAGCTAAGGACAACTCAATGTGTAAGAAAATGTTTTGAGCCTTTGTCCTTGTGCACCGTCAGCTTCAGCTACAATTGCTACAGCAAATCCCAGAGCAACGTCTCCAATTCAGCACCTGATTCTCCAAAAACTGCCCTGCCCAGAAACTCTCAATTAATTACCAAAAACAGTTCTAAACGACACCAAAACATTAAAACTCACAAAAGACTCTTATAAAACACCCTTTACACAAAATCACACTAAAATACTAAAAATATAAACTCAAAATACTCAAAGACCACAAAAACACAAGCCAAAAAGGTTTAAATAACTCTTCATAACAAGAGTTATCACACCCCCGAACTTGAATCATTGCTTGTCCTCAAGTAATGGAAACAAAAGAAACTAAAAAGAAAAGATACAATTTTTTCTAAACCTCGACACATGTGCTCAAATTAGCTCAAACACAAAACTTTCTTCTTTGAAAACCAATTTCTTCACAAGGCATACATGACAATGCATCAACAATCATGAAGTTCAATCAAGCAAGCATTCATGGCTGTCCTCATTTTCAACTCTCAGCAACATGCTATAGCACTAAACTCTCATAACAGTGTATTCTTCCTCTCTTCTGAAGCTAAGATAGGTACTCTCAATCATCATTCAAATGCATACTCCAACACGACCTTGACAAGCTTCTAAACACACCACTCACAATCAAAATTGCACACTGCTAGAGGACTTTATTTGGTTGCAATGGGGCTTGGGTTCAGGTAGGAACAGTTTTGGGAAGGTGGCTACACTAGATGGAGCTTAGGTATGCTTCCTCTTTTTGCTTCACAACTATTTCTTTCATGGCCCAACTCATACAAGTTAGGGAGGACTTTTTGATCTTTTTCATTTTGTTTGATTCCTTTCCTTTTTTTACACCTCTTTGAATTCAGTTTCCTCCTTTGTACCCTCAGAGCAGTTGTTACAACATTTTAGCATTTTTCCTTGCAATTGCTCTGCTGTTTTTTTTTTTTTTTTTTACAACAAACCATTGCTTTTTACCAGTGACAGTTCAATTTCTGATATTCTGTCACATAACAGCTGCATGGCACCCCCAAACTGAAAACTGTGCTAGCCCTCGAACACCCACAAACTTATGTTACAGCATGTAAACACAGGAAGCACACCAGCCACTCCAACTAGTTAGGGCATTGGTTTTTCAGGATATGGCTTCTAATGTGGGCTATTAGAAACAAAGGGCTTGCAGGCTCAAAGTGGTTCACACAAAGGTAGGATCCAAGGGTAGGCTATGTAGGCAAGACTAGGCTCAAGAAACAAAATGTGCCTCTAGCAAATGTGTGTGCAGCAGAGATGTGTACACGTATGAAAGCAGCAAGGCAAAATTAGAGAATTATGCATAAGAATGGTAGTCACAGAGAAAGAAGGATGAATCTGTTTGGGCCCAAAAGCTCACAAGGTAGATCAGAATTGCTAAACCATGTGGCGCGAGTGTCAAACAATTACATCCAAGCACACAAGCTAGAAAGACAACAATGAAGCCAAAATTGCCATAGAGATGCACTAGTGAAATATTAAAACAGACAAGCTGTATTAAGCAAAACCCTAGGATGGGGATGGTTGAGCACAAGGTGGAGTAAAACATGCAGGATGTTAAGCTGACGAAAATGGCAACTTCATGCTACAAGTTGAACAAAATAAAACAGCAACAACAACTTAAACCACAAATCAGAAAAATAACTAAAAAAAGGGAAACAAGGAAACTCCTGATAGGGTTGCTGCAACAAAGTGCAGCAACCGGCTGTGATGTGCTCAAGTGCTCAATTTCCTGATGCGGGAGCTCTTCCTGCTCCCTGTTGCAGTAGTGGTCTTGTTGCTTGTGGGGGTTGAAGTCTCCACATCTTTCAGAAAAACCAAGTCTTCTTGGTTTTCTTCATCAGTGGCTGAGGCTACTGTATCCTCTGCACTTCCCCCTGCCCCTTCACTCTCTGCCGTAGACGGCTGGTGACCCTTGCCCTTGACAGCACTTTGTTCAGGCAGCCTATTCTTTCTTGTGGCAAGAGGTACATTGTCCTCTTCATCCTCATCAGAGGCAGGGTAATCAGCAGCTATTTTGGTGATCACGTCTCGAAGAGGGGTGGCTGGAATTTTCTTCTTAGGAGCGCGAGAGGGGGTAAGGGTTGTTGTTGCTTCGGGCTCAATTTCTTTAGGCTCTGCTTCAGTCTCAGCCCCCAAGTCTGGCAAGGGGCTTGCACTTCTCTTTCTCTTGTTACGGCTGATTTCTTCAGTGGTGGTGGTGGGTTGTTACTGTTGTGAAGGAGCTGGTGGCATCCATTCAGAAGAGTCCGAGTCATCCGAGACTGCTGTGGCACTTGGACTATTATGCTGCCCAGGGGTGTGATGCAGATCGGGTAGAATATTTAGTGGAAACTGTGGAATGGGGTGCACCTTCTTCCATTTGTTAAGCTCCAGCACCCGTTGCTGCCATTTAAACTGATCCAGGGCAAATTGCCAATATAACTGCTGCTGTAGCATTTGTTGCTGCAGCATTTGAGTCAGTGATTCCATCTTTTGTTCTAGCCCTGCAGAGCGGTCCTGCTGCTTTGAGGACTCCCCTAGTTCCATAATCCGCTCTTGGTCTTTGGCTTGGCTTGCTTTAGCCGAGTTGGATATGAATCGATTGATTAAGGCAATATCAATGCTTCCTGCGTTTCTCTCCTCCACTTCCCCTTTTCGAAGCTCGACGCCACATCGCTTGCATAGGTCAGTGATAAAGCAGGGGAAAACCAATTGGCCTTTCGTGCTCGTCGCACAAGTGGAGATCTCCTGCTGGATCAACCTCCCCACATTTATTTTCTTTCCCTCCATTATGCAGTAAAGGAGCACCAAACGTTCCTTCTTAACAGTTTCCGTGTGCGCAGTGGGGGAGAGCTTATGCCTAAGGAAGTGATACCAAACCTTGGCAAAGGGTTGCAATGCAGACCTTGCTATTTTCAGCTGTTTTCCGGAAGTTGGGAGCCATTTCGTCCTTGGGACCGTCACAGCATCCTTCATATCAGTTACTTGCTTTACAGTGGCCTTTGTCAGTAAAGGTTGGTATTCATCGTCCTCTTCAGCCAGGTTCAGCTTTAAGTTGATGGTCTTAGCAGAGAAACTGACCTTGCACCCTCTTACCATGGAGTGGGTTTGTTCGGCACCTCCAATGTTCGCATAGAACTTGCCAACAAAAGATGTGCAGAACCCAGTTGGGTGGCCAGCAAAACGTTTCCACTTGTGCTGGTCAATCACTACAGCAATTTCGGTAGGGAGGCCATAAGAAGCCTTGGTGGAGATGGTGAAACCTTTCTCTGCATGAGGTTCTCTGAGCGCAGTAACATTAATGTACCGAGCTGCAGCTTCGGCATCAACAAACACTTCATACCCCTCAGACTCATCACTTGCGGTGGGTATGCTCTTCTTCACAGCGGTATGCTTGATGCGAGGCATGGTTGGGCGAAGATGAGGGGAAGAGATGAAGGTAGGGAAAAAGAAGAGATTTGGGGGAGGACTGAAGGCGTTAGGGTTCGGGTGGTGGAGGCAGTGGGTTGCGTGTGGGAAGGAAGGGGAAGGTGGGGGCTTTATGAAGAGATTTGACGGGAGAGTGTGGTGATTGATGCGGGTGGTTGGGAGTGTGTGGCTAGGGAGAGGCGCGGATACCAAGGGAGAATAAGTGGTCTGAGGGTTCCCCTCTAACCTTTTTTTGATTTGTTGTACCTGGTTTGAGCTTGACATGACTTCTTCCCCCAAAACCCAACACAATCCCGAATCAGCTACATGGGCCCCCAATCTTTTTCAACCCAATATACAATCACGACACCACCGAGACAGTTTTACCACCTTCAGCCACATCTCCAATTTCTTTATGTTCTGCTTACTTAGTTAGTGCTAAAAAAACAAAAAATAAAAAAAACAAAAACAAAATAACATCCAAAATTAAAGAAAATAAAATAAAAATTGTTGGGCTGCCTCCCAGTAGCGCTTGGTTTATAAGTCCTCAGCCTGACTCAGTGCATGTTGAACATTCAAGGATCAGCCATTACTGTGGTGGCCTGTGCCTTAGCAAATGGCTCACCCCAGTAATGTTTGACCCTTTGCCCGTTTACCTTGAAGGTCCTACCAGAGGCTGCGTCAAGCAGTTCCATGGCCCCATGAGAGTGGGCATGAACTATTGTGAAGGGTCCAGACCATCTAGATTTGAGTTTTCCTGGAAACAGCTTCAGTCTGGAATTAAAGAGCAATACTTGCTCTCCTAGTGCAAAGTCTCTCTTCTGGATCTTTCGATCATGCCAAGCTTTTGTCTTGGCCTTGTAGAGTTCTGCCCCCTCATACGAAAACGTCCTATGTTCTTCAAGCTCATTGAGCTGCCGCATTCGAGCTGCCCCAGCCTGGGCTAGCTCAAGATTTAGTTTTTTTACTGCCCAGAAGGCTTTATGCTGCAGCTCAATGGGCAAATGGAATGCCTTTCCATAGACCAACCTATAGGGTGACATTCCTAAGGGGGTCTTGTAGGCAGTCCTATATGCCCAAAGAGCATCTTCCAAGTGCAGGGACCAATCTTTTCTAGTTGGATTCACCACTTTTTCCAGAATTCTTTTTATTTCCCTATTGGACAGCTCTGCCTGCCCATTTGTCTGCGGATGGTATGCTGTAGCCACTTTATGTCTCACCCCATATTTTGTGAGGACTCCATCAAAGAGCTTGTTGCAGAAGTGTGTACCTTCATCACTGATAAATGCCCTTGGTGTGCCAAATCTTGTAAAAATATGCTTTTGAACAAACTTCACAACAGATCTAGCATCATTTGTAGGGAGAGCTACAGCTTCCACCCATTTTGACACGTAGTCTACAGCCACCAGAATATATAAATTTCCAAAGGAAGGGGGGAAGGGACCCATGAAGTCTATGCCCCACACATCAAACAACTCTACTTCCAAGATGGAATTGAGGGGCATCTCGTGTCTATTTGAAATATTTCCCACCCTTTGGCATCTGTCGCAGCCCTTGGCAAAACAGTAGGCATCTTTAAATAATGTAGGCCAAAAGTACCCAGCCTGGAGGACTTTGGTAGCCGTCCTCATTCCTCCAAAATGTCCCCCACATGGGGATGAATGACAATGTAAGAGAATAGTTGGGACTTCTGTTTCTGCTACACACCTTCTAAGCAAATTGTCAGCACAATGCTTATACAAGTATGGCTCGTCCCAGCAGAACTGCTTTGCCGGATGGAAGAACCTTTATCTTTGTTGTGGACTGAAATCTGTAGGGCAATTCCACTGGCTAGGTAGTTCACCAGGTCAGCATACCATGGTGTTTCAACATCTTCCATGGACAACAACTGCTCATTAGGGAACAGTTCTTTGATCTCAGAATTCTTTGTGGCTTCATTCCCCTCAGACAGTCTTGACAAATGGTCTGCCACCTGATTCTTAACTCCCTTCTTATCCCTAATTTCCAAGTCGAACTCTTGCAACAAGAGCACCCACCTAATCAGTCTTGGCTTTGCATCTTTCTTGGCAATTAACACCAGTGCAATAAACATGTTTAACATCGGTTAAAAATATCATTCTAAATCGGTTATGGAACCGATGTAGAAATAGATGATGTAGAATGTACGACCTTTTAACATCGGTTTTTAACCAATGTTGAAAGTTAACTTTCAACATCGGTTATAAACAAAACCGATTTTGAAAGTTCTCATTCAACAGATTAATAATTATTGAAAAAGATCTTTTAACATCGGTTATAATATAGAACCGATGTTGAAATTTACAATTCAACATCGGTTTGGTAGTGTAACCGATGTTGAAAGTATATTTTCACATCGGTTGTAACTCAGAACCGATTGAAATTGATAGTTCAACATCGGTTCTCTATTGTAACCGATGTTGATAGTCCATTTTTTTTTTTTTAATACTTTGTTTTAAACCAGTGACAATCCTTAACCCTGTTTCATATATGTACAACCAGAACAATCCCAGCCAAAATAGAATCCCAACAATAACAGAATCCAAATCACTATATATACTAAGTAATAAGCCAAACTATACTTTATTGATTATGCAAAAGTCAGCTTTTGATTCAACAAACTCAACTAATTATATAATGTAATAAATTCAAACTAATTAATTAAATTAATACATAACAAAGAAACAACAAAGAAATATAACAAATTAAACAAATTAAAGAAATAAAATGTCATCCATATATAAATTAATGTTCAGAAGTCATCTCAAGAAAGAAGTTTGCCCAACGCTCCTTGATGTCCTTAATGTCCTCTTCAGAAAATGCTTCCGGATTGTCAAAAATCTGCACATTAATTATAACTAATCAACTATAACTATACATAATTAATCTATAACTATTTACAAATGTTATTAGTTAATTACCTCCTTCCATCGATCTGTAATACTCGCGGAGACAATGTTGAACATCCACTTCATGACATAATATCCGCACTCCCAGCCGCCACGTTGCCTATGACACTACAAATGAATACACAATTTGAATATATAATGAGTAAAAACATAATAGTAACTATTTTACACTGCAATTGAATCTCGGGTACTAATTAATAAACTACTTACATTAGGGTAAATCCACCTAATAGGCCTAGGCCTACCACCATCCAAAACACGACTTGCGTTCATAGCTTTATCATAATGAAGAAAATATGAATTTAAAGTATGTTATATATTTCAGAGTAATTAATAAAGCAAATGTAGTACAAATTAAATTAATTAAAAGCTTACGTTTCAACAATAAGCTTGATTTCTTTTGTCGGCTTCCTTCCCAACGAACAAAAGAAGACCACAACACTCATACCACGACAAATGATCAATAATTGCCAATGTTTACTGCATTTGGAAACAGTTAGAGACAAGTCACAGATAATTATAAATCACTAGTAAAACTTGTACTTACAGATGGAGGTAAGGTGCTAGGTAGAACTGTTTTTTGCCTTCATCAAGCACACGTCGCATGTACGCAGTAATCTCATCTGACCTAAGTGTCTCACCCTGAATTAGTTGAGGGTCAAGGAATCCATAAAGATGGAGGTTACCCCTATCAATACACAGGCGATGCAGATACCTAAGATATTGAAATAAATATTAGTTATAATAGTTAAAAACTTAATTAGTTAACTTACAAATTAATTAGTTGAAATAACATAACTTACGTGCACCATAATGAGACAACTGTCATGCAAAGCATTTCACTATCAATGCATATCTCCATAATGTCCCTCTGGGGGATATAGAAAGTGTCGGGCTTGCCATCGTGTTCCAAATTTACAAAAGCGGACTCCTTCCCAAGTTTCACGGCAGCTAATGTGAGACGTTCCAGAGCATCAAGTTCAACCTCCTTGTCAATACCCTAAACAGCAAATATAGAACATTAGTAAACACGGTTAGGTTATTTCAATTGTAAATAAAAAAAAAACTTAACTTATTGAATGATTATATGAATACCTTCGATGAACCAGACGCCACAAGTTTTCTCGTATCTGACCTAGGCCTTTTGGGTCGATGATCTTTTCCATCATCCTAAACAATAGAGGTAAAGCATTAGTACACAAGTAAACACAATTAAGTTATTTCAATTGTAAATATAGAAAAACATATGTAAGTGAACAATTACATGAATACCTTGGCTGAAACAAAAAACCTCACAAGTCTTCTCGGCCAAGGGATGAAATTACCGGGGGCCTAGCCAACTGTAATAACCTCCTCAGTGGGCACAGGGACTAGAGCATCAACATCTAGAACATCTTCCACCACCACCCTCACATGATCATCCTCTAATGTCTGGTGGTGTAAGGTATTTCCCAAGTTGTGTACCCTCCCAAATGCCACTACCCGGCGATCATGATGATCATCAACATACAACTCACATTGATCGTCCTCCTTATCAGGCTGATGTGAATGATCACATGAACCCATAGTGCTCACAGGTACAGACGGTTGGCCACTTGTGTTTTGCTGGGAAAAACCCATAGATGCCAACTCTGAGAGAAGATCTCGTTTTATTTCTTCTCGAAGCTGCGCCTTGATGGACTCAATATCATCCCTCTTCCGATGATGTGAAGATGGTCCATGGTATTGGGTAATGCCAACACCCCATCCAACACCAAGGACACGGCCTGGGTGGTCCTCTTTACCAATCGCAACAGCCAAGACATCTTTGCGTCCAGTAGACACAAAGGTTCCTTGTGTGCTTTGTTCGTCCAAGGAATCCTACAACATACAATTGTCACATTAATTTGTGTAAGATGATGGATAAGCATGTTACAATTACAATTAGAATTGAATATATACTTACAATCTTTTCGGCAACAAGACGTGCCTCCTCAGATGTATATTGTCCCGATGGTCCTTGTCGGGCTCTCTTCCATGTATGGTGGCGTGGGGGTGGAGGTGGATCAACAACTTCTGGAGGTGGATCAGCCGTAGGATCAGCTTGGGATGCTTGTTCCAAAAGTTGTTTCTTCTTCTCTTCAATCATCTTCCTCCTCAGCTTTTTATATCCCCCACGAGACAAACGATGGGGGTAGAGATTCTTACTCTGGATCTCCTGCGCCTTTTTCCTTTTCTCCTAATATAAATAACATCAACTGAATTCAGTATATTAATAAAATCAATTTGGTTGGTAAAGTTAAACAATATAACTCAAGTTAACCTGAAAGGCGGGATCCAATCGGATCTGAACAAATCTATCCCATGTCTCTTGATCAAGGAACGGGTACATCTCAAGTGGAGATTTGTCTACACGCCCATGTATGTATTTCTCGCTTAGTTGTGTTTTAAATGCTCTCCAACGCTCACCCGCATACGAAATCCATTTTTTCTTCATACGCTCGGTATCCGGCACTTCAAAGGTGAGCTATATTTACAAAACAGAATGGAGAAATTAGTGTATATGAAAATAATATGGTGAAATAAAATATATACAACCAAAGAGGGTAAAAGTAAAATACCATGATACTATCCCATATCTGATCCTTCACGTTCGTCGGTACATGGTCCCAATCCTCAATAAGTATACTAGCCTTGCTTTTGGCAAGGACGGCCACAAAACTCTTAAACTGATCTTCCATTGGCCCTATAGGTAAGCAATCTCCATCAAACTCAACCCTCAACCTTTGATTACCACTACGGTTGATGGCCAATTTTTTTAATCGTGTGGCGCGTCTACCTTTTTTTCCTGTCAATGGGGTATCCGACCCGCTGCGTGTAGGAGGGATGCCCGAGGGATCTGCCATGTATGCCTGTTTATACAAAAAATAATAAACTATGTCAGTAAAGATGGATAAATAACAAATATCACTTTAAACATAACTTACACAATAACTTAACATATAAATATCAAGACAAATAACAAAAAAAACTTAACTTATATTTATCAAGATAAACATAACTTAACTAATAAATATAACTTTAAACATAACTTACACCATGGTCAAGTAGTAATGTTCTCCCATATCCCTTCATGATGATCATCACGAATGGCATGTACATCGTCCGCTTCATTTTCCTCATTGAAAGTAGGCATCCGTGTTGAGAAAGAAGGAGTATCGGAAATATCGAGAGTTGAATCTTGATTTTCCTCACTACCATTATGCATGTTTTTTCCTTGGAGAACCACCGACCACCTTTTGTTAGAAGGATCATGGATATAAAACACTTGTCTTGCTTGGAAAGCCATGATAAAAGGCTCTTCTGTATGACCTACCTTGTCAAGGTCTACCAATTTAAATCCTAACTCATCGGTTTGTACACCACTGTTACTGTCAACCCACTTACATTTAAAAACAGGTACTCTAAATTTAGTGTAATCGATCTCCCAAATCTCTTCAATGACTCCAAAGTAAGATATGGATGCCATAACGGGGTTTGTATCTTTTGAACTAGAGAAGTGCATAGACTCGGCTACAACCATAACCCCACTGTTTTGCATGGTACTCTTGTCATCCTGGGACTTTGTATAAAAGGAAAACTTATTGATATCGTATCCACTCCAACATATGACATCAAAGTTAGGCCCGTGTGCTAACCATTTTAATGTATCAGAAGCAGTATTATCCTCCGCAATTTGATCTTTAAACCAGTTTAAGAAAGTCTTATTATGCTTGTTCAACAACCATTTTTCGTTCATTCGAGGGTAATTTTGCTTGACAATGGTTTTGTGATCACATAAGTAAGGATTAACCTCATCGGTGTTATTCAATATATACAAATGTGCTTGAAGCACTTCCTCTAGACCCATGCTCTTAACAGTAATACCTCGTGTACCCTTACCATCACATCTTCCCTCATGACGAGACTTAGGAAGCCCTACAGGTTCCGCTTCTGACATGTAGTCTGTACAAAACTCAATAGCTTCTTCTGCAACATACCTTTCAACAATAGATGCTTCAGGACGGTGTGGATTCTTCACATACCCTTTTAGTATCTTCATGTATCGCTCAACTGGGTACATCCACCTTAAATGAACGGGGCCACACAATCTAATCTCCATCACTAGATGAACAATTAAATGAACCATGATGTCAAAAAATGAAGGAGGAAAATACATCTCCAACTGACACAAGATAATAGCAGCCTCAGTTTCCAACTCATCCAGTTTTTGAAGGTCAATGACTTTGCTACATATAGCATTGAAGAATAAGCACAACCTTGTTATGGCATGTCTCACTTTTTTAGGCAAGATGTCACGAATAGCCACTGGTAGTAGTTGTTGCATCAAGACATGGCAATCATGAGACTTTAAACCAACTAATTTGAGATCTTTCATTGAGACAAGCCTCTTAACATTTGAAGAGTAACCCTGTGGCACTTTGACGCCCCGCAGACACTCACAAAAACTTTTTTTCTCTTTTTTTGATAAAGTATGACATGCTGGGGGCAAATAAGTCCGCTTAACCCCTACTGATTGTGGAGCTAACTGCTCTCGTATGCCCATCGCAACTTGATCTAAACGAGCATTGACACCATCCTTTGTCTTGCCTTGAATGTTAAGAAGCGTCCCGACTACACTATCACACACATTTTTCTCCACATGCATCACATCAATACAATGTCTTACATCAAGTTTGCACCAGTATGGAAGATCAAAGAAGATCGACCGCTTCTTCCATATGTTTTTCTCAGTAGCCTTCTTATGGGTCTTTCCAAAGATAATATCCATGTCCTTAACCCGTTGATAAACTTGATCTCCGGTTAAGGCCGTCGGAGCAATTTCATTCTCCTGGCATCCATTAAAAGCTTTTCTCAATCTACGATACGGGTGATCAGGTGTGAGAAATCTTCGATGCCCAAGGTAAACTGTCTTCCTTCCATGTTGTAGTTGATGGTAGCATGTGCCTTCTTCACATACAGGGCATGCTTTATGGCCCTTAACACTATATCCGGACAAGTTCCCGTATGCTGGAAAGTCATTGATGGTGCAAAATAACATGGCACGCATCTTGAAAGTCTCATTGCAATACCCGTCAAACAGATCAACGCCTTCCACCCACAGCTTTCTCAAGTCTTCAATCAAGGGACTTAGATAAACATCTAAGTCATTTCCTGGTTGTTTTGGGCCCGAAATCATCATAGATAACATAATGTATTTGCGCTTCATGCACAACCAAGGAGGTAGGTTATAAATTACCAGGAGAACAGGCCATGAACTATGAATACTACTTAAGGTGCCATATGGATTCATGCCATCGGTAGCAAGTCCAAGCCTAAGGTTTCTTTTCTCATTGGCGAAATCCGGAAATAAACTATCAATTCTCTTCCATTGCAAAGAATCAGCCGGATGGCGAAGCTGTCCATCACATTTTCTCTCATCTGCATGCCACCTAATGTTTTTTGCGTCATTTACATTAGCGAACAATCGCTTGAACCTTGGAATTATTGGAAGATACCATAACACCTTCGCAGGAGGACCCTTTGTGATCACATCACAATTTGAATCACCATCGTTCACTTTGTAGCGTGATACCCCACACCTTGGACACTCGTGCATCTTTTCAAAGTCATTCCTGTACAATATGCAATCATTAGGACATGCATGTATTTTCTTATACTCCATACCCATCGGACACAATATCTTCTTCGCCTCATAGTTACGGTTCGGCAATGTGTTACCTTCTGGAAGCATCTCTTTCAACAACTCAAGCAATTCGGTGAAGCTTTTATCACTCCACCCATTTCTCGCCTTCACAACTACCAATCTTAACACCGCTGACAACCGTGTGAAATTAGAGCACCCAGGATACAAAGGCTTATCTGCATCATTGCACAAAGTATCATACACATTTGCTCGTTGAAATGACTCTTGTCCAATATCGCTGATCATGTCCTCTAGTCGATCGTCCATATCTACGTCATCAACCTCCTCTCTTTGGGACACACTTGGTTTGTCTAACAATTCACCATGCCATATCCATCTTGTATAACTCTTACATATCCCTTCACAAATAAGATGCTCTCGTATTTTCTCAGCTTCCAGTCGTCTCTCATTCAAACAATTAACACAAGGACAATAAAACCTTCCATTACTATCGGGAACATTTCTTTTAGCAAATTCTAAAAACTCTTCCACTCCATTCTCATACTCATGACTTGTGCGTCTAGCATCGATCCAATTACGATCCATAACTACAACAACACCAACTTCACTTAGTCCATGATCTTCAACTCCTTTTTATCACAGGGTATAGCCCTATCCCATTCGAGAAGAAACTTCTTCAACACTCAGTTAACAATTAGTCCTTAACTTTCATGCCCATACTTAACGAAATTTCGGCAGCATTTCCCATTGGTCTCCGACGTACACGACTTGACCGCGGTGACATCCACCGCGACAAATGTGCACCCGGAGAACAAAAGGAAATGCAGCAGACAGAAATTTCTTCAAGTATAAGATATGAGAATTAAGGAATAAGTATTAACTAAATGAAGAATAAGTTTTTCCCCAAACTGTCCAACTTGGACAATTCAAGATTCAATACAATGAGTAGTACCTTAATAAAGTACACATATGCTCATTAATATTGAATCTCAAACGGGAAACTAAGGTTTTGCTAATTTATTAACACTAAAAGATAATCCAACAGTCCAATTAATCCCTAAGTTAAAGCAGCAAATAGTAAAACTAATACATTAATACTTTTTCTCTTCCTTTCTCCCTTTAATTTCATAAGAAAATCTAATCAGAAGGAGAAGTGTTTTTCTTCATTAGAATGTCACGTATGGATTTCCTGCCAAGTTACATGCGATATTGTAAAACTAATCAAGTTACATGCCATATGCATACTGTAAAACTAATCAAGTTACATAGCAAAACCAAAGTAACAGGTAGCAGACAACAACAAAAATGTAGAGAGAAAGAAAGAGAACTGTATGAAAGTTTCACTCAGTTTACTAAGCAGACCACTGCATGGAAACACTCATATAAATGTCATGAGCAAGACTGGAAACGACTCCATATGACATGAGCACACTAACAGAGTGAAGCATTGGGTTCAACAGAATAGAATGGGGAAGCAATTAATAATCAAAATAAGGATATTAGATACGTACCTTCAAATTTTCCTCAGGTTAGGGAATATCAAGAATGGATTCAGATCTTCTTCAGGTGGCTTTTCTGGAGTAGCAACAGGTGCTGCCTTGTCCTAAGTAGAATTGAAAATAAACTATAAGCCAAAAACGAAACGAAAAAATAAAGCCATTACGAATAAACTATAATATCATAAAACCTAAAGCCAAAAACGAAAAAATAAATGTAAACAAACTCACCTCAGAGGTGAAGCCGTGGGCAAAGTTTGGTACAAAGGTTCAGAGGAGAGGGTGAAGGATGAAGGAGAAGGAGCAAATGAGAGAGAGGTGATGAAGGATGAAGGACGAAGGAGCCGTGGGCAGTGTATCAGCGATGAAGGAGCAGCAACGAAATGTGAGGAGAAGGAGAAGGATGAAGGATGGTGCTAGGTTACGGTGGTGAAGGATGAAGGAGAAGGAGCAAACGAGAGAGAGGGCAAACAGTGAGGAGGGAAAGATATGAAAGATTAACGTTGGAGAAATGGGTTTAATGAAGATTTGAAATCGGTTAGTTAATTGAACCGATTTTGAAAGTTTAATAATGAGATCAGTTGTAAAATAACCGAGTTTGAAAGTTTACTAATGAGATCGGTTGTGTAATAACCGATGTAAATACTTGGCGGGAATAAATAAATAGTTTTTTATTTAAATTGTATTCATCGGTTGAAATATTTAACCAATGTTAAATGTTTTATACATCGGTTTCTTTATGAACCGATGTAAATAATTTTGAACTTATTTTCAAAATTGCCACCGCCTCTTTTTTTAAATCGGTTCCTTTTCAACCGATCTAGAAACCTGTTGTAGAATCCATATTTTGCACTAGTGTAAGTATTTGATGGCAGCATGATCAGTATAGACAATCACCTTTGTTCCAACAAGGTAGGGTCTGAACTTGTCAAAGGCAAACACAACAGCCAACAACTCCTTCTCTGTAGTGGTATAGTTCAATTGAGCTTCGACCAATGTTTTTCTGGCATAATATATAGAGTGAAACACCTTATCCTTCCTTTGGCCCAGAACTGCTCCTATTGCGAAATCACTAGCATCACACATCAACTCAAATGGCATAGACCAATCGGGAGCAGTTATGACTGGTGCAGTAATGAGGGCCTTCTTCAGAATTTCAAATGCTTCCAAATAGGTTGGAGCAAAATCAAAGATTCTATCATGCTATAGCAACTGGCATAGAGGCTTGGAGATTTTGGAGAAATCCTTAATGAATCGTCTATAGAAACCAGCATGTCCTAAGAAACTTCTCACTCCTTTAACTGAGGTAGGTGGTGGCAGCTTTTCAATGACCTCTATTTTGGCTTGGTCTACCTCCATACCCTTCTTAGACACCTTGTGACCCAACACAATTCCTTCCTGAACCATAAAGTGACATTTTTCCCAGTTTAACACCAAATTAGTTTCCTCACAACCATCCAAGACCTGTTCCAGATTTTCAAGGCATTCCTGGAATGACTCTCCAAACACTGAGAAGTCATCCATCAAAATTTCCATAGATTTTTCAATAACATCGGAGAATATGGCCATCATGCATCGTTGGAACGTTGCTGGGGCATTACAGAGGCCAAAAGGCATCCTTCGGAAGGCAAAAGTGCCATAGGGACAAGTAAAGGTAGTCTTTTCTTGATCTTCGGGTGCTACAACAATTTGATTGTAACCCGAGTATCCATCCAAAAAGCAGTAGAACTCTTTCCCAGAAAGTCTATCCAACATTTGATCAATAAAGGGCAAGGGAAAGTGATCTTTTCTGGTGGATTTATTCAATTTTCTATAATCCATACAAATCCTCCATCCTGTGACTGTTCTGGTGGGGATTAGTTCATTTTTCTTGTTAGCCACAACTGTTATTCCCCTTTTCTTTGGTACACACTGGATTGGACTTACCCACACACTATCAGAGATGGGATATATAATCCCAGCATCCAGCCATTTGATGACCTCCTTCTTTACCACATCCTTCATGATAGGATTGAGTCTCCTCTGCCTTTCTACACTATTCTTGGCTTCAGGCTCTACCAATATTCGCTGCATACACATAGTAGGACTAATGCCTTTGATATCTTCCATTTGCCAACCGATTGCTTTCTTGTGTCTTCTCAAGGTTTCTTTCAAACTGTTCTCTTGATTAGTAGTTAGAAAAGATGAAATAATCACAGGCAAGGTTTCCATAGCTCCTAAATAAACGTATTTCAAATGAGCTGGGAGCTGTTTTAGCTCCAAAACAGGTGGCTTCACAACTGAAGGTATGTTGTCCTTGAAAGTCTCATCAGTGACTTCCAATGATCCAAATTTTCTAGCCCACATAGGTTGCCTTGCAGTGCAATCCTTTATTTCAGAAAGTTCTTCCAACAAGGGATCATCAGTACCTGATTCATACTCATCATCACTCAATTCTGTTCTTCCTATCAGGAACTGTCGTTGCAACAGATCATCGAATGACTGCACAAACGAACATTCTTCCACTCCTTCTTCAGGATACCTTAAGGCATTGAACACATTGAAAGTCACATGTTGATCATTAACCCTCATGGTCAACTCTCCCTTTTGTACATCAATGAGAGTTCTTCCTGTAGTAAGGAAGGGCCTACCCAGAATAATAGGAACTTCCCTATCTGCTTCACAGTCTAAAATAATAAAGTCCACTGGGAACACAAACTTATCTACTTTTATCAGTACATCATCGATCTTTCCTTCTGGATATGCAATAGACCTGTCTGCTAGTTGAAGTGTCACAGTGGTAGGCCTGGCATCCCCAATGCCCAATTGTTTAAAAATCGTCATAGGCATTAAGTTGATGCTAGCACCTAAATCACACAGTGCTCTGCCACAGTAGGTATCTCCAATAGAACAGGGAATGGTGAAACTTCCCGGGTCTTTCAACTTGGGAGGTACTTTGGCTTGGAGCATCAGGCTGCATTCCTTTGTCATGGCAACTGTTTCAAACTCCCCCAGTCTTCTCCTCTTTGTTAACACATCTTTCATGAACTTGGTATAGTTAGGCATCTGCTGCAAAGCTTCAACCAAAGGTATATTGATGTGCAACTGCTTTAGATTCTCCATGAACTTGCTAAACTGCTTGTCTTGTTGTACTTTCCTCAACCTTTGACGAAAAGGGGGAGGTGGTCTTTCTGGACTAAATTTAGGCAAGGGTTCAGCTTCTGGAACAGCCTCAGGCTTCTTAGCAGTTCTCTCAGTTGTTTTCTCAACATTTTCACCAGTTGCTGGAATAGTCTCAGTGTCTTCAATTTGCACTTTGCTCTTTTTCTCTACCATGGCTGGTAACTCAGTTCCACTTCTCAATTGTATTGCTTTGCAGTGCTCCTTACCAAGAGGGCTTGAGGATGAAGGAGTTTCAGTAGAAGATGGCAGAGATCCATTGGGTCTGCTGTTCAGTGCATTGGCCAGCTGGCCTACCTGATTCTCAAGGTTCCTCATGGATACTCCTTGATTCTGGAACTGTGCCTTAGTTTCTGACATGAATGCTTTTAAGACAGCTTCCAGGGACATTTCTTGAGTTGCCGGTTGTGCTTGTTGTTGTGGCCTTGGTTGCTGACTTGTGAATCCAGAGGGAGCAGTTGTGGACCGGGCAGGCAAGTTTGAGTTCCATGGCGGAGCATTAACATTGTTATTCCACGAAAAATTTTGAGGTTGCCTGTTCCCTTGATTGTAGGTATTGAAATAGGGTTTATCTCCCTTGTTGTCCCTGTAGTTAACATAATTAGCAGATGCAGGATTGCTGAAACAATCTTCAAACAAATGTTCTCCTCCACAATACACACAAGAAACAGTTTCAGCTTGGTGCACCTGTTGTTCATTTACCACTGCTTCAGTTACAGCTGCTTGAGATGTCTGGTTATTCTTGTTTGTAATCGCTAGGTTTTTCACCATGTTAGTTAAGGAAGCCAACTGAGCAGTATGTGCTATAACGCCACTCACTTCATGCATTCCTGCAGCAGTTGTGCTTTTTCCAGAGGTCAGCCTAGCAGTAGGCCACTGATAACTGTTAGCAGCAATACTTTCAATCAATTCATATGCTTCATTATAGGACTTGTCAAGAAGAGTGCCTCTTGCAGAGGCATCAAGCATCATTCTTGCAGATGGCAACACTCCATTGTAAAAGTGCTCCATATGAATGCATATTGGAATGCTGTGATGGGGGCATCTCTTTAAAAGCTCCTTAAATCTCTCCCATGCTTCATTAAAGGCTCATCATCAAGTGGCTTGAAGAAGGATATATCATTTCTCAGCTTTGCATTCTTCATGGGAGGAAAGAATTTGGTCAAAAACTTCTCAGCCATCCTATTCCATGTATTAACAGAGTTGGGTTCCATAGAATTTAGCCAATTCTTAGCCTTGCCAGCCAAAGAAAATGGGAACAGTTATAATCTGAAGGAATCGTCAGTGACTCCTGGATTTCTGAAATTATTAGCCACAGTTAGGAACTGCTTCAGGTGCAAATGAGGGTCCTCGGTTGCAGCACCACTGTACTGCCCAATTGCTTGCAGCATCTGGAACATAACAGGCTTGAACTCAAAATGCCCAGCTGTTATTTCGGGCACCACTATGCCTGTGTTCATTATTGCCGGATCAAACAGGGCATAACCTCTGATAGAACTGGTTCTATCATTGGCTAAAGCCGTGTAGGTTCATCACCCATTTCAGAGTTGTTAGAACTAGTGGCAGCGGAGGAGTAGTCAGGGGTATCAAGAACCAATCTCCCCAACTCGACTAAGCCCTGGTTCTGCCTGTTCAACCTTCTGAATGTTCTTTCAATTTCTGGGTCTAGGTGGAACTCCGGAGCGCTATGCCTACGCATACAGAGTAAAGTACCTGTTGCTATAGCAACACACTCCACAGATCAGTAGTCTCAACTAATAGAACTATCAATTTAAAACTTGTTAATTAAACACCATTACTAATCCCCGGCAACGGCGCCAAAAACTTGTTTCTATAAAAATGGTTGACGAGCTTGTGCAAGTATACACAATCGTTTAACAAGTAATAAAGTGTAAGAGAGATCGTTCCCACGAGGATTATATGGTGATTCAAGTAACAAGTTTGAGTTTATGGTTCTATTAATCAAGTTTAACAAAGAGTAACAAATAATTTGTGTGTGTGTATCCAGGACAGTTTTGGTAAAAATAAATGCTAGAGCAATAAAAACAGATTTGTTAACAGAATGGGTAAAACAGCTACGGGGAAGTATCCCTTGCAACTTCAGTCTAGCTCAGTTATGCGTTTGCAATGCTACGGCAATTTGGCTCCAGGAAATGAAAGTTTGTTTGCCAACAGTTCTGAGATGAACTTCGCTAAACATCTCCTATTCCTAGGTCCATATTAGTTACATTCACGCCTCACTTAAGCTCGTTCCAGCTAGCCTAAGAGTTAGAATGTTCATTCCTAAATCACTCTTCATCATAATTTTCCAATTAATGATTTTACTCTTATCTATAAAACAGTTCTGCTACACTTAGCTTTTCCAAGCAGCCGTGAGCTCAAGTTTTAACTAAGGTGATCAAGCTCAATTAAAACACAACCAAATCAGATTTATAGAAAATGCAATAGCAAAGCATAACATAACATTCACTAGAAATCCATTACAAGTTCAACATCCCATAGCTACAACAGGTTTAGCTCATATTGAGCTTACAGAAACAAAGAGGAAAATAAGAAATGGAAGAAGAAGCCATTACAATGGAGGAGATAGAGAAAGGGGTGCAGCTGCTGTCCTCTCCAGTAAGGAAGATGATGTCTGTCTCTCCCCCTTGTTGTCCCCCTTTTAGGGTTCTTTTTCCAGCCTGTCTCAAGGCCCTTTCCTCTCTCATCCTTTTTGGGCTATAAACTGATTACGACAAGTGTCCTTGGCCCAGTTCCCTGACTTTAATGCACTAAACACCAACCCCACGTGTAGGACACTGTCCTCATCAGCTAAGGACAACTCAATGTGTAAGAAAATGTTTTGAGCCTTTGTCCTTGTGCACCATCAGCTTCAGCTACAATTGCTACAGCAAATCCCAGAGCAACGTCTCCAGTTCAGCACCTGATTCTCCAAAAACTGCCTGCCCAAAAACTCACAATTAATTACCAAAATCAGTTCTAAACGACACCAAAACATTAAAACTCACAAAAGACTCTTATAAAACACCCTTTACACAAAATCACACTAAAATACTAAAAACATAAACTCAAAATACTCAAAGACCACAAAAACACAAGCCAAAAAGGTATAAATAACTCTTCATAATAAGAGTTATCATAGGTCCTCCAGTTCTACCTTGTTGAAATTCTCGTTTCTTATCGATGTTATCAATGACCGAACATCTTTCCAACATTTCAGGCAGTCGGGTGATATTCAGTGGTGCAATCACCCTCTGTAGGTCGTACTTCAGACTATCTTCAAAATGCCTACACACCCATTCCTCATCTGGAAACCTCTAATAGAATTCAGAAAATTTGAGTAACGCCTCAAACCTTGCAGTGTACTCACTAACAGACATGGTCCCTTGTTTCAGACCCATGAACTCTTTCTCTTTTTCTCTTCTCATCATCCTAGGGAAATTCTTCTCCAGAAAGCATTCCTGAAACGGTCCCTAATCGATAACTCTTCCTTCCGCTTCAAGCATCCTCTACTTGCCTTTCCACCATAGTTCTGTACCTCCCATTAGCATGAAGGATGCATAGGTCACCTTCCTATCCTCACGACAGTGCATTGCCGCGAAGATTTTCTCCAGCTCCTGTATCCAGAGTTCAGCTCCCTCCGAATTGAAGTCACCATTATATTGTAGTGGCTTCCCTTTCAAAAAAGTATTCAGTCTAGCGCCTTCCGCCTCCATTCCACCCGATTGATTCTGTCTCTGTTGCTGTTGCACGGTTACCTGCAATAGTTGAGCATTCTGCTGCATCTGATGAAGCATTGTCATTGCCAACTCCCTAATTGTCCTTAGGGTTTCAGTTGACTCTATCCCACCACCAATGTAAGAACTTACTTCGTTAGCATGTCCAAGTTCAGCAGCACTCTCTGTGACTCTTCCGCCACGTCCTTTAACTCGTCCGCGAGCCATTTAATTTCTTGTGGAAGAAATTATTAGCTCACACTGGTAAGACATACAAGACCATATTATCATATGCATGCATCATATGCCTAACAAATGCTCGAACAGTTATCCCTTTTGATAACTCGCGTATCGGACACTCTACCCAACTTCTAACCATAGCCAATACCCAATGTGGGTTCAACTAGACACAGCCAGAAATAACAACTTAACCCAAGCAGTCCTTGATTAAGAATCAAACTGCTCTGATACCATAAAATGAGATAACCCTTCCTCGGAGGTCCCATTAGTAACCCAAACTCAACTTCTTAACGTTATAGCGTAGCGTGATTAATAACAATGCGGAATTATTTAAAACAACCAACACTGATACCACGATTATATATCACATACATATAAAAATACTAGCTCCATCAGTAGAGCCTACAACAACATCAACTATCTCAGAGTACGCAACTCATATAAACTGAAAGCATGGCAACAAAATAAAGTACATAAGACTTCCTCTCCTGGCCCCAAAAATACATTTCGCTCAAACCCATGTACTAGCCACAACAACCTAAGACTGTCGACCCAACCACGACTCTAACGAAGATAACGAGAGCTCCCAATCGAAGCTCTAACGTATACGGTAGTCGGGCCCGTATACACAACTCTTCGCTGAGAGTAGTCAAACTCCCAGAGACGGTCGTCCTCTACATAGAGCAGCTCAAAGTCTCCCAGCATAGGGATCCGAGGCTCTCCCTCCAGCATCAGGTTCAATAGTTATGCCATCAATCTCCTCTGGCAACTCCTCAACAGGATCTTCTCGTGCGATCGAGAATAAATAAAATACGACATAGAGAAATACGGGGATAAGAAATAGCAATATATCATAAATTGGGAAACAGCTATAAAATAAGCTATATAGATAGCAACATACGACAATGCAACAGTACAAGCAATCATCTCCCCATGTTCCTCTCTCTTAGCTACTGTCTCTCACACTCATGCAACTAACGACTATATGGACGCGATCACGACGCGACATCCCCAGCAGATCAAGATGTCTCGTTCATCTCTGTGCCACCCCTCGTAATGCAGGGTTCGGCCAACAGCCCACAGGCTCAACTCGTCTCATGGATACGACATATTCCCCCGCCCGCAGGCTAGGTCGGAATATTCGTCCGTCAACAAAGCAACTTACGGTAACGACATATCCCCCCGCCCGCAGGCTAGGTCGAGACATTTGCCCATTCATAACTAATGGGTACGATCATCTCCCCGCAAGGAAGATCGATCGACCATACGCCAACATAGTGATGAACAACAACGATGCAACATGAACCTCACCGACTCATCTCGGGATCAACAACTTAGTGTCTCAACCACAACTCATACACAACTACAAACAACTTTCTCTGGTATAACCGTATAACCGAGTATCAACTTTATATCTAGCAACATGAGTATATCAACAAGATCTCTAGGTTAAGCACTACGACATAGATATCCTTAAAATCCTCACCACATGTTCATCTCCCAACTTATCAGAAATCACTGTCTATCTCTACTCATACAATAGTAATCACAACATCATATCATCAACAATCCAAATCAGGCTCAATAATCATATTCATTAAATACTCATGCATGCATATCAACTCATCAACTCATAGGAAATATTTAAGTAATCCTAAGCATGTTACTAGGCACAACATATGTATCACATATATCATACTAAGCATACTAACACATAACATACAACCTCGATATAACATACTATCGGCCACTTGACCACTAGTAGGGTTTAGGTCGCCCTACGCATATTAATATAAATTATTTTAAATCTTGCCTCCCCGACGATATCGTGGTTCTTTCCCCCACCTAATAGCAAACGTAGCAACGATCACGAACTCACGAGCACTTCTTGCTCCTCTGCACAGCCTCACAGCTGCAGCCTCGCTCCTCCAACCGGCAACCGTACACGCTTCAGAATTGTAACACCCCGTTTTTTTTGTATGAGGGTATATGTGTTGCTGTAATTATAGATATTATTATTATTACCATTATTAGTAGTATAATATTTGACAATATATTTGTTTATATCGTCACTATATTTTATAAGTATTTATATGAATGTATATTTATGTGTGTATATTTTAAGTGATAATATGCACGCTTATGTTTTTATGATTATAAGTGTGTTTACATTTTAATATTAAAATGTTGTTGTTGCTGTTGTTGTTGTTATTATTATTATTATTATTATTATTATTATTATTATTATTATTATTATTATTATTATTATTATTTATATAATATGTAATTGATTCTTATTGATATGTAAATGATTTATATTAATTATTCTTATATTAATAGATGATTGATTGTATTAATAGATAATTGTGCATAGTTATATTTATATTATTAATTATGTTGCATGTATTAATACATGATCTTATATATATGAATATATAATTGATTATATTAGTGTGTAAGTATGTGATCTCGTGTGCTTATATGTGGTCTTGTATGGACTAATATGATGTGTGTAATTAATGTTTGATTGTATATTTATTTACATGTCATCAATTATATATATGTTTATATTAACACCGGATCACTTGTATTAATGCACAATAGAATTATATTAATATAAGATACCTATATTTATGATAATTGTAGTTGTGTTGGTATAAGATCAATTAGATGTCATAGAGATTCAATCATTGAATAGATAAGATTATCTTATCTTAATCTCTTACAAAATCCTATCTAGAAACAACTATCTTTTTTATGCTGAACTTATATCATATTTTTTACCTTGTTAGAGTCCGAATTAGGAATAGATCGTCAAACATGATTTTGTATAAAATTATCTTAGCTTTCCAACGCCACAAAGAACACCTAAATCGGACACTCGTAGCTCAAGTTAGGGCAAAACCAGTAAGCACCCATTTTGGGCTCTTTGGTTAGCCCATTTCGCTCTAATCCTTTTTATACCTCTTTTGCTCGACCTAAAACTCATAGCCGTCTTTCCTAGAGTTAGAAACAGCCTTCTTTTACCATTCTCGTGGGTTCCCATTGAATCCTTGAGCGTCCCCAATCCTTGTTTGAGTGTTCTTCGTCAAGAAAATATCCCTGTGGCGTTTGTTGTTGCGTTTGGGATTAAGCTGCTAGCTTAGTATTACTTTGAGGTAAGGTAACCAACCCTGTTCATCCTTTCTTGGAATCCCTTGAGTTAATGTTGAACCGTTTTCTCCCTGTCAAACCAGACTTCGTTGTTCATGCGCCAGCGTTGTGAACGGGTGCTAGCAGATTAGTTCCCCAGGAATCTAATCAAGGTATGTGCATAACCATTGTGTTAATTCCCTTCCCTTTCTTTGTTTGGGAATTAACTACCTTTGTCCTTTCTTGTTGTTCTTGGTCAAAGCTCGCTAAACCTATTGAACCCGTTTGGAGGAGTCACGCATGGACTTCGCTCTTGTTGGCTCATAGGTTGGAATCGTCACGCCAGGTAGGGGGAGAAGGGATTAGTATAACATATAGGTTCTAGGGTAGCGTAAGATGAGGGTTAACCCATGACCCTATTTGTGTGCTATACGCCTTAATTGCCGTATGAAGTTGTTATGGTTGTTTATACATGTTGTTAATTGTTTAAATGGTTTGTATGATCTTGGCATGACGTTTATGATGTTGTTTATGATGATGATGATATGCCATGATTGTATGAGTTGGTGTGATGGAACTGCTGTTAAATCTATGTTAATAAAAGACATAGGGATGTTAGCGCTAAGCCTAAAACTAGGATTAGTCCAATTGATGTTCATAAACATGAAGATATGGATTGAGGTTTAGATATTAAGATTAAGTTATAATCTTAATAAACATATGACTTGAGGTTTAAATATTAAGATTAAGTTATAATCTTAATAAGATATGAATTGTGGTTTAGATATTAAGATTAAGTTATAATCTTAACGTGGCATGAATTATGGTTTAGATATTAAGATTAAGTTACAATCTTAATAAATATATGATTTGAGGTTTAAATATTAGGATTAAGTTATAATCTTAATAAGACATGAATTATGGTTTAGATATTAAGATTAAGTTACAACCTTACTAAATATATGACTTGAGGTTTAAATATCAGGATTAAGTTATAATCTTAATAAGATATGAATTGTAGTTTAGATATTAAGAATAAGTTATAATCTTAATAACTATATGACTTGTGGTTTAGATATTAAGATTAAGTTATAATCTTAATAAGATATGAATTGAGGTTTAGATATTAAGATTAAGTTATAATCTTAATAAATATATGACTTGGGGTTTAAATATTAAGATTAAGTTATAATCTTAAAGATATGAATTGAGGTTTAGATATTAAGATTAAGTTATAATATTAATAAATATATGACTTGAGGTTTAAATATTAAGATTAAGTTATAATCTTAATAAAATATGAATTGAGGTTTAGATAATAAGATTAAGTATAATACTTAGTAAAGATAATGTTAAGTTAAGACTTAACAAAGAGAACAATTAATAAGACGATGATGTTATTGGAAACGACGTACTGTTATCGGTGTTGTTGGTTAAATCATTCTTGATGCTTATTGGTCAAGTTTGATGTTGATGAATCATCTTTGATGCTTGTTGGTCAAAGTTGATAGCCATGTAATGGTGTTGATGATGGATGGTTGGACATGTGTTTGCAAATTGATGAACATTGCACGCATCATACATCGAAGTTGATATGTTGGGTGGAAAGCAAACGATGAATCGCGATAGTGGAGGCCACGATGGGTGTTAGCCCGGCCTTGCGGGTACATTGGGTATGGAAGTTCCAGGTGACATAGGCTAGCTACCTATTGTCGGAGTGACCTAATGAATAAGCTTGAGTACCCTGACTAGCCACTATATGTTATCAGGATTGGTGAGAGTGTTCGGGGATGGCCCATGGTCTGGCATATCATCCATGTTGATAACCGAACATGTACTCCTAATCGTCTTTCCAGAGTTAGAGTTGTTGGCCACATTGCATATGGAGTAGCCGAGTAGTTATGCATCGCATAACATGTTTATAATGTGATATGATGGAATGTGTTATAACACGTATGTTGTATTATGATGTTAATATGCTGCATGATCATCTTGCTAACTCCTCTATTACCGTTTATGTTTATACCTACAGTTCCTTACTCCCTATCTGTTGTTGTTGTGTTTTGCATGTACCTTTGGTTATGCATAGGATGGTGAGCTGCCAGCTGAGGAGTGATCCCAAGGAGATTGCTTGCTCATAGTATAGTTTGGTTTATGTTTAGTATGTTAGTTGTTTTTCGATGTAATATCGGTAGTGGTTACCAGCTCTGATTATGTGACATCGGGTATTGGGTTTTGTTTATGTTAATGTTTTTCCGCAGTTGTTTTATGTTTAAAACGTTTTCGGATCATGTGGTACTTGCTACCTTTTAAGTTAAAGTTTTTAAGTTTTATTTAACTTGCATGCTTTATTTAATTTTATCGTATGCGGGGTAGCGGGTGTCACAAGAATAATTAAACACCGTCTGATCCTTCACAACAAATCACAACCAGAATTTTAATACAATCAAACAAAACCCACCTAGTTCCTATGAACTAAGGTTCGACCCTTTTTAGAAAAATAGGCTAGAGGTTTGTTAAAACTTTACTAACTCTTGGATCAATGATCCTTAAGCATACATAACACTAGAACATGTTTCATTACACAAAAACTTTGAAACAAAACCCATGATTTCTCAAAGTATAGGTTTCGGCCACCTCCTTAAAAATATATCTAGACATGTTGTTTGATTACATGCTCTTGGATAGTGATAGAGAATGATGAAACTAGATCATAGAAGTTGATTTCACATTAAAAGGATTTTTCTATGATTTTTTAGAGATTTTTGAAGATGCAGGTTAGAAGTTGAAACTAATGTGATCATGGCTTCAAAACAAGAACCAAGTGAAGAACAATGAAAGTTATGGATCAAAGAGAGTAAGTATTAGAGATTTTACCTCTTGAATCTTGAAGAAAAGTGAAGAAGAAAGCTTGCACTTGAAGACAACAATGGAGGTTTGAAGAAGATGATTAAGGAGATATGTGAAGGAATTATCGGAAAACAAAGGGAGGGTGAGGGTATTTATAGGCTAAGGTAGCCGCCCCCTCCCCTTGGTGGGCTTTTTGGCCCATGGCCCAACTTTTGGATATTTCTGGGACAAAAGGGTAATTTCACTTAAGGACAAAATTGTCATTTCAACAAAAGACCAAGGGCATAAATGTCAATTTGTCATAAATATCTAGACATTTTCAGAAAAGCAATGTTGACAGTGGTGAGTCATGGCACGCTTCCCGAGGTGATGTGACTTCATGTTTATCCGTTAGCAGGTCCTGATAAATCCATTTTTAGCTCCGTTAATTATGCGATTTAATATTTCGCCCGTATAATTTATATTATTTCGCTTTTTGGTGAGAAATATCAAAATTACCAAAGTCGTTGTAAATTTGATTTAAAACCTAGCCGTTTCGTTCACGAGTCAAAATTAGGTTTTCTGATCAGTAAAATCTTACTGTCAGTGAAAACGTAGATCGGGCTTCGTCTGAATTTTCAACCCAAAATTTAACTGTAACACCCTACGATAACGTAGAGTATAACTATGGTCTTGATTTATTTAATTCACTTTCTAAATCTCAAATAAAAATATGAACTCAATTATATAATTTACCTATCTTAGAAATCATGAAAATCGGGGTGTTACATACAATGCCCTACTAATGGGGCTAAGTTATGCATTGCAATATATGTATATACAGTTGTTCTACTTGCACTATACTCTGATGTGATTTTTATGCTTTCTGTATGGCTGTATGTTTTAAACGCGCTTGTTTCCGCTACGTTGTTTGAATACCACGCTATCGCTTTAATACGGTTAGGCATAGTAAATAATATATGCTTGGGACTAATGGGATTATCCTTCAGCGAGAGGAGGGTCATCTCATTATATGGTATCAGAGCGTTGAGAACGTTCTGCAGCTAATGGGATGATTTCATGTATATGGGGTCTTCTCAATAAGCACCAAGCATTATAAGACGTCTTATCTGAAGGAACCTGTTTGAAACACAAGAAAGGGGGTTGAAATGTGTTTCTTACGTTTTCAAAACTTTTCGCTAGCAGATATATATTTTTGCAAAGATATTGACAAAAGAAATAGCGATGGACGCAAAGAGCGTTTCCAAATAACTTGGACACTTTCTGAAGGAAGATCAACGCGATAAGAAAGCAATTCAATCCCAAGAAGTTAGTTAAGAAATAAACTAAAAACAAGAGCAAGGGAAAGAAAGAGACACAAGGATATTATCCTGGTTCACTCTTCATGTAACGCCCTGATTTTCACGTTTTCTAATTTTTCAGTATTTTAACGTCTTTATTTTATTCGAGGTATTAGAAATAGAAATAAAATATTCCGAGACCATAGTCATGCTCGACGATATCGTAGGAAGCTACGATTAAGTTTTGAGTCAAAAACTCAAACGGAGTCCGGTCTGCATTTTTACACTGACAGTATGATTTTACTGCTCAAAAGACCTCAGATGGACCCGTGAACGAGACAGTAAGTCTTAGAATTCGATTATCTACGTTTTGGTTAAATTTCGTAAAAATTTCAGAAAAATAACTTCCTGACCTTCGTTCGGGCGGAATTCTCAATCGGGTGACGAACGGAGCCACATATGGACTTACCGAGACTCGCCAACAGATAATCTTGATATCACAACATCCCAGGACACTTGGGAGAGTATGCCAGAGTCGTCATGACGTTCGAAAATATCTGGACGCAAAATGACCAAAATGCCCCTAACCTTAGTCTTTTGCACTTTTACCATTTTACCCTTTTGGCAAATGACCTTTTTGCCCTTAAGTGACTTGTTTTAAGGCTGAACTCAGCCCTCACAACCTCTCATTCACGCAGCCCAGACCCTCTTGAAGAGCCAAGAACACCCATCTCCTTCCATAGAGCAAAACCTCCATTGTTGTTCATGAGAAATTCATGAAACCTTGTTAGAATCACTTGATTCCTTGAGCAATCTTCCTTCATTTCAAGGTAAGATCACTTCTATGATCTCTTAGATTCTTGAATATCTCTTTATTTCAAGATCAAGATCCATTTTCATGAAAATTATTTCTTAGATCCAAAACTTTGAAAATCCATAGGAAATTGTAGAAAAATCCTTTTGAGGTAAGACCAAGTTCTTTGAACTCACCTCATCATTCTCTACCTAAACCCAAGAGCTTATGATTCAACTCTCATCATAGCTCAAAAAGCACATTAGGGCCGAACCCTTCTTGATGATGATGAATAGTGTTTTCATCAATTTTTGATTTCTAACACTTGATTTCATTCTTAGCTTTCCTAATGCCTTTGAATCCATAAAATGGAAAACCAAGATCAATTCCTAGCTTTATTCTCTTTAGGGTGGCCGAAACCCTCTTTGTGAGAATTGTTGAGTTTGGTTTGATTGTTGTTTAATTATTGATTGTTTGGTTGTTTGTAGTTGGTGACAACTATCAGGAGGTTCACAAACCGATCAACCGACTTTGATCCGGGAATCTGCTCTTCAATAGGTATGGGGAGAAGAACCTCATCACACCAAGATGGTGGTGGTGAAGATGGTTGTTTACTTTATGTGTGGGTGAAACCCTTTAGTTTGGGTTCACTTTTAATTGTTATGTTTTGTTAAGTTCTCTTCAAGAACAAGGTTGTCTTGATGAGTGTATGCTTTAGTATGTTGTAGTGTGTTTTAGCATATGTTGATGATGAGATGATTGAATGAAAATCATTTTCATGTATGTTGGAAAACCTACTTTGATCACTAGATCAAGTATGGACTTTTATTGTTGATTATGAGACCATAATGTGTGATGGACTTGGATGTTTGATTATGATGTAATAAGGTGTAATTGTGGTTTGTCATAATTGGTGTGAGCTTTTGAGCTATATTTGCTTTGTTGGTGAAGCAAAGTCTCATGTGTTGTAGTAGGCTTTTGAGCTATATTTTCATTGGTGGCCTTAGTAAGAGGAAATATAAGAACATGTGTTGTTCTTGATCTAGCAAGGTTTTGAAGTAAGAAAAAACATGAAAACATGATTTCATAACCTATGTTTTCAAAGAGAAACAAAAGTGATTTTGATCCAAAGATCAAATGAAGTTTTAACCTTTTAAGTGTGTCACCAAAGTGGAAAATGTCTTTTCTTTAGCCATAGGTTTGTTAATCAAACTAAGTGTTTCAAAAGAGAATTAATGAAGAAGTTAAGGAAAAGTGAAAACAGGGCACTCGCCTAGCGAACCCCGTCTCGCCTCGCGAGACAAAGGGAAGATAAGGCATTCGCCAGGCTAACATTGCCTCGCCTCGCGAGACAGTGTACTAGCCCGAGCAGCAAAGATGCAGCTTCTCTGCCTCGCGTAGCGAAGTAGTTCTCGCCCCGCGAACCGCTTAGGCAGTGAAGAATTGCAGCTCTGCCTCGCGACGCGAGACAATTATCGCCTCGCGATGCAGAAGGTCAGTTTGAAATACAGTTCTCTGCCTCGCGACGCGAGACAATATTCGCCTCGCGATACAGAGGATTTGTATAAGGAGCAAATAAAACTCCCAGCCTCGCGACGCGAAACTTCTGTTCGCCCCGCGAGAAAGGAATCACTACCTTAATTTAGCTAAGCGAATGTACTCTCGCTAAGCGAATTTCATGTTTTAGAAAATGCTAGAAGTGAAGTAAGTAGTTCAAATGTTGTTTCAAATCAAATGAGTTTTCAATCGTAAAAGTTGTTTGGTTTAAAAAAGGAGTTTTCTAACTCAATCGTAAAGTTTTACGCGTGAAAAACCTAAGTTAAATAATTAACTTAGAGTTGAAGACAAGGGTTAATTAAGTATGGTATGTGGTGGAACAAGACCATGTACTATATACCATTGATGACTTAGTACATCAATGAGTTCATAAGACTTAAGTGAAATCAACACTTGTTTCCTTAATTGAAAAACAAGGGATTAATATCTTAGAAAGGCTTAAAGACTTATCTAAGAGGATTCTCAATCCTTATTCATAATGCTTAGGACTTGAGACATAATTCATAAGATGTAAACACAAACACGAAACATTTTGGTTTTCAAAACAGTAGTTCGATGACGGACCGATGATTCGGATCCAGGTTAATCGTTCAATTGTTTCTGTCTTGTGATAACTGGAATGAGAGAGATCCTGAGGCTGTGCAGGTATGGGACTGTACAGTGGAAGGAATCCTGAGGCTATGCAGGTATGGGACTGTATAGTTAAGGGAAGGCATATAAGAATTGATTGGTACTACCCATATCAACAAGATTTATCTTCTTTTGGGGAGCTTAGAACATAAGAACTTTATAGTTAAGCGTGCTTGACTTAGAGTAATTATGGGATGGGTGACCTTCTGGGAAGTTTCCTAGATAGCGTGTGAGTGAGGACAAAACACGCTGAAAAGACTTGTGTTGGTTTGTGGGGACAGTCGGCGATTCTGAAAGCAGTCTGGATCATTCCAAAGGAATCACGAGATATTTATCCGATGGATAATTGTTTTATCCGATGGATAAATGTTTTATAAAACAAAGATGTGTGTAGTTTCTAAGGAAGAGAACCTTAGTGAACCTTGAGGTTTATCCAATGGATAGACATTGTTTTATCGCATCTGCTTTGTGTAAGCATTGGCATTTCATGTGCATAGTTGTAAGGCCTTGAGCCTAGGAGTTGAGCTTACACCTTGATGCGGGTGCGAATCTTACGGTGACGATCTTCAATGGTCTTTTTGGAGGTATCAGGGTTGGAAGGGCTGACATGTGACCAGTTGGTGATTCTTCTGTGTCGTGGCGAATCCGTGCAATACACTGATATCCTCTACTAGATGCCGTACTTTTCATGTTTGGTCGAGAGTGTTACTTAGATGAACAAGTTAGAAAATTAATTGAAAGAGGTATGATTTGGAGGGAAAATAAATTAATTTTATTAGCAAACCAATTTAGAAAATGATAGAATATATAGAAGAATTAGGACTACATATGGCAGGAAAAATAATAACACTCATAGAAGGATTCGATGGTATCCTTATGTACAAAGATAGAAAAGCCATGAATTATCTTAGAAAAAAGATAAAGCATTTTGAGGGAATAATATTACATGAGGAAAATATAGCCCTTAAAGAAATAGAGCAAGCAATTCTTACTAAAGCAAAAAGAAGATTAGCCTGTAAAAAACAAGATGGTAAAATATTTGGAACCATTAACACCTTTGAATATTTTTACCCAATTCCAAAATACCAAAACAATTAACGCATTGATACCCAATCCTATGGTACCAAAACCCTTAAATTTATAGGGGTACCATAGCATTCCCCTTGATATTATATATGATTTTGTTCTTTGCTGACAATTGCTCTACGTACCTATCTATAATCTATACTTTCTACTTGCTGCTATTCTAAATTCTAAATTATATACATTCTAAATTATATTAATTGATTTTGTGTACGTGTTGCTAATTGTTATATGTCTATTTCTAAATCTGAATTATACTATGATTCATGTTGCGTATGTTATGATTATTGGGTTTTGAAAATAGTTACATCACCAATGAAATGAGGATGTCGGAAAAATGAATTATACCGCCTAAGAAACATTGCCAATTATTTGGGATGTCGGAAATATGAGTTATACCGCCTATGAATGGGTATCGAAAATTAGTTACATTGCCAGGAAATGGGATGTCGGAAAATGAGTTATACCACCTATGAAAGGGGTATCGAAAACTAGTTACATCACTAGAGAATGGGATGTCGAAACACCTCTTATGAAGAGAGGTGGGCAATGGGACGCTATTGTTGTGTGATTATGACTGGTAGAATAAATGCATGAATTAAATATTTAAATGTTGCTATTTGAAATATGTGGTGTGTTGGTCTGAATATTTTATATATATTTGGCAATATAGAAAATTATATTATTTTTGAAAGTAGTAGGTGCCATGATTGTTTTCCTGGTTACTGCACCAGCTGAGAATAACACTGTTTGTGAAAATAATTGATAATTGTTTTTATTCACTAGGATTCCCATCTCATTAGTAGTATTATTTTCAGAGCACGAGGACGTTATTCCTGAAACTGAGGAGGCTTGAAGACTAGAGATTCTTAGTGGTTTTCTTATAGCTTTGGTTAGTATTATTATGTACTGGAGCCGTATGTGGCTAGACCTTAGTTGTTTTATTTTTATACATTCAGGATTTTAGTTGGCGCCTTGTTTTAAGAGTTTTTGGATTAATTATGATATTTCAGTTTTGAGGATTTTTACAATGTAAAGACCAATTTATTATTATTATTATTATTATTATTATTATTATTATTATTACATTAAGTATTATATTATGAAAATAATTTATTCCATGAGACTTTATTTAAATGTTTTGTTTGGATTACTAATGTAACGAATGGTTTTACAGGAGTCATCACGATGTTCAGAAATATCTGGACGCGAAATGACCAAAATACCCCTAACCTTTTCTTTAATGACATTTTGGTCCTTGAAAGAAATGACCAAAATGCCCTTAAGTGAGTTAATTTAAGGACATTCCAGCCCCCTAACCCACGCATAGAACAGCCCCAAAATGAGTCTCCAAGACTTCATCTTCCTCCTTGAGAAAACTCCATTTTTCCTTAAGAGAAAGGCTTGAATCCTTAAAAGAAAAGCTTGCAACTTGATCAATCTTCATCATTCTTTAGGTAAGATCACTTCTATGATCTCTAATCTTCATGAATCTCTTTCTATTTCAAGTTTGAAATCTTGATTTCATGAAAATCAAGTTTATGATCCAAAACTTCAAAAATCCATAGGAAATTGTAGAAAAATCCTTTTAATGGGAAACCAAATCATTCCTAGCCCAATTTTATCTTCATGGCCGAAACCTATGAGTATGAGGAACCTTGAGTTTTGTTTCAAATTTTTGGGTATTAGGACTTACACTAGTGTTCATCAAGCTTAAGAACCAACCTTCCAAAATATTGGAACCAAATGAGATCCCTAGCCCTTCTCACCATTTTTGGCCGAACCTTAGACCATTTTTGGGGAAGGAGAACTTATGTTTTGATGTTGTTAATTATGTTGTTATTTGTTGATGATTGGTGTGGTTGTGTGTTTGTAGTTGTTGTCGGATACTCGGAAGAGGAATCCGGAGCATTCGTGGACCGATCGGGTGACTTTACCTTCGGAGGATGACTTCTAGAGGTAAGGGAGATTAGCTCCAATGAGTTTGATAGCTGCATGAGGTTGGCTGTAGTATGTTTGTGATTGAATATTAAGGTGTGAATTGTGGTGTTATTGTCTTGAATGAATTATTTGATATGGAAATATAAGTTGTGGCATTTTTGCCTTGGATTGAACATATGTATGAACTTGATGAAGTATATGCCTGCATGATTGAAATATGAGTTGCTGCATTGATGCCTTGATTGAGATTTGATGTGTATATATATATATATCCTGGATTGGTTAAGAGCATAGCACTAGCTATAGCTCAATATTAAAGATTAAGCTAACTAAAAGTCTTAACAAAGATTTTTGAAATGTTTTGATTTGAGGAATGAAAAGCTTCTAAGCTAAAGGTTATAATGGCCAATTTGACTAAAAAGTCACTAAGTTAAGAATCCAAGATGTTTTTGAATAAGACTTAGGAAGTTGAGAGTTGGTGAGGAAAATAGTGAAAAGTCGCTTTATCATTATTTTCTGAGCATGTTGTACAAAGAAGGAAAAACTTGAAAAGTATTTAGTTTTTCAATGAAAATATCTTATGAAAGCATTTGATGTTCTGAAAACGAAAAAGTTTCTTCATGAAAGCTGTCCCGATAACAATCTTTGGAAAAATGTTTCAAAACGAGGGAACCGTTAGAAAAGGCTTTTTAAGCCAAAATCCTTTGAAAATGAATCCTTGGAACTTGAGTCTTTGAAAATGATTTATAAAGAAAAGTTTTTGTGGAAAAGATTTTTAGAGCGAAAACGAGCGAAAACGAGTTTTAGTTTATACCAAGAAGAACCTGAGTTTTGTTTTTGAGATTTGATCTACAAAAATGAATTTTATGAAACTGGTGATTACCCCTTCACGTATGTGAAGCACATGAACCTTGTGACCGAGACGTCAGGCTAGAGTTCTGTGACATGAACTGACTTTGTGTCCTATATACGATTCTAGTGTCCGTGACGCCGGCCTAGTACATCGTGGATTGAGCACTCGGACTACGTGTCCTATGTTTTGAAAAAGAGAAAGAACGGACTTAGTGTCCCATGCAAGTCTAGTGTCCGCGACGTCGGCCTAGCACTTCGCGAACCAAGAACTTGGACCTCGTATCCTGAAACTTGAATTGAACGGACTATATGTCCTTTAAAATGAGTCATGGGCCATGTGCCTCGACAGAAAAAAGAAAGAATGAAAGGAAAGAATGAATGAACGAACGAAAAGAAAGAACAAAAAACCTCCTGCATACATGCATGAGTCGACTGTCTTGCCATACCGAGCTACAACTTACGACGTTGAGAATTCATCCAGTTAAGACCACTAGGTCTATAGGGGCATTCTGTGTTCCAAACTCCACAAGTGGCCGGAGGCCTCGCGACCCCTTGCCGTGATAAATCGGTTGCCAAACACGAATGAACTCAATCAAAGACTGGACTATTCGGGATATGGTTATGATGTGATACTTTGGAACAATTGGAGATCGGACCTAAATTGAGAGGCCGACTCATGAGAACAATTGTGTTACGGGTGTTATTGCGGCCTATCGCTCGATGAAGGGAAGTAAGAGTCTCCGGAGCACATGAGCTAGAGAGTCGAATTGAAGTCTCATGCATTCATTTGACTTATCTTGAGGAATGTGTATGATATTTTGAAAGTGAAATTATCCTTTTATGATATTATGTTGATTATTGATACTTTATCGCATGATTATGTTTATGCCTTATTTGTATGCTGCTATACCTGTGTGGCTATTACAATAAACTTGTATAAGAGTATCTCACCCTTGCCTGTACATGTTGGACACCTTGTTGTGTTTTTTGAACACATGTACATATTTTTCCAACGGTCCTCTGGGTCACTGTGGGACCCTGTAGCTGAGTTCCTTGGTGTCGACGATGAAGACGAGTAGACTGTCGAAGACGAGGCCCAATATTATTTGGGCGATGCATGCTAGGTAGTATGTTTACTGTTCTTAGAGTTTTGTTAGACCAGCTCTTAGGATTTTGATATTTAAAGTCAGGTCCTTTGACAGTGACTCAGTATGATGTGTAATACGAAATTGAAATGATGTATGCCATAAGGCGAAGTTGAATGTGTAATACCCTATGTTACATTACTATGTAAGACATCAGTATCACATGAAGGTTAGACATAAGTAGATAACAACAGAGTGGCGGAAGCCATAGTCTCTAGTTTGTACAAATTTCGTCCATAATAAACTAAACAAACGAAACTGAGTTTTGAACTAAGGCATTAACCAGTTAATAATACATACTAAATCTGGCTTATACAAGGAATTTTTACAAAGTCCTCAATGCCTGCCGTCCTTCGGGTACAATGATGCGCTACTCTTTCTTATCTGAAACAACAAATATGAGTAGTGAGATAACTAATCTCAGTGAATTTCCTGCAAAGACTCAGTTTCATAAATACTTGTAAGTAGATTTACAAAAACATCCATAAACAATATAAAAGTAAACTCTATATACTTGGACATCCCTTGGGGTTTTCTATCAGTGAAAAACGTCGCTGTCCCCTTCTTGTACGCTATGGTAATTAGAGGAAACAGCTCTATACTTGTAAGGCAGGACATACGTCTATGACCACAAGTGGCGTCCCACTTGTTTGCACTTACCTGTTTGCCTTCCTAACTGAAAGGACTTCTGTGATTGCCTTCCAAACGGGAAGGACTCTATACTCGACATCTGAAATATCTTTGACCTCCATTCTAACTCGAATCATATCGGATAGAGGATGGTCATCATTATTGGATGCCAAGCTATAGTTTACTTTTATGCACTATTGTTACAGCATGAAACATTTTAAATCAGCCCAAATAACCTTCAAACAAATGCTTATCAAGAATTTAAAACATCAACAGCACCTGCAGAAATTTCCAGTTTTTAGCCAACTTCTATGAATTTATTAAAATATCAAACGATGTCGGATTTGGGAAAACGACCCCTCTATGGAAAGCTAAACATGTCTAGTTTATAAATAAAATTTCCGTTTTGAGAAGAAACTGTCCAAAAAGTACAGTTTTAATCAAAAAGTCACTGCATTCGAAAAACAGGATAGCAATTGTCCTCTGGCTTGTAACAGGTTTCTCTCCATCAATACTCAATGAAAAACAGCAAACTCAGTGTCTAAACTGTAGCCAATCGAGTCTAGTTTCCATAAAAATAAAAATTGTACCAAACAGAGCCCCATAGAAATAGTTATAAGTACAATACTGCACATATGTCTATACGGGTTTCTGGCCAGCAACTTCATTTGGGGCTTTTCACAAACAGAACACATGCATGCAAGATAAATAATTTACAACAGCTATCTGCAGTCACTTTACTTCATATAATTAACATGCAAAGCATGAAATCAAACAATAAGAGCAAGAATCAAAATTCCTAAGCTTGGGTTTATGATTACCAAGCACTAAACTAAGGAAACTCACATAAGCAAAGGATGAAGCTAGTGCAATGGAGGTTGAGTTCCTTAAGATTCTCTCCCTAATCTGACTTTGCTCCTCCTTGCTATCAAGTGTGGCTGCTCCAACCTCACTTCATAGAGAAAATTGATGTTTGTTCATGTTGATTTTGGAAGAAAACACAAGAAGAGAAGAGGAGATGTGTGGGTGTTAGGGTTGAGATGAATGGAGGGAGTTTGATGCAATATGAAACAAGAAGGAGAGTCTCTCCTTCTCTCCTTGTTCTGGCCGAAAATGTGAGGGGGAGGGGCTTAAGTGGAGAAAATTTAATTTATCTAATAGGGCTAGACTTCCTTGAGAGGCATTGGTCACTTGTAAAAAAAAATACTATGATTTAAATTAAGGAGTGTACTACTCATATTTATGTATAGAATGAGAGGAAATATGATTGTTCTTGTAATAAAAATAAATCTAAGAGAGGGTGATATATGACCCTAGAATATTTCTAGAGTACTACTAATTAACCCAATGCATTTGGTATATGGATACATATATATAAAAGAAAATTTATTACTTCACTAATCAACCAATTATAGATTATACACTTATGAGATATATATATATATATATATATATATATATATATATATATATATATATATATGTAATATATACATGGATTCAAAACACCCAAGATAAAGTCGTTGAAGCTAGAATACTCTTGAGAAAGGATATTACATTTCTAACCCCCTACAAGAAATTTTGTCCTCAAAATTTAAGTTATAACATACCTGTGGAAAAGATAGGAGTATTCTATTCTCATGTCCTCCTCAAGCTCCCAAGTTGCCTCTTCAGGAGTTGATCCTTCCCAAATAACATTCACCATTGGAATGGTCCTATTTCTCAATGTTTTCAGGCTGCGGTCAACAACTTGAACCGGCATCGGTTGGAAGGTTAAATTGGGTCTTAAAGGAATTGTGTCATAACTCAAAGGTTGGGATGGATTAGGAATGTACTTTTTGAGTTGTGACACGTGGAAGACATCATGTAAACCAGACAAGGAAGGAGGTAGGGCTAATTGATATGCTACAGGACCGACTCGATGAAGGATCTGAAAGGGTCCAATATAACGAGGACTTAATTTCTTAGCCTTTACAACCCTCCCAATGCCTATTGTGGGGGTTACACGTATGAACACATGGTCACCCTCTTCAAATTCTAAAGGCCTTTTCTTTGATCGGCATAACTCTTTTGCCGAGTTTGAGCAATTCGTAGCTTATCCCTTATTATTCGAATTTTCTCCGTAGTTTCTTGGATTATTTCCGGTCCAAGGATTCCCTTGTCTCCTACTTCTGACCAGCATAAGGGGGTTCTACATTTGCGACCATAGAGTGCCTCATATGGTGCCATGCCTATGCTGGAGTGGTGGCTATTATTATAGGCAAACTCTATCAATGGTAGATGGTTATCCCAACTCCCGCCACCTTCCAAAGTGCAAGCCCTCAGCATATCCTCTAAGGTTTGAATGGTCCTTTCTGTCTGACCATCTATTTGAGGATGATAAGTAGTGCTAAGATTCAGCCTCGTCCCTAAGGCTCGGTGAAAAGCTTTCCAAAATCTGGAAGTAAACTTAGGGTCTCTATCTGACACAATACTTGCTGGCACCCTATGCAACCTAACTATTTCTCTTATGAACAACTTAGCTAATCTGGCTGTGTTGTGGGAGGCTTTAACTGGTAAAAAATGGGCTGACTTCGTCAAACGGTCTATAATTACCCATATGGAGTCATAACCCGATTGTGTACGAGGTAAACCCATAACAAAATCCATGGATATGCTTTCCCATTTCCAAACGAGCAATTGTAAGGGTTGAAGCATGCCCAAGGGTCTTTGGTGTTCAACCTTGACCTGTTGACATACTAGACATTGAGAGACAAACTCTGCTATATCCCTTTTCATACCTGGCCACCAATACATTCGTTTAAGATCTTGATACATCTTGGTGGAACAAGGATGCACTGAGAAATCGCTTTTGTGTGCTTCCTCCAAAACTTGTCTTTTCATTTGTCCATCATTGGGAATGCACACCCTCTCATGGAAGAGGATAACTCCATCTCTGGCTTCTGAGAAACTAGGATTATATTTTTTAGATTGCAACTTCTCATCCACTAGTTGAGCCTGCTTAACTTGAGTTCTGAAATCGCAAGAGATTTCAATGTGGTTCAAAAAGATGCTATCCCGTCCTATTTCCACATTTAAATTCAAATTGCGGAAATCTTCCAACAATTTCATCTCATGTACCATCATGAAGGAAATATGAAGACCTTTCCTAGTTAGAGCATCTGCTACCACATTCGCTTTCCCCGGGTGATACCTTAACTCAAAATCATAATCTTTAAGGAACTCCATCCATCTCCTTTGCCTCATATTTAGTTCTCTTTGATCAAAGAGGTATTTTAAACTCTTATGATCACTAAACACTTCAAATCGAGTTCCATAAAGGTAATGCCTCCATATCTTTAAAGCGAATACTATGGCAGCTAATTCTAGGTCATGGGTAGGATAATTTTCTTCATGAGGTTTTAGTTGACGAGAAGCATAGGCTACCACTTGTCTATTTTGCATTAATACACATCCCAGACCCCTTAAAGAGGCATCACAGCAAACCTCAAATCCTAAGGCCGGGTTTGGTATAGTTAGTTCCGGTGCATTAGTTAAACGGGTCTTCAATTCCAAAAAGCTCTTTTCACACTCTGTAGTCCACGTTCACACTCTGTAGTCCACGCAAAAGGTTGATCTTTACGTGTTAAATGAGTTAAGGGCAAGGCCAACTGAGAGAAACCCCTAATAAACCTCCTGTAGTAACCAGCTAGTCCTAGGAAACTCTTGACTTCAGTAATGGTTTTAGGCCTTTCCCAATTCAGAACAACATCCACTTTACTAGGGTCCACCGCTACTCCTTCTTGTGAAATTACATGACCTAAGAAAATTCACCTCTGTCATCCAGAATTCACACTTTTCTAGTTTAGCAAACAACCTTTTCTCCCTTAAGATCTGTAACACCATCCTAAGATGATCTTCATGCTCTTCGGGATTATTAGAATAGATTAGGATATCATCAATGAAGACAACTACAAACTTATCTAAGAAATGCCTGAATATCCTATTCATATAATCCATAAATACTGCAGGAGCATTAGTCAGACCAAACGGCATAACCAAATATTCATAATGTCCATACCGCGTCCGAAGCGCAGTCTTTGGTATATCCTCAGGCTTTATCCTTATTTGATGGTATCCTGACCTCAGATCAATTCTAGAGAAGACTCCTGCTCCTCTAAGTTGATCCAATAGATCATCTATTCTAGGGAGTGGGTACTTATTTTTGATAGTCACCTTGTTGAGTTGTCTGTAATCTACATAGAGTCTCATGCTCCCATCCTTTTTCCTAACCAACGGTACTGGTGCGCCCCACGGGGATGCACTCGGTCTGATAAATTGCTTGGCCAACAAGTCGTCTATTTGGGTTTTGAGTTCCTTTAACTCTAGGGGTGACATCCTATAAGGTGCTATAGATATTGGTCCCGTGCCAGGAACCAAATCTATGGAAAACTCAATCTCCCTCTCTGGTGGTAAGGAAACCACATCTTCCGGAAATATGTCCTTGAATTCATTTACCACGGGGATAGATGCTACATCATTGCTTGCCTTAGAACTTGAAGAAAGTGAACTGATAAAACCTGGGTCCCCACTTTTTAGGCACTGAGTTGGGTGTGACTCACTAACCACTGAAAAGGAAGTTGAATCATTATAGTCCAGGTTGGTGGGAGGAAAGGTAATGGTTTTGGCTAGGCAATTTAGGGTGACCTGATTAGTAGAGAGCCAATCCATCCCTAGGATGACATCTAGATCACTTAAGGGTAAACAAATTAAGTCAACATGAAACAATTTATTTAAAATCACAAGGGGACACTTCTCACAAACTAAAGAAGTTTCTATGTTACCTTCCGCTGGGGTGGACACAACTAAAGGACATGACAATGAAGATAAGTACAAATTTAGACGCAAGGCACACTCATATGAAATAAAAGAGTGAGTGGCACCAGAATCAAAAAGTACAACTAAAGGTTCTTGATTAAGGAAACACATACCGATAATCAAGTTGTCTGTACCTTTAGCCTTCTTACCACTGAGTGTGAAGACCCTTCCTTTAGTCGGATGTTCTGAAATAACCACTCCTTTTTGTTTTCGAGCTGGACAGTTTGGAGACACATGTCCAGCCTGTCCACAGTGATAACACACATTCTGACCCATGCGGCATTCTCCTCTATGATTCTTGCCACACCTTGCACATCCTATTCCCTTTGGAGGCTCTGAAACTTGCACTTGTTTTCCTTTGCCCAGACTTCCCTTTACCCTCAACTGTTGAGAATGTTTGCCTTCCTCCTTTTTCTTCTGCCACTTTAATTGACGGTCCTCTTGCATAATCATTAGGTTTGCTTCAGCAATTTGACATTTTTCCACCAATGTGGCATACTCAGTTATTCCCAGTTGTCCAACATAGCATCTGATCTCAGGTCGCAACCCCAATTCATATTGGGTTACTTTCCACTCCTCGTCTGGGGCATATCTCAAGTGTGGGGAGTACTTAGCCAACTCTTCAAACTTAGATGTGTACTCCGCAATAGACATATCACCTTGCACCAGGCGAGTAAACTCTAACTCTTTTTGCTTCCTCACACTTCTAGGAAAATACTTCCCAAGAAAGACATTTTGGAAGTTTTCCCATGTCATGGGTGTTCCAGTTGATAGCATTCGCTCTCTAGCACCTCTCCACCAACTTTTGGCTTCTCCCTTCAAGTAATGAGTGGCAAAACAAGTCTTTTGTTCTTCAGCGCACACCACCACACTAAAGATCTTTTCCATTTCCCTTAACCAATATTGTGCTTCTGTAGGATCCGGTCCTCCAGCAAAAGGTGGCGGTTGATTCTTTCTAAACTCATTCCATCTATGATTGGGATCTTCAGGAGGTTGTGCTGGGCCTGCTCCCAAATTTCCAAGTCCCCCCTGAGCCAACTGATTAATAAGATGAGTGGTGGCATTAGCTTGTTCTCTCATGGCATTTACCATAGCCATCCAATCAGCATTACCAGGTCCAGGTTGATACTCATGGGATTGATTCAAAGGTGGTCTACCACGGCCTCTTCTTCCAGCTCCATGTTCCATTGTCTGCATACATTGCATAAAACATTAAGTTGATCAGGCTTAATGCTTTATATCAAAGTAATAAGATTATGGAAAATGAAACTAAAAGTAAAGAGAAACTAAACTACTTAATCACACCCCAATTGGATTGAACTGCTCTGATACCATAAATGTAATACCCTATGTTACATTATTATGTAAGACATAAGTATCACATGAAGGTTAGACATAAGTAGATAACAACAGAGTGGCGGAAGCCATAGTCTCTAGTTTGTACAAATTTCGTCCATAATAAACTAAACAAACGAAACTGAGTTTTGAACTAAGGCATTAACCAGTTAATAATACATACTAAATCTGGCTTATACAAGGAATTTTTACAAAGTCCTCAATGCCTGCCGTCCTTGGGGTACAATGATGCGCTACCCTTTCTTATTTGAAACAACAAATATGAGTAGTGAGATAACTAATCTCAGTGAATTTCCTGCAAAGACTCATTTTCATAAATACTTGTAAGTAGATTTACAAAAACATCAATAAACAATATAAAAGTAAACTCTATATACTTGGACATCCCTTGGGGTTTTCTATCAGTGAAAAACGTCGCTGTCCCCTCCGTGTACACTATGGTAATTAGAGGAAACAGCTCTATACTTGTAAGGCAGGACATACGTCTATGACCACAAGTGGCGTCCCACTTGTTTGCACTTACCTGTTTGCCTTCCTAACTGAAAGGACTTCTGTGATTGCCTTCCAAACGGGAAAGACTCTATACTCGACATCTGAAATGTCTCTGACCTCCATTCTAACTCGAATTATATCGGATAGAGGATGGTCGTCATTATTGGATGCCAAGCTATAGTTTACTTTTCTGCACTATTGTTACAGCATGAAACATTTTAAATCAGCCCAAATAACCTTCAAACAAATGCTTATCAAGAATTTAAAACATCAACAGCACCTGCAGAAATTTCCAGTTTTTAGCCAACTTCTATGAATTTATTAAAATATCAAACGATGTCGGATTTGGGAAAACGACCCCTCTATGGAAAGCTAAACATGTCTAATTTATAAATAAAATTTCCGTTTTGAGAAGAAACTGTCCAAAAAGTACAGTTTTAATAAAAAATTCACTGCATTCGAAAAACAGGACAGCAATTGTCCTCTGGCTTGTAACAGGTTTTTCTCCATCAATACTCAATGAAAAACAGCAAACTCAGTGTCTAAACTGTAGCAAATCGAGTCTAGTTTCCATAAAATAAAAATCGTACCAAATAGAGCCCCATAGAAATAGTTATAAGTAAAATACTGCACATATGTCTATACGGGTTTCTGGCCAGCAACTTCATTTGGGGCTTTTCACAAACAGAACACATGCATGCAAGATAAATAATGTATAACAGCCATCTGCAGTCACTTTACTTCATATAATTAACATGCAAGCATGAAATCAAACAATAAGAGCAAGAATCAAAATTCCTAAGCTTGGGTTTATGATTACCAAGCACTAAACTAAGGAAACTCACATAAGCAAAGGATGAAGCTAGTGCAATGGAGGTTGAGTTCCTTAAGATTCTCTCCCTAATCTGACTTTGCTCCTCCTTGCTAACAAGTGTGGCTGCTCCAACCTCACTTCATAGAGAAAATTGATGTTTGTTCATGTTGATTTTGGAAGAAAACACAAGAAGAGAAGAGGAGGTGTGTGGGTGTTAGGGTTGAGATGAATGGAGGGAGTTTGATGCAATATGAAACAAGAAGGAGAGTCTCTCCTTCTCTCCTTGTTCTGGTTGAAAATGTGAGGGGGAGGAGCTTAAGTGGAGAAATATTAATTTATCTAATAGGGCTAGACTTCCTTGAGAGGCATTGGTCACTTGTAAAAAAAAATACTATGATTGAAATTAAGGAGTGTACTACTCATATTTATGTATAGAATGAGAGGAAATATGATTGTTCTTGTAATAAAAATAAATCTAAGAGAGGGTGATATATGACCCTAGAATATTTCTAGAGTACTACTAATTAACCCAATGCATTTGGTATATGGATACATATATATAAAAGAAAATTTATTACTTCACTAATCAACCAATTATAGATTATACACTTATGAGATATATATATATATATATATATATATATATACATGGATTCAAAACACCCAAGATAAAGTCGTTGAAGCTAGAATACTCTTGAGAAAGGATATTACAGAATGAGTGATACAAATGATGAGTTTGAATTTGTTTCTCTGTTGTTGTTAAAATTTTAATTGGTATCAGTTTTCCATAACTAGTCTAATGAGTATTTTCGAAAAGGTTTTAATTAAACGAACAAAGAGAATTTGGGTTACGAACTGTGACACCTTGATGGGGTGTTACAGTTTCTTTTTGCTTCTTAAGAGATCTTGAATCTTTATGATAATGTTTTGGTGTTGATATTTTGTAAGAAGCTCCCTGTTTCTCAGAGTCATAACCTAAGTCAGACTTATCGTGAGGTGATCTTGAATACCTCAATATCAAGTTTAGCTTCTCTGAACCTCCAACAAGCTTTGATACGCTTTTGGTTAGGTCAGATACCTCTTGTTTAAGTCTGGTTACCTCGTGAGGTTTACTGGATTCAGAGGTAAGTCTATCAGTTAGACTGACATTCTCAGCTTTCAACTTATTGTTTTCTTCAATGAGCTGTTTATTTTGCTTGTTGGTATCTTCCAACTCTTTATTTATTTTTGAAAATTTTCTTTTAAGCATAATATATTATTGATGCAATAAAGAGGAATCATTAAGCAGTTCATCATATGCTTCTTGAAGAGAGTCAAAAACAGATACCTCATCTTCTTCCGATTCAACGTCTAATGAAGTGTTTGCTATTAAACAAAGGTTTAAGAAAGAAGGACTCCTTGGACTGAACAATTGCTCTAAGGTGTCCAGCTTCTCCTTAGCAGTTTGGAACTGCAAGATCATCTCCAATCTTGGTCGATCAAGAGCGTTGGTGAGACACCAGTTGGCACGAGCATTTAGCGAATACCGTCTGATATCCTTATTAGTCCAGTCAGCTTCAGGTTTGGACGCTGTTGAGCCGTCCTCAAGAGTGATTGTTGGACGATGATCTCCATTAGTGAATATATTCCACAACTCATAATCTTGAGCTTGGACGTATATTTGAAAAACTGATTTCCAATAAGGATAGTCCGTTCCATTAAAAACAGGTGGAACATTCCATCCTCTCTCAGAAGTAGCTTCATGAGTTCTTTCTTCGGGAACAAGTTGCTCATCATCCGAAGAGTCTTCATTTTGAGCATTGGACCAAAGACAGAGGTTAGCTTCCTCATTTGTTTCTTCTTCTTCAAAAGAAGAAGAATCGAGATCTTCCCAGGTGGCCATGAAGTTCTTTTTCTTCTTTTTGAAAAACTTCTTCTTGTCTTTTAACATGGGACAATTAGCCTTGAAGTGGCCTGGCTTGTTGCACTCGAAACAGACCAGCTGACTTTTGTCTTTGGAATCAGCATGGTCCTTGAAGTTTTTCTTATGAAATGACCTTCTTTTCATCCCATTTTTCTTTCTCCACATGTTTTGAATCTTTCTGGAGATGAAGGATAACTCGTCATCATTTGATACTTCATTATCAGATTGATCAGCATCATCACTAGACTCATCAGCTTTTAAAGCTTTTGAGTTGTTGGATTTTTGAGCTTTCAAAGCAATCCTTTTATTTTTGTTTCCAGGATTATCAAGATCAAGCTCTTGTTCATGAACTTGAAGAGTTCCTACTAGATCGTCCAGCGTCAAAGTAGAGAGATCTTTGGCCTGGGTGATTGCAGTAACAATTGGTCTCCATTTCTTAGGCAAGCTTCTAAGAATTTTGGTGACATTGTCCTTGGTAGTGTAAACTTTCCCAAGGGATTTTAGGTTGTTGATGATCGTCTGAAAACGACCCATCATGTCCAAGATGGACTCTCCTTCGGCCATGGTAAACAATTCATACTAGCCAACCAGCATGATAATTTTTTAATCTTTTACCTTGGTGGTCCCCTCATGGAGATTTGACAAGGTATCCCATATTTGCTTTGCTGATTCACATGCATGAATTTTTTGAAATTCATCAGGACTAAGAGCACACATTAAAGCATATCTGGCTTTATGATTTTGTTCCATCCTGGCTCTTTCGGCATCAGTCCAGTCATCTTCAGCTTTTTCTGTCCCATCAGAGTTGAGACACACATTTGGACCATTCGTGATTCTGGCCCAGAGAACTGAGTTTGTACTTAAGATAAAGCCTTTGAATCTCTCCTACTAGTACAAGTAAGGGGTTCCGTTAAAGAACGGAGGTCTTGTCATGGAAGTGCCTTCCATAACAGGTTGACTCCCGCTTAGCATACCTTGTCTTGCCAAATCTGTTGTAGGATCTTTTCCTCAACACGGCTAAGTGCTCAACCCAGAGGTTGAGCTCTGATACCAATTGAAGGAAACTGTTTGAAACACAAGAAGGAGGGTTGAATTGTGTTTCTTACGTTTTTAAAACTTTTCGCAAGCAGATATATATTTTTGCAAAGATATTGACAAAAGAAACAACGATGGACGCAAAGAGCATTTCCAAATAACTTGGACGCTTTCTGAAGGAAGATCAACGCGATAAGAAAGCAATTCAATCCCAAGAAGTTAGTTAAGAAATAAACTAAAAACAAGAGCAATGGAAAGAAAGAGACACAAGGATATTATCCTGGTTCACTCTTCACCAAAGAGTTATGTCCAGTCCTCTCTACCTGAGAGCTTTCTCCACTATAACAAAAACCTTTTATTACAAGTATTCAACACCTCTTCAGGCAAGTATTCTACACCTCTTCAGGCAAGTATTCTACAACTCTTCAGGCAAGCAAAGTATTCTTTCTAGACAAGCCTCTTCAAGCTCAACCAACTAGGTTTTGAAAAGAGTTTTGTTCTACTAACTCACTAAGTGTGAGGGTTTGAAACTAAAGCTTAGAACTCTTAAACAATACTCTACGCAGAGAGTGATTTGAAAGTTAAGAACAGAGTAAGCTTTGCAAGCTTTGATATTTTCTCTTGATTGCTTGTTTTCTTATGTGCTTGAATATCTTTCAAGTTTGATTCAGTTGTCTTGTCTTTTTTTTTTTTTTTTTTTTTTGCATCTTCGAAGGAGAAGTTATTTATAGCCTTCTTGGCCTTGATCAACATCAGTCTTCAACAGGTGGAAAAGAATCCGTTTTGATCAAGCATTAAATGCGTTTGACCGTTGAGTCTGATAACTTGTTAAGGCTTCTGATAAGCAAAGTAGACTATCAGGTTTGATAGCTTAAAGAGGCGCAGACACCTTTTCCTTGTACTCGAAAGTTGCCTTTTGTCTTTCTTTTTGGAGAAGGTCAAAACCTTTTTGTGTCAGGGACAGACTGGCTTCAGATTTCGATGGTACGAAGATTACAAAGAATGTTTATCCAAAGGATATAAGCTTTTTACACATAGAATAATAAATTCAAAAGATTACAAGTGTGTTCGCGCTTAAAACAATAAAGCTTATTGGACTTTAACGATTACAACACATATGAGAAAAAGTCTTTGGACTCAAGATTCTATCGTTTCAAAAGGCTTTTTATCGGCTGAACTGAGCGAGAGCTAGTCCAGTTTGGAGTTTGGACCAACGTAAGTCTTTGGACTTAGATAGTCTTTGGACTTCTATGTATTATCTTGCACACTTAAGATAAAGCGTTAGTCCATAGTTAACCTTTGTTCACTAAAATTAGTCTTTTGTTAACATCAAAACTTAAGGGATTAGTGGACCATAACCACTTTGTTTCCAACATTATTGCCACTTAAGATTTATTTTGAGGGATAGTAATTGTCGTGAATTGGTATATGCTGCCAAAAAAACTCAAACATTACTTCTAGAGCACAGCGTGCATTTCCAGCACCTGTTGCATAGCTGAAAATTGTCGGGAAGGATGAACAATTGGGCATTAATGCTAAGAAAATATGATATCACCTTAGTGACGCCCACCAAACTTAAAAAAAGAGTGCTAGCAGACCTCTTGGCAATTTGCCCTGCTTCCAAGGAAGAGCACATTGAAGATGTAATCCCTCGAGATATAATATAAGTCAATTTTTGTGAAGACATGTGGATGTGGACATGCTTGACGGGTCTCCTTCAACACCACATAGCTGAAAATTGTCGGGAAGGGTGAGCATTTGGGCATTAATGCTACGAAAATATGATATCACCTTAGTAACGCCCACCAAACTTAGAAAAAGAGTGCTAGCAGACCTCTTGCCAATTTGCCCTGCTTCCAAGGAAGAGCACATTGAAGATGTAATCCTTCGAGATATAATATAAGTCAACAAACGTGGGCAAGCCTTTCCTTTCGGGTACAAGTTGGCCTTCCTATGCACCAACAATGAGGTTAGTATAGGCCCTTATCCTTAGATGGTTGATGGCCTAAGAGTTAGAAGTTGTGTTGAGCTATAAATAAAACAACGGTAGAGTTTCCATTGAGCAAAAAAGGTTGTAAAATGTGTTATTCTTCCGTGTTACTCAGTACAACTGACCCCCCTAATGTAGGGATGGCAATTTTATCCGTGCCCGCGGGTATCCGTGGGTAAAACCCACGATGGGTATGGAGCAGGGGGCTGAATGGGTACCCGCGGGCAAAATAAATGGAGAATTCTAATATCTGTTAGCGTAACAGGCGGGGGTGGGTATTGAGGTATCCGTGCCCGCGGATACCCATTGAGACAACCCCTTCCTAGGAGGTCCCATTGGTGACCCCACTTATAATTATTAGCGTTATAGCATAGCATAGTAGTATAAAATTGCTGAATAATTAAAACATACAATACATACTGATACCATAATAATAGATACAGACATAAGAGTATCGGCTCCATCAGTAGAGCCTACAACAACTGATACCAAATAAACAACTTTAGAGTACGCAGTAGATAAAACTGGAAGCATAGTAGCGGAAACAAAAGTACAGATGACTCAGTCTCCCGTGCTGGCCATAACAACTACAACTACCAACCCCTGATGTCTAAGTTCCTCCAGCAATGGGATCCAGGGCTCTCCCGCCAGCATCTGGTTCCACGGGTATACCAACAATCTCCTCTGGCAAATCCTCAACGGGATCTTCTCGTACAGTCGAGAGTAAAGAGAATATGACATAGAAAATACAGGGGATAAGAAATAGTAATATGCCATACATGGGAAAAACAGTGATATAAATAATTTATACAGATAGCAACACACCAAATCACAACAGTGACAACCAAATAACTTTCGGACAATTTTTCCCTTAACTATTGTCTCTCACACTCATGCAACTAACGACTATATGGACGCGATCACGACGCGACATCCCCAACGGATCAAGGTGTCCCAATCATCACTATGCCACCCCCATAAAGGTAGGGTTCGGTCTAAAGCCCGCAGGCCCAAATCGTCTCATGGATACGACATATTCCCCCGCTCGCAGGCCAGGTCAGAATATTCGCCGGTCAACAACACAACTTACGGTAACGACATGTTCCCCCGCCCGCAGGCTAGGTCGAAACATTCGCCCGTCCGTTAACAACTCAACTTTCGGTAACAACATGTTCCCCCGCCCGGAGGCTAGGTCGAGATATTCGCCCGTCCGTCTACAATTCGACTAACGGGTACGACCATCTCCCCGCAGGTAAGATCGAAATCGCCCCTACGCCAAAGTAATCGGTACGACCATCTCCCCGCAGGTAAGATCAGAATCGCTCGTATGCCAACACAGTGATGAAAACAACTATGCAACATGAATCGCCCTGACTCATCTCAGAATCAACACTTAGTACCTCAACCACGACTTATAAACAACCACGACCAATTTCATCCGGCTTAACCGGGTATCAACTCACATCACAACATCAACGGATTAACTATATCACTAGGTTGAGCACTACGACATACATATATAATCTCGACTTTCCCACCACACATTCATCACCCGATTTATCAGAAATAACTGCCTAGTTCTTCTCAAACATCAGCAGTCATAATAGACATCAACAACAGCCAGAATATATATTCAATAGTAAAATCAACTTACAAATAAAAAACATTAAATCAATTATAGCATATAATAGACATCATACACATATTACATATAATATATCAAATATCCAATCACAGCACAGACAACCTCAATATGCAGTAAAATCAACCTAACGGTCAAGCGACCTCTAATAGGGTTTGGGTCGCCCTACGCATATCAATATATATTATTTAAAGCTTGCCTCCCCGACGATATTGTGGTTCTTTCCCCCAAATCCTTAGGCTTAGCTACTGCCCCTATTTAATTAAATAGGCTAGGGATATTGAAATTCTACCAACTCTTGGATCAATGATCCTTAAGCGTACCTAATACATAATCAATGATCAATTATCAAAGATTTGAAATAAAACCCCTTAAACCAACAAAGTAGGGTTTCGGCCATCACCATGAAAAATAGGTGAGAGTTTGATTTAGCCTCCTAATCACTTGGATCACATGATTAAGGGATGAAATAGGTGAAATCAAGAACAATGAACAAAAAAATCCATTTTCCCCAAAAATCACCCATTCGGCCCCTTTAATAAAATAGGCTAGAGGGATTATTTTCTTTCAAGCTCTTGGATTATGATATTAGGGGATGATACTAGTTCATAGAAATTGGTTTGGCATCAAAATGATTTTTCTACAATTTTCTAGAAACTTTTGAAGTTTAAATCTAGAAATTGAAACTCATGAAAATCAATGGACAAAAATGAAGATTGAGAGATATAGGAGGATGAGAGGAGCAACTTTGCTTCACAAACTTGGTTGAAAATCCTTGAGGAAGTTGAAGAAAAATGGAGGTGAAGGTTGGAGGAAAAACGGTGGAAATGGAGAAATGGAAGAAAGAAAGGAAGAAGAAGAAGATGAAGGTAAGAAGGAGAGAGAGAGAGCTCGACATTATGAGAAGAGAGAGGGTGATTTATGACACCTTTTTAGATATTTTAGGGACATGGATGTTCTTTAGGAAAAAGAGCAGGGGCATTTTGGTCTTTTCGCGTTCAGATATTTTCTAATTTCATAAATATCTAGATATTTTCCAGAAAAGTAATGATGACCGTAATGAGTCACAGGCACGCCTTCCTAGGCGATGTGACTTCATGTTCATCCGTTTTTAGCCTCGTTACTTTCACGATTTAGTATTTCACCTCAAGAAAATCGTGAAAACTTATATATTTTGAAAATTTTCAAAATCGCTGATAACATTCGCAATTTAGTTTAAAACCTAACAGTTTCGTTCATGAGTCAAAATTAGGTCGTCTGAGCAGTAAAATAATACTGTCAGTGTAAAACGTAGACCGGGTTCCGTCTAAGTTTTTGACCAAAATTTAACCATAGCTTGCTACGATAGCGTAGAGCGTGACTATAGCCTCGGAATAATTTATTTAATTTTCTAGACCCTCTAATAAAATATAATTACTTAAATACTGATTAATTAAAAGAATAAGAAAATCGGGGTGTTACATTACTACCCCCCTAAAAAAGAATTTCGCCCCGAAATTCGACGTACCATCTTAAAATAGGCTCGGGTATTGCTGTTGCATGTCCTCTTCGCGTTCCCAAGTAGCATCTCCGGTTTTCATCCCATATGATCTTGACCAACGGAATGTTTTTACCTCTGAGTTCCTTTATTTTTCTATCCGCGATCCTAACAGGTAGAGCCTCATACTCAAGGTTTTCTCTTAATTGTATTGACTCTGGTTCTAAGACGTGTGATGGATCAGGGTAATACTTTCTCAACTGAGAGACATGAAAGACATCATGAAGGTTGGATAAGTTTGGGGGTAAAGCGATGTGATAGGCCACAGGACCAATTCGGCGAAGAATTTGAAAAGGTCCAATGAACCTAGGAGTAAGCTTTCTGGATTTTATTGCCCTGCCGATTCTAGTTCTCGGAGTCACTCTCAGAAAAACATGGTTTCCTTCCTGGAATTCTAATGGTCTTCTTCTCTTATCGCTATAACTCTTTTGCCTGTCCTGTGCGATTTTCATCTTTTCCCGTATCATCTTGATTTGTTCAGTCATTTGCTGCACTACCTCCGGTCCTAGTACTTGACTTTCTCCATTCTCGTACCAACACAAAGGTGTTCTACACTTCTTGCCGTACAATGCTTCGTAAGGTTCCATACCTATACTTGAATGAAAACTATTGTTATAGGTGAACTCAATCAATGGTAAGAACTCCTCCCAATTTCCTGTGTGTTCCAAAACACAAGCTCTTAAGAGGTCTTCCAATGACTGAATTGTTCGTTCCGACTGACCATCCGTCTGAGGATGATAAGCAGAACTCAACCTTAACTTAGTTCCCAGAGCCTCATGTAATTGCTTCCAGAATCTAGATGTAAATCTAGGATCTCTATCGGAAACAATACTAGAAGGCACTCCGTGCAACCTTACTACTTTCTTGATGTAGATTTGGGTTAACTTTTCCAACGTATAACTTTTGCCAATAGGTAAGAAGTGAGCACACTTCGTCAACCTATCAACGATTACCCAAATGGCATCATGCCTCTTGTTAGTCCTCGGTAAACCAACCACGAAATCCATAGATATACCATCCCATTTCCATTTTGGGATATCCAAGGATTGTAGTAGTCCTGCTGGCTTTTGGTGTTCTATCTTCGCCTTCTAACACACCAAGCAAGCCAACACATACTCGGCTACATCCTTCTTTATTCCAAGCCACCAAAACAGTTTCTTTAAGTCCTAGTACATCTTGGTAGCTCCCAGATGAAAACTCAAGCTACTCTTGTGCGCTTCCTCTAAGATCAATCTCCTTAGCTCTATATCCATTAGCACACAAATTCTATCTCCATACCTCAAGACTCCATCTTGATTCACCCTAAACTCAGAAGTTCTACCTTCCGTCACTTGTTCCTTTACTTTCTGAAGATACTGATCAATCTCCTGCTTCTCCTTGATCGTCTTCAAAAAGTCGCTCGTTACTGTAACCATTCCTAGATGTATCTTATCCCTAGATAATTCCATGCCGAGATTCAAATCTCTAAACTGTTCAATCAGTTCCAGTTCTTTTACCATCATAGCAGATACGTACAAGGATTTCCTACTTAACGCATCCGCTACCACATTTGTTTTTCATGGATGGTATTGTAGATCGAATTCATAATCCTTTATGAATTCCATCCATCTCCTTTGCCTCATATTTAACTCTTTCTGATCAAATAGATACCTTAACCTTTTATGGTCACTGTACACTATAAACTTGGCTCCATATAAATAGTGTCGCCATATCTTTAAAGCGTACACTATGGCTGCTAATTCCAAATCATGAGTCGGATAATTCCTCTCATGAATTCTTAGCTGTCGTGAAGCATATGCTACCACTCTCCGATCTTGCATTAGGACACAACCCAATCCTTGGTATGACGCATCACAGTATACGTCAAACTATCCTGAAGAGTCCGGTAACGCCAATACTGGTGACGTGGTCAACCTCTCTTTCAATTCCTGAAAACTATTCTCACATTCATCTGTTCATTCAAAGGATATTCCCTTCCTTGTTAGCTGCGTCATTGGCAATGCGATTTTCGAGAATCCTTCAATGAACCTTCGGTAATATCCAGCTAAGCTTAGAAAACTCTGTATTTCACTCACCGACTTAAGGCTTTCCCATTGCACTACAGCTTCAACCTTGGCTGGATCTACAGCTATTCCTTCACGATTAATCACATGACCTAAGAACAGTACTTCTTCTAACCAGAATTCACACTTGGACAACTTTGCATAAAGTTGTCGGTCCTTTAACACTTGAAGCACAATCCTAAGACGTTCCTGATGTTCTTCCCGATTAAGGGATTAAATGAGAATGTCATTGATAAACACAACAACAAACTTATCTAAGAACGGTCGGAAAATCCGGTTCATGTAATTCATGAACACCGCTGGAGCATTAGTTATACCAAATGGCATAACTAGATACTCGTAGTGTCCATACCGGCTCCTAAACGCCATCTTCGGTATATCCTCCCTCTTGACCCGAATCTGGTGGTAACCAGATCTTAAGTCAATTTTTTAAAACACTACCGCTCCTTTTAACTGGTCCATCAAATCGTCAATCCTAGGCAACGGGTACTTATTCTTGATCGTCGCCTTGTTCAGCTGTCGATAATCCATGCACAGCCTTGAAGTCCCATCCTTCTTTTTGACCAACAGCACTGGCGCTCCCCAAGGTGAAGCACTCGGTCTTATAAACTCCTTATCCAACATGTTGTCCAACTGCTTTTTCAACTCTGTTAATTCTGCTGGAGCCATTCGATAAGGTGCTATCGAAATCGGTCCAGTTCCCAGTACCAGATCTATAGCGAACTCTATTTCTCTCTCCGATGGTAAACCCGGAACGTCATCAGGGAAAATTTCCGGAAACTCCCGCACTACAGGTAACAAATCCAACGTAGGAGATTCCTTAGCTTCCACAGAGAGTAGCAACACGCGTTTCGGGGATTTACTACCTAGCTTACTATCCTTGGCAGGCATTAATCTAGATTGCTCAGGGAAAGATAAGGTCTTTTTAGAACAGTCTAACACTACATGGTTAGCCGAAAGCCAATCCATGCCTAAAATGATATCAAGTTGATGCATAGGTAAGCAAATGAGATCAACAGAAAAAGTTCGATTCTCAATGACAATAAGACAATTTAAACAGACAGTCATGGTTGTCAAAGAATTACTGGTAGGAGTAGAAATAGTTAAGTCATGGGGAAGTAAAGAGACAGGCAACTTTAAATAATCCACACACTCTTAGGATATGAAAGAATGAGTAGCTCTCGAGTCAAACAATACAGATAAGAGTTTACCTGACACTAGGCACATACCTTGTATAAGATCAGGGGATTGAGAGGATTCAGCTCCTCGTATGGTAAATACCCTTCCGGTGGCTTGGGGTCCTGCTGCTTGTTGTCCGGTTCCTTGGGTTCTGCTCACTGGGCCCTGTCCGCCTGTGTTGTACCTCACTCCTTGTGTACATTCTGGCGCTATGTGACCCACTTGGCCACATCGGAAACACTGGTGAGTCTCCTTTATCGGACAGTCCCGAATTGTATGTGTTCCTCCACACCTGAAGCAGCCACTTGGTTGGAGTTGTCCTTCAGTCTATCTTGCGGCCTGATGGTCATAAGGCCTCCGTCCCGTCTGGAATCTTCCCTTTCCGCCTCTACCGCTCTGGTCAAACCTCCGAGTAGGTCCTCCAGTTCTGCCTTGTTGAAGCTCTCGGTTTTAGTCATTGTTCTCAATGGCAGAACATCTCTCCAGCATCTCAGGAAGTTGGGTGATGTTCAGTGGTGCAATCACCCTTTGCAGCTCATATTTCAGGCCATCCTCAAAACGACGGCAAACCCACTCCTCGTCAGGGAACCTCTGGTAAAATTCATAAAATTTGAGTAGCGCTTCAAACCTTGCAGCGGCTTCCGCTTCAGAAAAGTATTCAGCCCGGTGTCTTCCCTCACAACTTCACCTTGCTGATTTTGTCTCTGCTGTTGTTGCATGGTCAACTGTAGTAGTTGAGCGTTCTGCTGCGTTTGGTGCAGCATTGCCGTTTCCAGTTCCCTAACTGTCCTCAGGGTTTCAGTTGATTCTATCCCATCGACAGCGTGAGAACTTGCTTCATAACCAATTCCGAGTTCAGCGGCACTCGCTGTGGCCCTTCCGCCACGTCCTCTAGGTCATCCGCGAACCATTTCTTCCTGGCAAGGAAAAATATTAGCTTCGATTCATAAGACATGTGATAAGTCTGCAGCCTATATGTTTTTTTCCCCCATCAAGAAAAAGGCTAGAAAATAAGAAACCAAGGGAAAGGTCACTCGCCCTGCGACACGATTCTCGCCCCTTGAGACAGAGGGTCAGACCGAGCAGTAAAATATAGTCCCTCGGCCTCGCGACGCGACAAAAATATCGCCTCGCGATACAGAAGGCCAGACTGATCAGTAAAGTACAGCCTCTTGGCCTCGCGACGCGAACAAACTCTCGCCTCGCGAGCCAAAAGGTATGTCCGAGAAATGAAATACAGCTTTTCCCCTCGTCTCACGCAACCAAGTCTTGCCTCGCGAGATAGAAGGTCAGGCATATATGTCATATGTCTTAAAGCAGTTATAACACTTGATAACTTGCACATCGGACGCTCTACCCAACTTCTAAGCATAGTCAATACCCAATGCGGGTTCAACTAGACACGGCCAGAAATCACAACCTAACCCAAGCAGCCCTTGATTAAGAATCAAATTGCTCTGATACCACAAAATGAGACAACCCCTTCCTACGAGGTCCCATTTGTGACCCCATTTATAATTATTAGCATTATAGCGTAGCGTAGTAGTATAAAATTGTGGAATTATTAAAACATACAATACATACTGATACCATAATAATAGATACAAACATAAGAGTATCGGCTCCATCAGTAGATCCTACAACAACTAATACCAAATAAATAACTTTAGAGTACGCTGTAGATAAAACTGGAAGCATAGTAGCGGAAATAAAAATACAGATGACTCAGTCTCCCGTACTGGCCATAAAAACTACAACTACCAACCCCTGATGTCTAAGTTCCTCCAGCACCGGGATCCAGGTCTCTCCTGCCAGCATCTGTTCCACGGGTATACCATCAATCTCCTCTGGCAAATCCTCAACGGGATCTTCTCGTACAGTCGAGAGTAAAGAGAATATGATATAGAAAATACAGGGGATAAGAAACAGTAATATGCCATACATGGGAAAAACAGCGATATAAATAATGTATATAGATATCACACACCAAGTCACAACAGTGACAACCAAACAACTTCCGGAAAATTTTTCCCTTAACTACTGTCTCTCACTCATGCAACTAACGACTATATGGACGCGATCACGACGCGACATCCCCAACGGATCAAGGTGTCCCAATCATCACTATGCCACCCCCATAAAGGTAGGGTTCGGTCTAAAGCCCACAGGCCCAAATCTTCTCATGGATACGACATATTCCCTCGCCCGCAGGCCAGGTCAGAATATTCTCCCGTCAACAATGCAACTTACGGTAACGACATGTTCCCCCGCCCGCAGGCTAGGTCGAAACATTCGCCAGTTCGTTAACAACTCAACTTTCGGTAACGACATATCCCCCCGCCCGGAGGCTAGGTCGAGATATTCGCCCGTCCGTCTACAATTCGACTAACGGGTACGACCATCTCCCCGCAGGTAAGATCGAAATCGCCCCTACGCCAAAGTAATCGGTACGACCATCTTCCCGCAGGTATGATCGGAATCGCCCGTATGCCAACACAGTGATGAACAACAACTATGCAACATGAATCTCACTGACTCATCTCAGAGTCAACACTTAGTGCCTCAACCACGACTTATAAACAACCACGACCAACTTTCATCCGGCTTAACCGGGTATCAACTCACATCACAACAGCAACAGATTAACTATATCACTAGGTTGAGCACTACGACATGCATATATAACCTCGACTTTCTCACCACACATTCATCACCTGATTTATCAGAAATCACTGCCTAGTTCTACTCAGACATCAGCAGTCACAATAGACATCAACCACAGCCAGAATATATATTCAACAGTAAAATCAACTTACAAATAAATAACATTTAATCAATTATAGCATATAATAGACATCATACACATATTACATATAATATATCAAATAACCCATCACAGCACTGACAACCGCAATATGCAGTAAAATCAACGTAACGGTCAAACGACCTCTAATAGGGTTTGGGTCGCCCTACGCATATCAATATATATTATTTAAAGCTTGCCTCCCCGACGATATTGTGGTTCTTTCCCCCACCTTAGTGATTCTTCTGAGAGATTCCGGATGCGGCTCCGCAGCAATCAATCGAGTGCGCGATCGAAAACCAGAAATTAAAATAGTTAGATCATAAACTACCTAATCCTTAGGATTAGCTACTGCCCCTATTTAATTAAATAGGCTAGGGATATTGAAATTATACCAACTCTTGGATCAATGATCCTTGAGCATACCTAATACTTAATCAATGATCAATTATCAAAGATTTGAACCAAAACCCCTTAAACCAACAAAGTAGGGTTTCGGCCATCACCATGAAAAATAGGTGAGAGTTTGATTTAGCCTCCTAATCACTTGGATCACATGATTAAGGGATGAAATAGGTCAAATCAAGAACAATGAACAAAAAAACCCATTTTCCCCAAAAATCACCCATTCGGCCCCTTTAATAAAAATAGGCTAGAGGGCTTATTTGCTTTAAAGCTCTTGGATTATGATATTAGGGGATGATACTAGTTCATAGAAATTGGTTTGGCATCAAAATGATTTTTCTACAATTTTCTAGAAATTTTTGAAGTTTAGATCTAGAAATTGAAACTCATGAAAATCAATGGAGAAAAATGAAGATTGAGAGCTCAAGGATGAAATCTATACCTTCTAGGTGATAGAGGAGGATACGAGGAGCAACTTTGCTTCACAAACTTGGTTGAAAAATCCTTGAGGAAGTTGAAGAAAAATGGAGGTGAAGGTTGGAGGAAAAATGGTGGAAATGGAGAAATGGAAGAAAGAAAGGAAGAAGAAGAAGAAGATGAAGGTGAGAAGGAGAGAGAGAGAGCTCGAAACTTTGAGGAGAGAGAGAGTGAGTTATGACACCTTTTTAGATATTTTAGGGACATGGATGTCCTTTAGGAAAAAGACCAGGGGCATTTTGATCTTTTCGCTTTCAAATATTTTCTAATTTCATAAATATCTAGATATTTTCCAGAAAAGTAATGATGACAGTAATGAGTCACAAGCACGCCTTCCTAGGCGATGTGACTTCATGTTCATCCGTTTTTAGCTTCGTTACTTTCATGATTTAGTATTTCACCCCACGAAAGTCGTGAAAACTTATATATTTTGAAATTTTTCAAAATCGTCGATAACGTTCGCAATTTATTTTAAAACCTAACGATTTCGTTCATGAGTCAAAATTAGGTCGTCTGAGCAGTAAAATAATATTGTCAGTGTAAAACGTAGACCGGGTTCCGTCTGAGTTTTTGACCAAAATTTAACCATAGCTTCCTACGATAGCGTAGAGCGTGATTACGGCCTCGGAATAATTTATTTAATTTTTTAGACCCTCTAATAAAATACAATTACTTAAATACTGATTAATTAAAAGAATAAGAAAATCGGGGTGTTACACCCATACCCGCCTATGAAATTACTAAATTACCCTTTTTTAAACCTAAGTTTCTTTGGCCCTAACTACTAACCGTCTTCATTCTCACTTTCTCAGACTCAAACCTAGACTCACGAAATCCTGCGCCGCTCCCCTCTGTCGTCAACGCGAGCTCCCCTCTGCCGTCCACCATTGCGGCCGAGCCCTCTACTTCCACTTCCATGCGAGCTTCGCTCCGGCCATTTCTTGTGCTGCGACTGACGCAAACATCGTTCCAGTCGAGCGACTGACGCGGTTCTTCTTCAAGCCGCGCGCTCCACCATCCATATCAGGTAAGATCATAAGCTTCTGCCTTAATTGGTTTGCTCTGCCTCTCAAATCTGAACCTGTTGGTGTATGGTTATTGTTTCGCACTAAAGCTTCCCTGTTATTCCTTGTTATTCCCCGTGCATTCAAATTGTAAAACCAGTTATTCCCTGTGCATATCTAAACCTATTTTTGGCTATTTTGTCTTTAGTGGTTTTCATTCTTGGGATTAGCTAGATTAACTTGTTATTCCCTGTGCATTTCGTACTAAAGCTTTTGTCCATATGTTATGAGCATAAATGGTATAACTGGTGATAGCAATTAAGTATGCTCAGTTTTCTTGAACCTGTGATTTTGGTATGCATTTTCATTTTTCAAGTTTAAATGCTTTGTTATTTCAGCTGACCAATATGTAATTGTTTAAATGCCTGTGTTTTAGGAATTTCTCCTTGAATTATGTCTAATGAACCAACTCCTACTCTTATGGGTAGTGGGCAAGAGCAATTGCCGCTTACAACACCTCCTAATGTGAATGAATCAATTGTGGGTGAATCAAATGTGGGTGAATCTATGAATGTAGATTCAACTCCAGTTGAAAGTCAAATCTCAGTTCCTGTTGAAATCAAAGGTGAAACCGAAGTTCAGAGAAAGCTAACTTCAGCAGTTTGGAAGCATTTCAAGAGGCAAAAATTAGATGGAAAGTGGAAAGCCATTTGTAAACATTGTGACTCAAAATTGTTGGGTGATACAAGGCAAGGGACTTCACATTTGCGTAGCCACTTCAGTACTTGCAAACTGTGGACAACTCGAGATATAAGGCACGCATTTCTCAAAACCGAGAAAATAGGGAGTGAGATAGTATTTGTTGGCTCATATGCATTTAATCAAGAGATAGCAAGGCGTGCACGGTCGAAAATGATAATTCTTCATGAGTATCCAATGTCCATGGTTGATCACGTAGGATTTAAAGAATTCAGTGGTGCTTTGCAACCCTTATTTAAGGGGGTTTCTCGTAACACTATTAAGACTGATATCATGAAACTTTATAGTGTTGAGAGAGAGAAACTGAAGAAATTACTATCAAAGAATCAAAGCCGGCTTGCAATTACAACTAATATGTGGACAGCTAGTCATCAAAAAAGAGGCTACATGACTGTCACAGCTCATTTTATTGATGATTCATGGACCTTACAAAGTCGACTTGTAAGGTATTGTTATTGATATGTGCATGTTATTGATTATTGATTCTGTTGCTGGTGGTATTATTATTGAAACTTTCATTTTATTATATTAGGTTCATTTATGTGCCTGCTCCTCATAGTAGCCAAGTTCTTTCTGAGGTATTAACTGAATGCTTGATGGATTGGAATTTAGATACAAAGTTATCTACTTTGACAGTTGATAATTTCTCTACAAATGATGCCATGATTGATCGTATTTTACAAAAGATTGCACCTAGAGCACTTATTTTGGGAGGTAAATTGTTTCATATGCGTTGCTGCGCTCATATCTTGAACTTAATTGTGAAAGATGGTTTGTCCATAATCTCTAATGCAATTGAAAAGATTAGAGAAAGTTTTAATTTTTGGACAGCCACACCTAAGAGAGAAAAGAAATTTATAGAGACATGTGAGCAAATGAGCTTTATATATGGTAGAAAATTAGTTCTTGATTGCAAAACTAGATGGAATTCTTCCTTTTAAATGCTTCAAGTTGCCATAGCATATAAAAATGTGTTTGAACGATTAGCACAAAGGGAGCAATTATATAAAACCGTGCCTAATGAAGATGATTGGTAGATGGCCACAGAAATATGTGAAAAGTTGGAAATGTTTTATGATGTTACAAAGATGTTTTCTGGTGCTTTGTATCCAACGGCAAATATCTATTTTCCAAAGGTGTGTGAAATTAAATTGTCCTTGATTGAGTGGGTTGATTCTCCTAATTTTATTATTCATCAAATGGCTACAGCCATGATGGCCAAATTTGAGAAATATTGGAGTGTGATTAATGAGGTGATGGCTGTAGGAACTCTTCTTGATCCCAGGTATAAAGATTTTTTGTTGGATTGCTTTTTCCCTCTAATTTATGGAGAGGAATCCGATGAGAAAATTGAAAATGTGAAGTATGTTTGTCAAGAAATGATAGAGGAATATGAGATCAAAATTAAGGGTAAGGAGAATGTTGCTTCTTCCTTAAGGACAAACCAAAATCTAGATGTGGGTGTTGGAAAAGTGGGAGGTTGGAGGTCAAAATATGCAAAGTATGTTAGTGCAAAACAAACTGCCACAGTAAGTCATAGGACAGAACTTGACCAATATTTGGAGGAGGCGGTGTTGCCTGATTCAGGTGAAGACTTGGGTTGGTAGAAAGCTAATGGTTTAAAATACCTAATAATGCAAACGATTGCTAGAGATTTTCTAGCAATTCCTATCTCAACCGTTGCTTCTGAGTCTTCTTTTAGCACTAGTGGTCGGTTCCTTAGTAGATTGCGTCCAGATACTTTGGAGGCATTGATGTGTGTCCAAGATTGGCTATGGACTTACGTCAAAGGTAACCAAATTTGTTACTTTTAATTAAAGATTTATATTGGCAATTTTTGTTTTTTTAGGTTCTTCAAAATCGAAAGATGACAACATGGAATTGATTACAGTATTGGAAGATATGGATGTTGACATTGTTATTTATAATATTTCATTTCAACCTTCCTAATATTGTTAATTGTTTGGATTTTTATTAGATTTTTTTACTTTTATTTTAGGAATGTCAAAGTGGTGTTCCTTGAGTGGATTTTTGCAACTGAATGATGAAAAGCAATTCATGGTTTTGTTTGATGGAGACATTGTTTTAATTTGGTTGTTTTGTTGTTTGTGGATTGTTGTTTTGATGGAGACATTGTTGTTTGTTAATGGAGACATGGTTTAGTGGATTGTTGTTTTGATGGTTTAGTTTGAAACGCAAAATGATGCTCCTTGAATGGATTGTTTTAATATGGTTGTTGTTTGTCATAATCTAGTTGTTTTAATATGGTTGTATTTACATAATTATGATACATTTTGTAATGGTATATGTATCGAAGAATGTGTTTTTTAAATTTTAATTATGTTATATTTGATTTTTGAGTTGCTGCACCTATTTAAAAAAAAAAAAAACAGGTTAACAGATATCCATGGGTACCTGTCTTATCCGCGGATACTCGCGATACCCGTTAAATACCCGCCTGGCGGGTACCCGCGTGGGTAACAGGCGGGACGGGTACGGATTTACCCAACGGGGTGGGGGGTACTATCCGTGCCCGCCCCGCCCCGCCCTGCCCTGTTGCCATTCCTACTCTGATGCAACAATTTGGCTTTTTGACTAATTATTTAAGATATAAAATGAGTTTGATCTTAATTTGATGTTCAAATGGAGAAGATTGAAAAAAATATCAGTGGAAAATCTAGTGGAATATAATAAAATTTGAACTTGAACACATCAGAGTTTGCTTCCCCATAAGCCACATATTAGCCTGTCCTAATGGTGTCTTTTATGTTGCACCGGCACAAAAAGTGGTATATGGTTACACCATAAAGTGGACCATCTTGAACCAACCAAAGTTCCACTTGGCATCTCCTTTTGTTGTTGAAACTTTGACGAAGTCAAAGCCAATCAATATATTTTTCTTGCTTATGTATTTGCACATTAGGTGATGTAAATGTTGTATCTACAATTATAATATAGTATAATTTTATTAAAAGAAATTATTAAAAAATTATACATGAATTCCTATCCTCTTCATGAAATTCAATACAAGAACCATGGTTTGGTTCCATATAGGGATGGCAATGGGGCGGGATGGGTCCAGATAGTGCTTCCTCTGCATCTATCCTCGTCAATATTCATGGATATTTGTATGAATAGCGGGTATCCATAGATATCCGTGGGAATTTAAGAGTCTAAATAAAATAAACAAAAAGAAAATTATACAATATAGTATATCAATATATTATATTAACATTATGCAATATAATATATGTACTTAAAAAATTATTTTTATGGGTTTAATCACAAAAAAACATGAAATAATAAAAAAAATAAAATTAATTTTATCTCAAAGTGATAGAAATTGTCATAATATATTATATATTTAATAAAAAATATTTATTATGAATACACGGTTATCCATGGGACGAGTACTATGATCTCATCCCCATCCACTAAATATCTATTTATTACCCACTATAAATAATCCACACGGTTATCCCCAGTGCGGGTAATTTTGTCATCGTAATTTCATAAAAGAAAAGGGTCATTGAATTTGCAAACCCATCAAATTGATGGTTTTACGAATAACCAGACATATCCTTCATTCTTTGTTGGAGCCCATGTTTCGAAATCAGTTTATGCACTTTCTAAAATCTATTAACACATTCAGGAGGAAATTCCCTTTTGACTGTCTGTTTTGATAAGCATTCACATCACTGCAAAGGTTTCACAAACACTGGAACAATTACTCCTTTTTAAAAGAACCATAGCTAGAGCTATAGCTTCAATGGCAACTTATGTTTCAAGTCACCACACCACCGCTTGACCTTCCTAAACACAGATGGATCTCAAACGCAGAGGGAGCAAAGACGCGTTCAGTGGTGCGGCGGCTGGGTTCGACGGCGATAGGCAGGGCGCGACTGTGGCTGAGTTTGGCTGGCACTGTGGAGAGGGGCGAGTGACGGTGATGCTACAGGGGTTGCGTGGCTGCGTGCAGAGGAGGCCGAATCCGGTTGGCGGGAAACAGTGGCTTCTGGATGTGGTCCGCTGAGGATGTCTAATCTCGAATACGGCGGTGGATCTGAGCCTGAAGAAGAGGCAGCAACAATGGAAATTGAATGAATTGAAAAGAAGCTTAAAACCCTTCAACAACGACAAAAGTTTTGAAGAAGAGATTTTTACAAAAACGAAGAAACAAAAAAAGAGCCAACAAAATAGCACTTTTTTTCATGACGTGAGCAAGAGAAAAAAAAGTGTAAAAATCCAAATTGGTCCTCGAAAAAATACAATGATATTTTGGTCCCTGAGAAATGAAAAATATCAATTTGAGCCTCAAAAATGTAAAATGCGGATCAAAATAGTCTCTGACAAAGATTAAATGTCTTTAAAAATTACATTAAAAAGGACTAATTTGATCAGTATTTTACAATAATATTTTGGTCTCTGAGAAATGAAAAATATCAATTTGATCCTCAAGAAAGTAAACTGCGGGTCAAAATAGTTTCTGACAAAGACTAAAATGTCCCTAAAAATTACACTAAAAATGACTAATTTGATCAACATTTTATATTCTTGAGGATCAAATTGGTATTTTAATTTTTCAAAAATCAAAATATCACTGTGTTTTTTTATCAAAGACCAATTTTAGTCTTTACTAAAAAAAATTGAGTAAATACTCAATTTGGTCCCTGAAATTGTAGGCTCGTATCAACTTAGTCCTTCACATTATCAATATTTCAAAATGATCCCTGAAATTGCAGAAAGTTAATCAGATTCGTCCCTCCGTTGATATTTGCATGGACCATAATGACATTAAGTTGATAATGTCAGGGATGCATTTGAAACTAAGTGAATAATATCAGGGATACATTTGCTACATTTTGAAATTCCAAGGATCATTTTGGAATATTGATAATGTGGGGACTAAATTGATACGACCTTACAATTCCAGGGACCAAATTGAGTATTTACTCAAAAAAAATTTAAGTGAAAAACATACAATAAGAAAATAGGTGCAAATATAATAAAATACATGAATAAACTTTAAATACAAAAAGAATAAGTACATGTGACCAAAAAAAATAGATTGACTTGGTGGATGGCTACCATTGGCTAGAAAGGGGAGTGCAAGGTTGCACCAGATTTTACCTGAAGGTGTCCTAAAATGTTAGGCTTCTATTAGAAGAGTAGATAGTAATTTGGTTTTAGCGAATCAAGAGGAAAGAATAGGAAACTAATGAAAGGAAAATACTAATCATTCCCTAAGTTAAGGAATAAAAAAAAAAAATTTGTATGAAAAACTAATGTAGTTAATATATTAAAAAGTATTATACTTAATTTTTCAATAAAAATTTTTTCTTTATTGATTTTTTAACCAATATCCTTAATAAGTTTCGATGAATAATATAATATTTGGTAGGTAATTTCTTATGCTAAAACTAATAAAGGAACTACAGCATTTTCAATCCGCAATCTGAGAAACATGCATTTATAATCCTAATTGTTTTAGAGTGAGTTTGGATGAGGAAACTAAAAAGTATATGATATTTTAAATTCTAGACAATTCAATTGTTTTAATTAAATTAACTTCATTTCAATAAAAATTTGTTTGATAGAATAATTATATTTTTTCATTGTTAAAATTCTTTGTTTGGATAGTGTAAATGTTATGTATAAACATAAAAAAAAAAGTATAAAAAAATTCTATTTTTATCCTATTTAAACATTCGACGATGGGCAGCCGACTGTGGTCCGAAGGGCAACGGGGGGCAACGGTCACGTGGTCCGGCGAGCGACAGCATTCCGACAGCGACACATGAGATGGGACAAGGGAATTTCAAATTCCTAGTTTCTAGGTGATATTTCAAATTCCCTAAATCTTGTTAAAATAAAATATCCCATAAAATCTCGTCATTTTTAAAATTCCTCACATTTAATATCCAAACAAGATATTTTACATTGATGAATTTTAATTACCCTCTAAAAATATATTATCCTATTAAATTTCATCATCCAAACACACCATTAAGGTTTGTTTGTGAGTTGTGAAGGGAAGGAACGGAAAGAGTTTGAGAAGAAAAGGAGGGGGAAGGGACGAGGAAAGAAGAATAGCCTATCACTTTGCATGAAATTTTATTTTTTAACAAAAAAATCAAAATCTCGCACCTTGGAGCGCTATTCTCCCTTCCCCCTCCCCTTCCTCCTCAAACCATTCCCCTCCCAACTCCCCAAACAAGCCCTTATATTATTATATTTTTATATTTTTATCGTAAAGCAGAATCAATGGAATAATATCTGTTTTTTTACATTTATACACTTCCTTTACTTACTTCTCATCATTGAACCAAACACAATTAACTTGTACCTTTCACTGCCGATTTATTTAACAAAACAAATAAAACACTGTATATGCCGGTATTTTCTGTTTCTCTCTCTTTCAAGGCCTTTCTCTCCCAGTCCATCTTTTGAGCCCAACTAGCATAGGACAGCTTAAGTGAACTACAGAAAAATAGACTTCGTTTTGTGTAGTTAAACAGAATAAATGTTATGCTGCGGTAGAATGATAAACATCATGTTTAGTCCTCCTGCCTTTTATGTTACGGTTAAATTAAAAAGGGAGAATCTCAAGGGATATTGACCCTGCAAGTCATAGAAAACGACAAAATTTCCTTGATATGGCTAAATAGAAGAGTATTGTTTTTCAATCTTTTTATATTGTTGAAATTTTTTATTTAAATAATCTTTATCCCAAAACTGTGTCTTTAACAATCGTACAAACCCAATTTATTTTGCAGCCACCGGCTAAGATACCATTCAGAGTTCAGACAGAAGAATTAGACGAAGGTACCAAAATACATCCAAACCAAGAATATGTTGTTTCAGTTCATTCATTCAAGAAAATGATACGAACTCCAATACAGAAATGCACAGACAATCTTAGAAATCAGATTCAGCAAATTGCAACTTGCACGGTGCAATGATACAGATATATTGACAGACTAAGCAGTTGTAATATTACTTCTAAATAACAAAGATCAAGACAACCAAGATTCCAGAAGTGATTCAATCTTTTGAAGTTTACTAACTCCATCATATCTCAAGAAGGTTCAAGTACATGCTTGAGAATCTCCATAACCATTTTTATGATATCTTCTTCCTTACATGAGGTGACAAACTTCACTGACATCAAAATCTTTTTGTTAGTTCCTCAGTACGTGAAGTTTGTTCATATGGTTGTATTATTTAGTTCATAGAAAATAAAACCAGAAAAAGTATATTAATCATAAATGCGCTTTCTTACCCCATGCAAGAACTGGAAACTCCCATTCCTGTTTAGGGACTGTCATTACATATGATACAACCTACAAAAGTATATTACAACTTACCAAAAGTAAAAGCTCATATGAGACAATACATGTAATTTAGAAATAACTAAGGAAGAAATATACCAAGATTGAAGCAGCAAGGGAACGAGCAGACATAAAAAATAAAGATGTCTCCTCCTTTTCATAGAGCAGATCCATAATTTCCATGCAAGCTTCAAAGTTAATCAGTTCACCAACTTTTGCCACTCCCCTTAACTCAACCATTCAAAACCAGGGAATCAGACAATCAGTAGACACAATAAAAAGAAACAACCTAGAATAGATCTTCATCTTAAAAATAAGACTCACTTGATCTGAATCCAAAGCTCTTCAAGGAACAAAAAGGCAATATTTGTTGCGCCAATCTCAAATTTCAACACCTTAGGAAATACCAAATCATATGAGCTCAATCCATATAGTTCACGGTACATTTCAGTTGCAGTGTCCTCAACTTATACCTGCATGAAAAGCACCTCCTGAAGAAAATGCAGACCAACCACCCTAAAAATTTAGGGAATACAAAACAAATAGTTTCATAATCATATATATATATATATATATATATATATATATATATATATATATATATATATATATATATATATATCATGGTTTTAAATTGCAGTTTGCAACTGCAATTGTGCTAACATTTCTCCACAATTGTTCGCAATTACAATAAATGCAACGTAACCTTAACAAATGGCTTACTGCTTCCAGAAAATTTCGAGTTGTAAAATGCTGTTCCTTGATGGATTTGTCAGCCAAAGACTTTAAAGTTGCAAGGGAAAGTGGTTGAGAGTCATTTATCTGCAGATGTTAACACAGTCAATTAAAAAGTACATGAGGGAAAATTTCATGAAGGCAAAGGGTGAAAATTGAAAACCAACTTTGCTTGAAATCCATAGAGAAATAAGCACAAATAGCTGCAAGGCGCTTTCTGTTACGAGTTTCAAAAGCCAGTTCGCGGACTTCGCACCTCGTATGAACCTACATACCACAGCAGAGCAGAGCAAAATAGTCGGAAAACATTCACGAAATCAAGCAATGAATCAATAACAAAATTTATCATCTCACGTTAATCTTTCACACCATTTTTATATCTAATTAATTATGTATAAATTTGCGGTTTATCATGTATATTGGATGGTTCAGGATGATTTAACTATGCAATATACATGATTAATCGTGAATTTTTTAAAAATTGTGTAAAAGAATTAGTGTGAGAATACAGCAGGTGAATCAATAAATAGAGAGAGGGGGTAAAGTCGAAAATTACGCAGGTAAAGAAGGAAAGAAACGATCAGCGAAGAAGGACAATGCGGAGTACTTAACAACTGGGGCAACTTGCAGTTGCTACATAGAATTATGATATGATTGAGCCAGAATTAGGTAACAAAATCATAAAAGAAAAAAGTAACAGAGAGAGAGAGAGATGTGGTTACATGAGCAGATTGGATGAGGAACTCGACCATAGGGAGGCGCTGAGACGAAGATAGCATTATTGGCTCACTCAAACTCTGGTCAGTTTTCATCGGATCAGAAACATCATGCTTATGGCTATGGCCAGTGAAGTGATGCACCCAACAGAGCACACCGTGAGTGCAGTTTCAAGCTCAAAAAATATATTATTTGATTGTCTGTGTTTGTGATGGTTATAAGCTCGTTATTTTATTCGGCCGGATTAACCAATTACATGGTGTTTGGTCGGGGAAAAGTAGACGAGTAATTTTTATAAGGGAAAAAAAAGCATATAACCCGTAAATTGTACTCCTTTGCAAATGGGAACCCTGAACCGCCTATTCTTTTCAAATAATCCTCAAATTATCAGAATTGATGAAGTTAGTCCTTTTATTAATTTAAAGTTAAATTATTAATTGTGATTGAATCTACCTGTCCAGTTGATTTTTTAAAATCTCATCCGTGGATTTTTTTCTATTTTTTTAATACTTTAATTTTATGACGAAAGGAAAAAATTAATGTTTTAATTTTTAATGTTTTTCTTTAAAATCACTTGCGTTTTCTTCTTGTTCTCTTCTCTAATTTGTTTTTTCCTCTCCCTATCAGGTCTTGGATGGTTTACTGTAGAGTCAATTTGTAGGACCCTCAAGATCTTAGAACCAAAAGGATACTTTTGAATTCGAACAAGTCTTACATAGACATACACCCAATACATCACTTTTGGACACAACCAATTAATAAATGACAACACATTAAAAATGGGACCCATTTTATTTTTTATTTTATTTTTTCTTTCCTTTTTTTTAACAAATCAAACATGGCTGCCATAGCCACCACTCCAACCAAGCCACCATCTCTACCATTGTCAGTCATTCCGGCCACCACGGTAGCCACCGCCGCAACCCCTGTAACACCCTGCTCTTTCACTTCTATGTATATATGTGTTAATACTTACTTATAGATGCTTGCATATGTCGTTTTTGCTTGTTTTTGGTGCATAAGTTCATAGTTGTAATAGTTCAGCTTTTAGAATAATCAATTCATCCGAGTCTAAATAACCTGTTTCATGGTTTTGGCCATATCTTGAGTTCTAGACATCCGATCGAGATGACCTAGGATGCGTTGGAAAGCTTAGAGGATTACCTACAAGTTTTATTCAGATGTCGATGCAAAAATCGATTGGGAAATCAATTTGGGAAATCGATTTTGGAAATCGATTTCCAGGTGAAGAAATCGATTTCCAGAAAGAGGAAATCCACTATTTGAAGGGCAAAATCGATTTCTTTGATAAGAAAATCGATTTGGCCAATCGATTTCCATGGATGTTGAAATCGATTTCCATGCGTGTCAGAGCTTGTGTACGCGTTTGGGTTACTGGGCTATGCTGTGTACGGCCCATTCGTCCTAAAACGTCCCTAACAGCTATATATACATAGCGTATGACCTAAACCTAGTATCCACACCCTATTGTACACACTTTTTGCCTCTTCTCATCCCTAAGCGCTCTAATTGATCTCTTGCTCTAGAAAACCCAAAAGACGAATCCTGCTTTGGTGTTCTTCGTCAAGAACACGCCGTTGTTTAGCTAATCCATTCCTGTTGCTAGAGTTAATCTCCTAAGTTAGAAACCAAGGTGAGTTTCTAATCCTAGTTTTGTTTTCCCTTTTAATCCTTAACTTAAGGATCGACTCTACTTTCTAGTGTTGCGATCGTGATCAAGTGCTGAATCCGGAAGAAGGAACCGTCGCGAAACTTGGCTCTGTTCTCTTTCCCTTAGGCTGTGAATCGTCATACCAGGTATGGGAGGGGGGAGAAAATTGATCATGAGTATGTGGGTTTTGGGATAGGTTAAGATGAAGGGGTTAACCCATGACCCCTATATGTTTGCCTATATGCATTGTAAGTGCCTATGAATGTTGTTATGTTGTTTTCTGGCTGTACGAATATTGATTGATGAATAATCTGATGTCATAACATGTTTATAACTATGAGTACATGATTATTATGAATGTTGATGAATTGATGATAATGAACATGTTGTTTATGCCATAATATGGTGTTTTGCTAATCCTATACTATTAGAACATAGTTATAGGGAGAAAATAAATAGGCAATGTGCGATTGATGACCAAGGATTAGTTTGAGAACCCTTAGGTTATGATTCATGAGTGTTTAACTAATCAAATTGATGATAAATAGCTTAAGCTCGAATGATCTGTTAATTAGAGAACGTAGACTGGTCTATAGCAGAGGAAACCCGCTGCTGTATGAATTGACACCCAGAAATCGATTTCCAGCACATGGAAATCGATTTGAATCGACCAAGAATCGATTTCCAGAGCGTGGAAATCGATTTGGCCTTGTAGAAATCGACTTTTAGAATCGATTTTCCCTTGTTCAAAATCGATTGGGGAAATCGATTTGAACATGCTGAAATCGATTTTCAGAGATTGGTAATCGACACTAGTGGAAAATAGACTTTTCACGTCATGCTTTTAATATCTGTTAACGAAAAACAGATGTTAAAAATAGACGCGGTGGCAAACTTGTAAATAAATCGCGTATGGAGCAGACTTTTAACATCGGTTATAAGGAACCAGATGTTAAAATGTACTTTTAACATCCGTTTCTGGTAAAACCGATGTTAAAAGTTTCTTCCCTCCATTCCAAATAACTTTTTAACATCGGTTCTTTTTTAACGGATGTTAAAAGTAACTTTTTAACATCGGTTTGTTATATAATCGATGTTAAAATAAATTTTAACATCGGTTTTTTCTAACAACCGATGTTAAAAGTTATTAAAATTTATAACGTTAACTTTCTCAAACCTTCTCTGTCTCGCGCCCTACATTTCAACGTTACAGTGTTCTCACTCCCGCGACCTACTTTTCTCTTCTCTTCACTGACCTCCTTCTCCTCCGTTCGTGAGCCACCGTAGAACCACCACCATAACTTCCTCTTCGCAAAGGTACGTAACTCTCTCTTCCTTATTTTTATTTGCTCAAACCCTCATTTGCTAAATACCATTTTTGCTAATATTTGCTCAGAACCATTTACAACTGAACCATCGCAATTGAACCACCCCAACTCCCTCTCTTCTACAACTGACCTCCGCATTTGAACCGCCCCAACTCCCCTTTTGCTTGGTAATCCTTCTCTTTTAGTTACTGTTTAGCATTGTCTCTGTTTTAATGATTTGAATATTTCATGAAATAATGAAATGCATTTTGAGTTTTTTTTATACTTAAACACTTTGATGTTACATAATATTGAGCACAGACTTTTAGGCTTTGCTTATAATCTCAATAGTCAAGGGGTTTGGGTTTAGTTAAAAAGTTAGGTCATCTGGATTGGTTTGATCAATAGTCGAGGGGTTTAGTTTCTATTATAGGACTTAAAGTTTAGGCCTATAATTTCAAATACTGCTCTTTGAGAGTCTCCCCTCTTGTGCTCATATTGTATAAATATGTGTAAATCTACAGAACATGGATATGGACCGTAGTTGGATGGTTAGTAAACGCACAAGTGATGAGTATCGGGAGGGAGTGGAAGAGTTTCTAGAATTTGCTCAAAGAAATCTTCCTGATAGTAATGGAAGATTTAATTGTCCTTGTGTTAGATGTTTGAATATGAGGAAATGTGAAGTTAAGCAAATACGTGATCATCTTATTTGTGAAGGGATTTGCAAGAGTTATACAAGATGGATATGGCATGGTGAAGACTTGTTAAACATGCCAAGTGTATCCCAAAGTGAAGAAGTTGATGTAGATATGGAGGACGATCGACTAGAGGACATGATCCGTGATATTGGACAAGAGTCATTTCAGCGAGCACGTGTGTATGATACTTTGTGCAGTGATGCGGATACGCCTTTGTATCCGGGGTGCACTACTTATACAAGGTTGTCGGCGGTCTTAAAATTGTTCAGTGTGAAGGCGAGAAATGGGTGGAGTGATAAAAGCTTCACCGAATTGCTTGAGTTGTTGAACAACATGCTTCCAGAAGGCAACACACTGCCAGATCGTAACTATGAGGCAAAGAAGATACTCTGTCCGATGGGTATGGAGTATAAGAAGATATATGCATGTCCTAATGATTGCATACTATACAGGGGTGTGTATGAAGGGATGCACGACTGCCCCAAGTGTGGGGTATCGCGGTACAAAGTGAAGGATGGTGATTCTAGTTGTGATGTGATCACAAAGGGTCCTCCTGCAAAGGTGTTGTGGTATCTTCCAATAATTCCAAGGTTCAAGCGATTGTTCGCTAATGTAAATGACGCAAAGAACATTAGATGGCATGCAGATGAGAGGAAACGTGATGGAATGCTTCGCCATCCGGCTGATTCTGTGCAATGGGAGAGAATTGATAGTTTGTTTCCGAATTTCGGAAATGAGCCAAGAAACCTTAGGCTTGGACTTGCTACGGATGGAATGAATCCGTATGGTACCTTAAGTAGTATCCATAGTTCATGGCCTGTTCTCCTCGTAATTTACAATTTACCTCCTTGGTTGTGCATGAAGCGCAAATAGATGATGTTATCTATGATGATTTCAGGCCCAAAACAGCCAGGAAATGACTTAGATGTTTATCTAAGTCCCTTGATTGAAGACTTGAGAAAGTTGTGGGTGGAAGGCGTTGATGTGTTTGATGGCCATTACAAAGACACTTTCAAGATGCGTGCCATGTTATTTTGCACCATCAATGACTTTCCAGCATACGGGAACTTGCCCGGGTATAGTGTTAAGGGGCATAAAGCATGCCCAATATGTGAAGAAGGCACATGTTTCACACAATTGCAACATGGAAGGAAGAAAGTTTACCTTGGGCATCGGAGATTTCTCAGACGTGATCACCCATATCGTAGACAAAAAAAAGCTTTCAATGGATTCCAAGAGAATGGAATTGCTCCGACGGCCTTTAATGGAGAGAAAGTTTATCAAAGGGTGAAGGACATTAATGTTATGTTCGGAAAAGCTCAAAAGAAGGCTATTGAGAAAAACATATGGAAGAAGAGGTCGATCTTCTTTGATCTTCCATACTGGTGCAAACTTGATGTCAGACATTGTATTGATGTCATGCATGTGGAGAAAAATGTATGTGATAGTCTAATTGGAACGCTTCTCAACATTCAGGGTAAGACAAAGGACGGTGTGAATGCTCGTCTAGATCTGGTTGCGATGGGTATACGAGAGCAGTTAGCTCCACAACCAAAGGATGGTAAGCAGACATATTTGCCTCCAGCATGTCATACCTTGTCAAAAAAAGAGAGAACAAGTTTTTATGAGTGTCTATGGGGCGTCAAAGTGCCATAGGGTTACTCTTCAAATGTCAAGAGACTTGTCTCAAATGATCTAAAATTGGTTGGCTTAAAGTCTCATGATTGCCACGTCTTGATGCAACAACCACTACCAGTGGCTATTCGTGGTATTGCTCCTAAAAATGTTAGACATGTCATAACTAGGTTGTGCTCATTCTTCAATGCTATATGTAGCAAAGTCATTGACCCCCAGAAGTTGGATGAGTTGGAAGATGAGGCTACTATAATCTTATGCCAATTGGAGATGTATTTTCCTCCTTCATTTTTCGACATCATGGTTCACTTAATTGTTCATCTAGTGAGGGAGATAAAATTATGTGGCCCCGTTTATTTAAGGTGGATGTACCCAGTTGAGCGATACATGAAGATCTTGAAAGGGTATGTGAAGAATCCACACCGTCCTGAAGCATCTATTGTTCAAAGATACGTTGCAGAAGAAGCTATTGAGTTTTGTCAAGACTACCTTTCAGAAGTGGAGGCTATAGGGATTCCTAAGCCTCGTCATAAGGGAAGATGTGCCGGTAAGGGTACACGAGGTATAAAGGTTAATAGCAAGGCTCGGGAGGAAGTGTTTCAAGCCCATTTGCACATTTTGAATAACACTGATGAGGTTGCACCTTACTTATGTGCTCACAAACAAGAGGTCAAGGAAGAAAACCCTAGAAGGAACGAAAAATGGTTGTTGAACCATCATAACAAGACTTTCGTAGCCTGGTTTAAAGAAAAAATTACAAATGATCATACTGCTTCCGATACATTACAATGGCTAGCACAGGGGCCACGTCTTGAAGTCATATGTTGGAGTGGATATGATATCAATATGTTTTCCTTCTATACAAAGTCCCAAGATGACAAGAGTACCATGTAAAACAGTGGGGTTATGATCGTATCTGAGTCGATGCACTTCTCTAGTTCAAAAAATACAAATCCCATTATGGCATCGAAATCTTACTTTGGAGTCATTGAAGAGATTTGGGAGGTCGATTACACTAAATTTCAAGTGCCTGTTTTTAAGTGTATGTGGGCTGACAGTAACAGTGGTGTACAAACTGAAGAATTAGGATTTACATTGGTAGACCTTGACAAAGTAGGTCATGCAACACCCTTTCCCGAGTGCCACATTCCCGAACGTTTATAGGGCCGAAAATATTTCTTAATGCAGAAAATACGGTTTTCTTTTTTTTTTTCTTTTCACAAGATGCAATGGAAAGGTCATAATACTAATAAACGAACTTAGGTTCGCCATGCATTTCTAGAACATACCACAGAACAGAAACAGAAATGGAAACGTCAACATTATTATATACAGACATAGGTCTAATGTATAACTAATACAATAAGAAATACAATATGTACAAGGAGTCGTAGCTCCCAAAAGTACTACAAAACGACATAGTCTGGCCGACAACAAAACTAGACCACAAAAAGAAGGTCCTCCTCTGGCTCAAAGGAACTACTGGACTGAACCATCATCACGTCCATCTGTTCAAACAGCAACAGCAAGTACCAACAGAAAACATACAGATATGGGTGAGATTCCCGTTCATCAACACAGCAAAACAGCAATAGTAAAAACGGGACGACTCACCGGGTAACCACGTACCCAACATGCTTACAAGAATTCTCAATGTCAAACATATTAAGCAGTTGACAGCATAATATCATGTTAAGCAGTTAACAGCATAAAATAAGGTATTCTTTAACAGTACAACGATGTATAACGATAAATGTAAACATCAATAGCCATGCAATGCAATGCAATGTATATGACTCAATGTCAATGTCACTGGGTACTACTCTGACCCCTACTCCATGGAGCTAACAAAACAGTCGGAGAGAGTGAATGGGAGGACATGTTCCGTGCGCGCCAGCCTTGGGCAAGATGCTACAACATTCGTAACGTGCACGTATCTGGCTTTTACGGAAACACTCTCAACCAAACATGAAAAGTACGGCATCTAGTAGAGGATATCAGTGTATTGCACGGATTCGCCACGACACAGAAGAGCTACCAACTGGTCACATGTCAGCCCTTCCAACCCTGATACCTCCCAAAAGACCATTGAAGATCGTCACTGTAAGATTCGCACCCGCATCAAGGTGTAAGCTCAACTCCTAGGCTCAAGGCCTTACAACTATGCAAATGAAATGCCAATGCTTACACAAAGCAGATGCGATCAAGCACTGTCTATCCCCCGGATAAACCTCAAAGTCTACTAAGGTTCTCTTCCTTAGGAACTATACGTGTCTTTTGAAAACAAAACCTTTATCCACCGGATAAATCTCGTGATCCCTCCGGGCTCGAGTCATCACAAGACTGAAACAATTGAACGACTGATCGGGGTCCGAATCACCGGTCCGTCATCGAACGACTGTTTCAAAACCCAAAACGTTTTATGTTTGTGATTATGTCTTATGAAGTCATTGATGTATTAAGTCATCAATGGTATAGCATGTGGTCTTGTTCCACTACATACCATACTTAATTATTCCTTGTCTTCAACTCTAAGTCAATTACTTAACTTAGGTTTAAAAAGCGTAAACTTTACAGTTTGAGTTTGAAAAACACTATTTATAAACAAACCATTTCTCGCGAGGCGAAGGTATATGTCGCGACGCGAGGCTGAGAAGTTTTCTTTACTGCTTGGAAAAATCCTTCTGCTTCGCGAGGTGAGGATTGGGTCGCGACGCGAGGCAGAGAAGTCATCTTTACTTCTTAGACAGTCTTTCTGCTCCGCGAGGCGAGGGTTATATCGCGACGCGAGGCAGAGAAGTTGCATCTTCACTACTTAGGCGGTTCGCGAGGCGAAAACGACTTCGCTACGCGAGGCCGAGAAGCTGCATCTTTGCTGCTTAGGCAGTTCGCGAGGCGATAACGAAGTCGCGACGCGAGGCCGAGGAGCTGCTCGGGCTAGTCCACTGTTTCGCGAGGCGAGGCAAGGTTAGCCTGGCGAATGCCTTATCTTCCCTCTGTCTCGCGAGGCGAGACGGGGTTCGCGGGGCGAGTGCCCTGTTTTTCATTTTCCCTAACTCCTTCATTATTTCTTCTTTTGAAACACTTAGTTTGATTAAAAGACCTATGGCTAAAGAAAAGACATTTCCCAACTTTGGTGACACACTTTAGAGGTGAAAACTTCATTTGATCTTTGGATCAAAAATCACTTTTGTTTCTCTTTGAAATCCTAGGTTATGAAATCATGTTTTGTTGCATCAAAACTTTACCAAAACAAGAACAACATATGTTCTTATATTTTCCTCTTACTAAGGCCACAAGCCTACTCCAATGAAAAATGGAGACTTTGCCTCACCAACAAAGCAAATGTAGCTCAAAAGCTCATACAATTATGATAAGCCACAATACACATTTCTACATCATAATCAAACATCCAAGTCCATCACACATCATGGTCTCATAATCAAACCATAAAAGTCCATACTTGATCTAGTGATCAAAGTAGGTTTTTCAACATACATGGAAATGATTTTCATTCAATCATATCATCATCAACATATGCTAAAGCACACTACAACATACTCAAGCATAAACTCATCATAACAATCTTGTTCTCCAAGAGAACTTAACAAGACTTAACACATAAAAGTGAACCCAAACTAAAGGGTTTCACCCACACATAAACTCAAACAACCATTCTCACTACCACCATCTTGGTGTGATGAGGTTCTTCTCCCCATACCTCTTGATGAGCAGATTCCCGGATCAAAGTCGGTTGATCGGTTTCTGAACTTCCTGATAATCGTCAACAACTACAACACACAACAATTCAACATTATACAACAATCAAAGCCAATCTCAACAATCCTAACAAAGAGGATTTCGGCCACCCTAGGTTAAAAAGGTTAGGAATTGGTTTTGGTTTTCCGTTTCATGGATTCAAAAGCATTAGGAAAACTAAGGATGAAATCTAGTGTTAAAAATCAAAACTTGATGAAAACACTATTCATCATCTTCCAAGAGGGTTCGGCCAAAAATGCTTTTTGAGCTATGATGAGAGTTGAATCATAAGCTCTTGGGTTTAGGTAGAGATTGATGATGTGAGTTCAAAGAACTTGGTCTTACCTCAAAAGGATTTTTCTACAATTTCCTATGGATTTTCAAAGTTTTGGATCTAAGAAATTCTTTTCATGAAAATGAAGATTGATCTTGAAATAAAGAAAGATTCAAGAAGCTAAGAGATCATAGAAGTGATCTTACCTTGAAATGAAGAAAGATTGCTCAAGGAATCAAGTGAATCCAACAAAAACTCAAGCTTTTCTAGGTGAAAATGGAGTTTTCTCTCAAGAGCAACTATGGAACTCTATGGGGTGAGGGGCTGTGCGAAAATGATGAAGTGAGGGGCTGAGTTCAGCCTCTTAAAAGTTCACTTAAGGGTAAAAAGGTCATTTGCCAAAAGCGTATAATGGTAAAAGTGTAAAAGACTAAGGTTAAGGGCATTTTGGTCATTTTGCGTCCAGAAATTTCCGAACGTCATGACGACTCTGGCATGCTCTCCCAAGTGTCCTGGGATGATGTGATATCAAGATTATCTGTTGGCGAGTCCCGGTAAATCCATATGTGGCTCCGTTCGTCACCCGATCGAGGATTCCGCCCGAACGAAGGTCAGGAAGTGATTTTTCTGAAATTTTTACGAAATTTAACCAAAACGTAGAGAATCGAATTCTAAGACTTACTGTCTCGTTCACGGGTCCATCTGAGGTCTTCTGAGCAGTAAAATCATACTGTCAGTGTAAAAACGCAGACCGGACTCCGTTTGAGTTTTCGACTCAAAACTTAATCGTAGCTTTCTACGATATCGTCGAGCATGACTGTGGTCTCGGAATATTTTATTTCCATTCCTAAGACCTCGAATAAAATAAAGACATTAAAATACTAAAGAAATAGAAAACGTGAAAATCGGGGCGTTACCTTCCTACCCCTCTTAAAAGAATTTCGTCCTCGAAATTATACGTACCTCTTAAAACAAACTCGGATACTGTTGTTGCATGTCCTCTTCTCTTTCCCAGGTAATATCACCTGTAGTCTCGTTCCAGATAACTTTAACCAAAGCTATCTCCTTCCCTCGCAGTTTCTTTATCCTCCTGTCCTCGATCTTAACCGGCAATGTCTCATAGGTTAGGTTATCCTTCAGCTGTACTGAATCAGACTCTATGACGTGACTGGGATCAGGAATATACTTCCGCAATTGCGAAACATGAAAAACATTATGAAGGTTGGATAGAAAAGGCGGTAAAGCTATTTGGTAAGCTACTGGACCTATCCGACGAAGAATTTGATAAGGTCCAATGAATTTTGGAGTGAGTTTTCTGGACTTCAAGACCCTGCCCACCCCAGTCATCGGAGTGACTCTCAAAAACACATGATCCCCTTCCTCGAACTCAAGTGGCCTACGTCTTTTATCCGCATAACTCTTCTGTCGGCTCTGAGTCGTCCTCATCTTTTCTTGAATCAGTTTCACCTTCTCAGTTGTTTGTTGCACTAGTTCAGGTCCTAATGAAGCACTTTCTCCATCTTGGTACCAACACAAAGGTGTTCTGCAACGTCGTCCATATAAAGCTTCGTAGGGTGCCATCCCTATACTCGAATGATAACTGTTGTTGTAGGTAAACTCTATCAACGGTAGGAAATTCTCCCAACTACCGGCATGTTCCAACACACACGCCCTCAACAGATCCTCTAAAGACTGAATCGTCCTTTCCGATTGTCCATCAGTTTGAGGATGGTAAGCCGAACTTAATCGTAACTTTGTTCCTAAAGCTTCATGCAAACTTTGCCAAAAACGCGAAGTAAAACGCGGGTCTCTATCCGATATGATACTTGAAGGTACTCCATGCAGTCTCACAATCTCACTGATATAAATCTGAGTAAGCTTTTCCATAGAATACTTGAGATTAATCGGTAGAAAATGAGCTGATTTCGTAAGCCTATCAATTATAACCCAAATGGAATCGTATCCTTTAGGTGTCCTTGGCAAACACGTCACGAAATCCATTGCTATGCCGTCCCATTTCCACTCTGGGATATCCAACGGAAGTAACATTCCAGCTGGCCTCTGATGTTCAACCTTTGCTTTCTGACACACTAAGCAAGATGCCACATAATCGACTACATCTCTTTTCATCCCTTGCCACCAAAACAATCGCTTCAGGTCCTGGTACATCTTGGTTGACCCTGGATGCATACTTAACTTGCTTCTATGAGCTTCGTCCAGAATTAACCTCCTTATCTCTGGGTTGTTTGGCACACAAACCCGTTCTCCTCGTCTTAGGATTCCATCTGCTCCTTCTTTGTATTCCGACGTCATCCCTTTCTTTAGATTCCTTCGCTCTTTCTCCAGATACTGGTCGTATACTTGTTTCCCCCGAATCTGATCCATCAGATCACAAGATACTGTAACCATACCTACACATAGTCTTCCTGGCATACTAACCACGGACAGATGCATATCCCTGAACTGTTCCAACAGCTCGTGTTCCTTAACCATCATGGCAGACACATGTAACACCCTTCTACTCAGCGCATCCGCTACCACATTAGCTTTTCCCGGATGATACTGCAACTGGAAATCATAGTCCTTCAAAAATTCCAGCCACCGTCTTTGTCTCATGTTGAGCTCTTTCTGATCAAACAGATACTTCAAGCTCTTATGGTCACTGAAGACATTGAACGTCGAACCATACAAGTAGTGCCTCCAAATCTTCAATGCAAAGACTACCGCTGCTAACTCCAGATCATGAGTTGGGTAGTTCTTCTCGTGCACTTTCAACTGTCTCGAGGCATACGCTACTACCTTCCGATTCTGCATCAGAACACAACCTAATCCTTGGTATGAAGCATCACAATACACTTCAAAAGATTCGCTTGGATCTGGCAATATCAACACTGGCGATGTAGTCAGCCTCTTTTTCAGCTCTTGAAAACTCTGCTCACAGGCTTCAGTCCATTCAAACGCATTGTCCTTCCTTGTCAATTGGGTAAGAGGTCCTACAATCTTAGAAAATCCCTCAATAAACCTCCGATAATACCCAGCCAAACCCACAAAACTGCGTATTTCAGTCACTGTGGTTGGTCTTTCCCACTCAAGAACTGCTTCGACTTTTGACGGATCTACAGCAATTCCTTCCCTTGAAATTACATGACCCAAAAACTGCACTTCGTCGAGCCAAAACTCACACTTGGACAGTTTTGCATACAGCTGTTTCTCTTTCAGAACTTGAAGAACCACACTAAGATGTTCAGCATGCTCTTCCTGGTCTTGCGAATAGATAAGTATGTCATCTATGAAGACAACGACAAACTGATCTAGGTATGGACGAAAGATCCTATTCATATAATCCATGAATATAGCTGGAGCATTCGTCACACCAAACGGCATCACAAGATACTCATAGTGTCCATAGCGTGTTCGAAACGCTGTCTTCGGTATATCTTCTGCCTTCACACGAATCTGGTGATAACCCGATCGCAAATCAATCTTGGAGAAAACTGCCGCTCCCCTCAACTGATCCATCAAGTCATCTATCCTCGGAAGTGGATACTTGTTCTTAATAGTCACTTTATTCAACTGGCGATAATCCACACATAACCGAGATGTTCCATCTTTCTTTTTCACCAACAACACAGGTGCTCCCCACGGTGACACACTGGGTCTAACAAACTGCTTCCCCAATAAGTCTACCAACTGTTCCTTCAACGTTTCCAACTCAGCAGGTGCCATACGATACGGTGCCATAGACACTGGTCCTGTTCCTGGCACAAGATCGATTGCAAACTCGATGTCCCGAACTGGCGGCAAACCTGGTACGTCTTCAGGAAAGACTTCCGGAAACTCATTCACGACAGGTATGCGCTCTAAGACTAGCTCGCTCTTGACCTCCAAAGAAGATAGTAACATGTATCCCTGAGCTCCTTCTCTCAAAGAAGCGTTTACTTGGTTGGCAGTCAAAAATCCAGAATTCTCACAACTAGGGAAAACTAAGGTTTTATTTGCACAGTCTAGCAGGATATGATTAGAAGACAACCAATCCATTCCTAAGATTACATCCATTTGCGAGAGAGGCAAACAGATCAAATCAATCAAAAATATTCTATCTTTAACAGAAATAGAACAGTTCAAACAAACTTTTGCAGTTACAACAGGCTTTGCAGTAGGCGTTGAAATTACCAAATCAAAAGGTAAAGAAGACACAGGTAATCCCAACAGATTCACACAGTCATAGGCAATAAAGGAATGCGTTGTGCCTGAATCAAATAGTACAGTTAAGGTTTCACCTCCCATGACACACTGACCTTGGATCAAGTCTTCATTCTGAGAAGCTTCAGCACCACCCATAGTGTAAACTCTGGCCTTCATCTTAGGCCTTGCAGCTTGGACATTATTAACAGAATGTTCCAATTTTGGTTGCATGCATTCACGTGAGATGTGTCCCGGCTTCCCACACTTGAAGCAGATAATCCCTTTGATCGAACAATCTCTGGTGATGTGATTGCTCTTCCCACACTTCATGCACTTGGTTGGGGCGTTTCCAGACTGATTGAAACTCCCACTGCTCCCTCCAACAGAACGTTGTTGTCGATCTTGTTGCTTTGCATAGGGCTTCCATCGAGATTTATTGTCTCGACCACCGCTTCCTCTCTGGAACTTGCTCGGTCCAGAACTCTGTACCCGCTTGTCCTTAGGCTCCAAACTCTCGATCAAACGACACTTTTCCATTAACCTTGGAAAAACAGAAATTTCCAATGGAACTACAGCTCTCTTCAAGTCGATCCTTAGACCTCCTTCGAATTTTCTGCACTTCCACTCCTCTCTTGGGTTGTCCAGAAAGTAATTTGAGAACTTTGCTAGACTTTCAAACTTAGCCCCGTATTCAGCTACGGTCATTCCCCCCTGTCTCAGCTGGAGGAACTCCATCTCTTTCTCGTGCCTTGCACTCGCAGGAAAATACTTCTCCAGGAATTTTCCCTTAAAAGCATTCCAATCCACAGCTTGGTGATCATGAATCAGCATCTGACGGGCTCCTTCCCACCAGTATTCAGCATCCTCCACCAGCATATAGGTTGCATAGACAACCTTGTCATTCTCAGTACATCTCATCGCTCCAAATATTTTCTCCAGCGTTTGGATCCAGCGTTCAGCCAACTCAGGATTGAATTCACCTTTGAATTGAGGTGGATTCCGACGAAGAAATTCATCTAGTCCTCTACCTCCAGCAGCTCGTTCATCACGTTGAGCCATAGCAGCAGCCATGTCCCGTATGGCATTCACAGCAGCAGTCAGGTTTTGAGCAGCCATTGCTACCTTCAAAACCAGAACTATAAACTCAAGAACCACAACAAAACTAAAGCAAACAACAGAGAATCACACAGAGAACACAACACAAACAAGACAGACCATAACCTACAACCCCAAAAAGACTCGGCCAGCTCTGATACCAAACAATGCAACACCCTTTCCTGAGTGCCACATTCCCGAACGTTTATAGGGCCGAAAATATTTCTTAATGCGGAAAATACGGTTTTCTTTTTTTTTTCTTTTCACAAGATGCAATGGAAAGGTCATAATACTAATAAACGAACTTAGGTTCGCCATGCATTTCTAGAACATACCACAGAACAGAAACAGAAATGGAAACGTCAACATTATTATATACAGACATAGGTCTAATGTATAACTAATACAATAAGAAATACAATATGTACAAGGAGTCGTAGCTCCCAAAAGTACTACAAAACGACATAGTCTGGCCGACAACAAAACTAGACCACAAAAAGAAGGTCCTCCTCTGGCTCAAAGGAACTACTGGACTGAACCATCATCACGTCCATCTGTTCAAACAGCAACAGCAAGTACCAACAGAAAACATACAGATATGGGTGAGATTCCCGTTCATCAACACAGCAAAACAGCAATAGTAAAAACGGGACGACTCACCGGGTAACCACGTACCCAACATGCTTACAAGAATTCTCAATGTCAAACATATTAAGCAGTTGACAGCATAATATCATGTTAAGCAGTTAACAGCATAAAATAAGGTATTCTTTAACAGTACAACGATGTATAACGATAAATGTAAACATCAATAGCCATGCAATGCAATGCAATGTATATGACTCAATGTCAATGTCACTGGGTACTACTCTGACCCCTACTCCATGGAGCTAACAAAACAGTCGGAGAGAGTGAATGGGAGGACATGTTCCGTGCGCGCCAGCCTTGGGCAAGATGCTACAACATTCGTAACGTGCACGTATCTGGCTTTTACGGAAACACTCTCAACCAAACATGAAAAGTACGGCATCTAGTAGAGGATATCAGTGTATTGCACGGATTCGCCACGACACAGAAGAGCTACCAACTGGTCACATGTCAGCCCTTCCAACCCTGATACCTCCCAAAAGACCATTGAAGATCGTCACTGTAAGATTCGCACCCGCATCAAGGTGTAAGCTCAACTCCTAGGCTCAAGGCCTTACAACTATGCAAATGAAATGCCAATGCTTACACAAAGCAGATGCGATCAAGCACTGTCTATCCCCCGGATAAACCTCAAAGTCTACTAAGGTTCTCTTCCTTAGGAACTATACGTGTCTTTTGAAAACAAAACCTTTATCCACCGGATAAATCTCGTGATCCCTCCGGGCTCGAGTCATCACAAGACTGAAACAATTGAACGACTGATCGGGGTCCGAATCACCGGTCCGTCATCGAACGACTGTTTCAAAACCCAAAACGTTTTATGTTTGTGATTATGTCTTATGAAGTCATTGATGTATTAAGTCATCAATGGTATAGCATGTGGTCTTGTTCCACTACATACCATACTTAATTATTCCTTGTCTTCAACTCTAAGTCAATTACTTAACTTAGGTTTAAAAAGCGTAAACTTTACAGTTTGAGTTTGAAAAACACTATTTATAAACAAACCATTTCTCGCGAGGCGAAGGTATATGTCGCGACGCGAGGCTGAGAAGTTTTCTTTACTGCTTGGAAAAATCCTTCTGCTTCGCGAGGTGAGGATTGGGTCGCGACGCGAGGCAGAGAAGTCATCTTTACTTCTTAGACAGTCTTTCTGCTCCGCGAGGCGAGGGTTATATCGCGACGCGAGGCAGAGAAGTTGCATCTTCACTACTTAGGCGGTTCGCGAGGCGAAAACGACTTCGCTACGCGAGGCCGAGAAGCTGCATCTTTGCTGCTTAGGCAGTTCGCGAGGCGATAACGAAGTCGCGACGCGAGGCCGAGGAGCTGCATCTTTGCTGCTCGGGCTAGTCCACTGTTTCGCGAGGCGAGGCAAGGTTAGCCTGGCGAATGCCTTATCTTCCCTCTGTCTCGCGAGGCGAGACGGGGTTCGCGGGGCGAGTGCCCTGTTTTTCATTTTCCCTAACTCCTTCATTATTTCTTCTTTTGAAACACTTAGTTTGATTAAAAGACCTATGGCTAAAGAAAAGACATTTCCCAACTTTGGTGACACACTTTAGAGGTGAAAACTTCATTTGATCTTTGGATCAAAAATCACTTTTGTTTCTCTTTGAAATCCTAGGTTATGAAATCATGTTTTGTTGCATCAAAACTTTACCAAAACAAGAACAACATATGTTCTTATATTTTCCTCTTACTAAGGCCACAAGCCTACTCCAATGAAAAATGGAGACTTTGCTTCACCAACAAAGCAAATGTAGCTCAAAAGCTCATACAATTATGATAAGCCACAATACACATTTCTACATCATAATCAAACATCCAAGTCCATCACACATCATGGTCTCATAATCAAACCATAAAAGTCCATACTTGATCTAGTGATCAAAGTAGGTTTTTCAACATACATGGAAATGATTTTCATTCAATCATATCATCATCAACATATGCTAAAGCACACTACAACATACTCAAGCATAAACTCATCATAACAATCTTGTTCTCCAAGAGAACTTAACAAGACTTAACACATAAAAGTGAACCCAAACTAAAGGGTTTCACCCACACATAAACTCAAACAACCATTCTCACTACCACCATCTTGGTGTGATGAGGTTCTTCTCCCCATACCTCTTGATGAGCAGATTCCCGGATCAAAGTCGGTTGATCGGTTTCTGAACTTCCTGATAATCGTCAACAACTACAACACACAACAATTCAACATTATACAACAATCAAAGCCAATCTCAACAATCCTAACAAAGAGGATTTCGGCCACCCTAGGTTAAAAAGGTTAGGAATTGGTTTTGGTTTTCCGTTTCATGGATTCAAAAGCATTAGGAAAACTAAGGATGAAATCTAGTGTTAAAAATCAAAACTTGATGAAAGCACTATTCATCATCTTCCAAGAGGGTTCGGCCAAAAATGCTTTTTGAGCTATGATGAGAGTTGAATCATAAGCTCTTGGGTTTAGGTAGAGATTGATGATGTGAGTTCAAAGAACTTGGTCTTACCTCAAAAGGATTTTTCTACAATTTCCTATGGATTTTCAAAGTTTTGGATCTAAGAAATTCTTTTCATGAAAATGAAGATTGATCTTGAAATAAAGAAAGATTCAAGAAGCTAAGAGATCATAGAAGTGATCTTACCTTGAAATGAAGAAAGATTGCTCAAGGAATCAAGTGAATCCAACAAAAACTCAAGCTTTTCTAGGTGAAAATGGAGTTTTCTCTCAAGAGCAACTATGGAACTCTATGGGGTGAGGGGCTGTGCGAAAATGATGAAGTGAGGGGCTGAGTTCAGCCTCTTAAAAGTTCACTTAAGGGTAAAAAGGTCATTTGCCAAAAGGGTATAATGGTAAAAGTGTAAAAGACTAAGGTTAAGGGCATTTTGGTCATTTTGCGTCCAGAAATTTCCGAACGTCATGACGACTCTGGCATACTCTCCCAAGTGTCCTGGGATGATGTGATATCAAGATTATCTGTTGGCGAGTCCCGGTAAATCCATATGTGGCTCCGTTCGTCACCCGATCGAGGATTCCGCCCGAACGAAGGTCAGGAAGTGATTTTTCTGAAATTTTTACGAAATTTAACCAAAACGTAGAGAATCGAATTCTAAGACTTACTGTCTCGTTCACGGGTCCATCTGAGGTCTTCTGAGCAGTAAAATCATACTGTCAGTGTAAAAACGCAGACCGGACTCCGTTTGAGTTTTCGACTCAAAACTTAATCGTAGCTTTCTACGATATCGTCGAGCATGACTGTGGTCTCGGAATATTTTATTTCCATTCCTAAGACCTCGAATAAAATAAAGACATTAAAATACTAAAGAAATAGAAAACGTGAAAATCGGTGCGTTACATTCCTACCCCTTTTAAAAGAATTTCGTCCTCGAAATTATACGTACCTCTTAAAACAAACTCGGATACTGTTGTTGCATGTCCTCTTCTCTTTCCCAGGTAATATCACCTGTAGTCTCGTTCCAGATAACTTTAACCAAAGCTATCTCCTTCCCTCGCAGTTTCTTTATCCTCCTGTCCTCGATCTTAACCGGCAATGTCTCATAGGTTAGGTTATCCTTCAGCTGTACTGAATCAGACTCTATGACGTGACTGGGATCAGGAATATACTTCCGCAATTGCGAAACATGAAAAACATTATGAAGGTTGGATAGAAAAGGCGGTAAAGCTATTTGGTAAGCTACTGGACCTATCCGACGAAGAATTTGATAAGGTCCAATGAATTTTGGAGTGAGTTTTCTGGACTTCAAGACCCTGCCCACCCCAGTCATCGGAGTGACTCTCAAAAACACATGATCCCCTTCCTCGAACTCAAGTGGCCTACGTCTTTTATCCGCATAACTCTTCTGTCGGCTCTGAGTCGTCCTCATCTTTTCTTGAATCAGTTTCACCTTCTCAGTTGTTTGTTGCACTAGTTCAGGTCCTAATGAAGCACTTTCTCCATCTTGGTACCAACACAAAGGTGTTCTGCAACGTCGTCCATATAAAGCTTCGTAGGGTGCCATCCCTATACTCGAATGATAACTGTTGTTGTAGGTAAACTCTATCAACGGTAGGAAATTCTCCCAACTACCGGCATGTTCCAACACACACGCCCTCAACAGATCCTCTAAAGACTGAATCGTCCTTTCCGATTGTCCATCAGTTTGAGGATGGTAAGCCGAACTTAATCGTAACTTTGTTCCTAAAGCTTCATGCAAACTTTGCCAAAAACGCGAAGTAAAACGCGGGTCTCTATCCGATATGATACTTGAAGGTACTCCATGCAGTCTCACAATCTCACTGATATAAATCTGAGTAAGCTTTTCCATAGAATACTTGAGATTAATCGGTAGAAAATGAGCTGATTTCGTAAGCCTATCAATTATAACCCAAATGGAATCGTATCCTTTAGGTGTCCTTGGCAAACACGTCACGAAATCCATTGCTATGCCGTCCCATTTCCACTCTGGGATATCCAACGGAAGTAACATTCCAGCTGGCCTCTGATGTTCAACCTTTGCTTTCTGACACACTAAGCAAGATGCCACATAATCGACTACATCTCTTTTCATCCCTTGCCACCAAAACAATCGCTTCAGGTCCTGGTACATCTTGGTTGACCCTGGATGCATACTTAACTTGCTTCTATGAGCTTCGTCCAGAATTAACCTCCTTATCTCTGGGTTGTTTGGCACACAAACCCGTTCTCCTCGTCTTAGGATTCCATCTGCTCCTTCTTTGTATTCCGACGTCATCCCTTTCTTTAGATTCCTTCGCTCTTTCTCCAGATACTGGTCGTATACTTGTTTCCCCCGAATCTGATCCATCAGATCACAAGATACTGTAACCATACCTACACATAGTCTTCCTGGCATACTAACCACGGACAGATGCATATCCCTGAACTGTTCCAACAGCTCGTGTTCCTTAACCATCATGGCAGACACATGTAACACCCTTCTACTCAGCGCATCCGCTACCACATTAGCTTTTCCCGGATGATACTGCAACTGGAAATCATAGTCCTTCAAAAATTCCAGCCACCGTCTTTGTCTCATGTTGAGCTCTTTCTGATCAAACAGATACTTCAAGCTCTTATGGTCACTGAAGACATTGAACGTCGAACCATACAAGTAGTGCCTCCAAATCTTCAATGCAAAGACTACCGCTGCTAACTCCAGATCATGAGTTGGGTAGTTCTTCTCGTGCACTTTCAACTGTCTCGAGGCATACGCTACTACCTTCCGATTCTGCATCAGAACACAACCTAATCCTTGGTATGAAGCATCACAATACACTTCAAAAGATTCGCTTGGATCTGGCAATATCAACACTGGCGATGTAGTCAGCCTCTTTTTCAGCTCTTGAAAACTCTGCTCACAGGCTTCAGTCCATTCAAACGCATTGTCCTTCCTTGTCAATTGGGTAAGAGGTCCTACAATCTTAGAAAATCCCTCAATAAACCTCCGATAATACCCAGCCAAACCCACAAAACTGCGTATTTCAGTCACTGTGGTTGGTCTTTCCCACTCAAGAACTGCTTCGACTTTTGACGGATCTACAGCAATTCCTTCCCTTGAAATTACATGACCCAAAAACTGCACTTCGTCGAGCCAAAACTCACACTTGGACAGTTTTGCATACAGCTGTTTCTCTTTCAGAACTTGAAGAACCACACTAAGATGTTCAGCATGCTCTTCCTGGTCTTGCGAATAGATAAGTATGTCATCTATGAAGACAACGACAAACTGATCTAGGTATGGACGAAAGATCCTATTCATATAATCCATGAATATAGCTGGAGCATTCGTCACACCAAACGGCATCACAAGATACTCATAGTGTCCATAGCGTGTTCGAAACGCTGTCTTCGGTATATCTTCTGCCTTCACACGAATCTGGTGATAACCCGATCGCAAATCAATCTTGGAGAAAACTGCCGCTCCCCTCAACTGATCCATCAAGTCATCTATCCTCGGAAGTGGATACTTGTTCTTAATAGTCACTTTATTCAACTGGCGATAATCCACACATAACCGAGATGTTCCATCTTTCTTTTTCACCAACAACACAGGTGCTCCCCACGGTGACACACTGGGTCTAACAAACTGCTTCCCCAATAAGTCTACCAACTGTTCCTTCAACGTTTCCAACTCAGCAGGTGCCATACGATACGGTGCCATAGACACTGGTCCTGTTCCTGGCACAAGATCGATTGCAAACTCGATGTCCCGAACTGGCGGCAAACCTGGTACGTCTTCAGGAAAGACTTCCGGAAACTCATTCACGACAGGTATGCGCTCTAAGACTAGCTCGCTCTTGACCTCCAAAGAAGATAGTAACATGTATCCCTGAGCTCCTTCTCTCAAAGAAGCGTTTACTTGGTTGGCAGTCAAAAATCCAGAATTCTCACAACTAGGGAAAACTAAGGTTTTATTTGCACAGTCTAGCAGGATATGATTAGAAGACAACCAATCCATTCCTAAGATTACATCCATTTGCGAGAGAGGCAAACAGATCAAATCAATCAAAAATATTCTATCTTTAACAGAAATAGAACAGTTCAAACAAACTTTTGCAGTTACAACAGGCTTTGCAGTAGGCGTTGAAATTACCAAATCAAAAGGTAAAGAAGACACAGGTAATCCCAACAGATTCACACAGTCATAGGCAATAAAGGAATGCGTTGTGCCTGAATCAAATAGTACAGTTAAGGTTTCACCTCCCATGACACACTGACCTTGGATCAAGTCTTCATTCTGAGAAGCTTCAGCACCACCCATAGTGTAAACTCTGGCCTTCATCTTAGGCCTTGCAGCTTGGACATTATTAACAGAATGTTCCAATTTTGGTTGCATGCATTCACGTGAGATGTGTCCCGGCTTCCCACACTTGAAGCAGATAATCCCTTTGATCGAACAATCTCTGGTGATGTGATTGCTCTTCCCACACTTCATGCACTTGGTTGGGGCGTTTCCAGACTGATTGAAACTCCCACTGCTCCCTCCAACAGAACGTTGTTGTCGATCTTGTTGCTTTGCATAGGGCTTCCATCGAGATTTATTGTCTCGACCACCGCTTCCTCTCTGGAACTTGCTCGGTCCAGAACTCTGTACCCGCTTGTCCTTAGGCTCCAAACTCTCGATCAAACGACACTTTTCCATTAACCTTGGAAAAACAGAAATTTCCAATGGAACTACAGCTCTCTTCAAGTCGATCCTTAGACCTCCTTCGAATTTTCTGCACTTCCACTCCTCTCTTGGGTTGTCCAGAAAGTAATTTGAGAACTTTGCTAGACTTTCAAACTTAGCCCCGTATTCAGCTACGGTCATTCCCCCTGTCTCAGCTGGAGGAACTCCATCTCTTTCTCGTGCCTTGCACTCGCAGGAAAATACTTCTCCAGGAATTTTCCCTTAAAAGCATTCCAATCCACAGCTTGGTGATCATGAATCAGCATCTGACGGGCTCCTTCCCACCAGTATTCAGCATCCTCCACCAGCATATAGGTTGCATAGACAACCTTGTCATTCTCAGTACATCTCATCGCTCCAAATATTTTCTCCAGCGTTTGGATCCAGCGTTCAGCCAACTCAGGATTGAATTCACCTTTGAATTGAGGTGGATTCCGACGAAGAAATTCATCTAGTCCTCTACCTCCAGCAGCTCGTTCATCACGTTGAGCCATAGCAGCAGCCATGTCCCGTATGGCATTCACAGCAGCAGTCAGTTTTGAGCAGCCATTGCTACCTTCAAAACCAGAACTATCAAACTCAAGAACCACAACAAAACTAAAGCAAACAACAGAGAATCACACAGAGAACACAACACAAACAAGACAGACCATAACCTACAACCCCAAAAAGACTCGGCCAGCTCTGATACCAAACAATGCAACACCCTTTCCCGAGTGCCACATTCCCGAACGTTTATAGGGCCGAAAATATTTCTTAATGCGGAAAATACGGTTTTCTTTTTTTTTTTTCTTTTCACAAGATGCAATGGAAAGGTCATAATACTAATAAACGAACTTAGGTTCGCCATGCATTTCTAGAACATACCACAGAACAGAAACAGAAATGGAAACGTCAACATTATTATATACAGACATAGGTCTAATGTATAACTAATACAATAAGAAATACAATATGTACAAGGAGTCGTAGCTCCCAAAAGTACTACAAAACGACATAGTCTGGCCGACAACAAAACTAGACCACAAAAAGAAGGTCCTCCTCTGGCTCAAAGGAACTACTGGACTGAACCATCATCACGTCCATCTGTTCAAACAGCAACAGCAAGTACCAACAGAAAACATACAGATATGGGTGAGATTCCCGTTCATCAACACAGCAAAACAGCAATAGCAAAAACGGGACGACTCACCGGGTAACCACGTACCCAACATGCTTACAAGAATTCTCAATGTCAAACATATTAAGCAGTTGACAGCATAATATCATGTGAAGCAGTTAACAGCATAAAATAAGGTATTCTTTAACAGTACAACGATGTATAACGATAAATGTAAACATCAATAGCCATGCAATGCAATGCAATGTATATGACTCAATGTCAATGTCACTGGGTACTACTCTGACCCCTACTCCATGGAGCTAACAAAACAGTCGGAGAGAGTGAATGGGAGGACATGTTCTGTGCGCGCCAGCCTTGGGCAAGATGCTACAACATTCGTAACGTGCACGTATCTGGCTTTTACGGAAACACTCTCAACCAAACATGAAAAGTACGGCATCTAGTAGAGGATATCATTGTATTGCATGGATTCGCCACGACACAGAAGAGCTACCAACTGGTCACATGTCAGCCCTTCCAACCCTGATACCTCCCAAAAGACCATTGAAGATCGTCACCGTAAGATTCGCACCCGCATCAAGGTGTAAGCTCAACTCCTAGGCTCAAGGCCTTACAACTATGCAAATGAAATGCCAATGCTTACACAAAGCAGATGCGATCAAGCACTGTCTATCCCCCGGATAAACCTCAAAGTCTACTAAGGTTCTCTTCCTTAGGAACTATACGTGTCTTTTGAAAACAAAACCTTTATCCACCGGATAAATCTCGTGATCCCTCCGGGCTCGAGTCATCACAAGACTGAAACAATTGAACGACTGATCGGGGTCCGAATCACCGGTCCGTCATCGAACGACTGTTTCAAAACCCAAAACGTTTTATGTTTGTGATTATGTTTTATGAAGTCATTGATGTATTAAGTCATCAATGGTATAGCATGTGGTCTTGTTCCACTACATACCATACTTAATTATTCCTTGTCTTCAACTCTAAGTCAATTACTTAACTTAGGTTTAAAAAGCGTAAACTTTACAGTTTGAGTTTGAAAAACACTATTTATAAACAAACCATTTCTCGCGAGGCGAAGGTATATGTCGCGACGCGAGGCTGAGAAGTTTTCTTTACTGCTTGGAAAAATCCTTCTGCTTCGCGAGGCGAGGATTGGGTCGCGACGCGAGGCAGAGAAGTCATCTTTACTTCTTAGACAGTCTTTCTGCTCCGCGAGGCGAGGGTTATATCGCGACGCGAGGCAGAGAAGTTGCATCTTCACTACTTAGGCGGTTCGCGAGGCGAAAACGACTTCGCTACGCGAGGCCGAGAAGCTGCATCTTTGCTGCTTAGGCAGTTCGCGAGGCGATAACGAAGTCGCGATGCGAGGCCGAGGAGCTGCATCTTTGCTGCTCGGGCTAGTCCACTGTTTCGCGAGGCGAGGCAAGGTTAGCCTGGCGAATGCCTTATCTTCCCCCTGTCTCGCGAGGCGAGACGGGGTTCGCGGGGCGAGTGCCCTGTTTTTCATTTTCCCTAACTCCTTTATTATTTCTTCTTTTGAAACACTTAGTTTGATTAAAAGACCTATGGCTAAAGAAAAGACATTTCCCAACTTTGGTGACACACTTTAGAGGTGAAAACTTCATTTGATCTTTGGATCAAAAATCACTTTTGTTTCTCTTTGAAATCCTAGGTTATGAAATCATGTTTTGTTGCATCAAAACTTTACCAAAACAAGAACAACATATGTTCTTATATTTTCCTCTTACTAAGGCCACAAGCCTACTCCAATGAAAAATGGAGACTTTGCCTCACCAACAAAGCAAATGTAGCTCAAAAGCTCATACAATTATGATAAGCCACAATACACATTTCTACATCATAATCAAACATCCAAGTCCATCACACATCATGGTCTCATAATCAAACCATAAAAGTCCATACTTGATCTAGTGATCAAAGTAGGTTTTTCAACATACATGGAAATGATTTTCATTCAATCATATCATCATCAACATATGCTAAAGCACACTACAACATACTCAAGCATAAACTCATCATAACAATCTTGTTCTCCAAGAGAACTTAACAAGACTTAACACATAAAAGTGAACCCAAACTAAAGGGTTTCACCCACACATAAACTCAAACAACCATTCTCACTACCACCATCTTGGTGTGATGAGGTTCTTCTCCCCATACCTCTTGATGAGCAGATTCCCGGATCAAAGTCGGTTGATCGGTTTCTGAACTTCCTGATAATCGTCAACAACTACAACACACAACAATTCAACATTATACAACAATCAAAGCCAATCTCAACAATCCTAACAAAGAGGATTTCGGCCACCCTAGGTTAAAAAGGTTAGGAATTGGTTTTGGTTTTCCGTTTCATGGATTCAAAAGCATTAGGAAAACTAAGGATGAAATCTAGTGTTAAAAATCAAAACTTGATGAAAACACTATTCATCATCTTCCAAGAGGGTTCGGCCAAAAATGCTTTTTGAGCTATGATGAGAGTTGAATCATAAGCTCTTGGGTTTAGGTAGAGATTGATGATGTGAGTTCAAAGAACTTGGTCTTACCTCAAAAGGATTTTTCTACAATTTCCTATGGATTTTCAAAGTTTTGGATCTAAGAAATTCTTTTCATGAAAATGAAGATTGATCTTGAAATAAAGAAAGATTCAAGAAGCTAAGAGATCGTAGAAGTGATCTTACCTTGAAATGAAGAAAGATTGCTCAAGGAATCAAGTGAATCCAACAAAAACTCAAGCTTTTCTAGGTGAAAATGGAGTTTTCTCTCAAGAGCAACTATGGAACTCTATGGGGTGAGGGGCTGTGCGAAAATGATGAAGTGAGGGGCTGAGTTCAGCCTCTTAAAAGTTCACTTAAGGGTAAAAAGGTCATTTGCCAAAAGGGTGTAATGGTAAAAGTATAAAAGACTAAGGTTAAGGGCATTTTGGTCATTTTGCGTCCAGAAATTTCCGAACGTCATGACGACTCTGGCATACTCTCCCAAGTGTCCTGGGATGATGTGATATCAAGATTATCTGTTGGCGAGTCCCGGTAAATCCATATGTGGCTCCGTTCGTCACCCGATCGAGGATTCCGCCCGAACGAAGGTCAGGAAGTGATTTTTCTGAAATTTTTACGAAATTTAACCAAAACGTAGAGAATCGAATTCTAAGACTTACTGTCTCGTTCACGGGTCCATCTGAGGTCTTCTGAGCAGTAAAATCATACTGTCAGTGTAAAAACGCAGACCGGACTCCGTTTGAGTTTTCGACTCAAAACTTAATCGTAGCTTTCTACGATATCGTCGAGCATGACTGTGGTCTCGGAATATTTTATTTCCATTCCTAAGACCTCGAATAAAATAAAGACATTAAAATACTAAAGAAATAGAAAACGTGAAAATCGGGGCGTTACAGGTCACACGGAAGAGCCTTTCATCATGGCTTCACAAGCAAAACAAGTGTTTTATATCAATGATCCTTGTAACAAAAGGTGGTCAGTTGTTCTCCAAGGAAAAAGCATGCATAATGGTATCCATGAAAATCAAGATTCAACTCTTGATATTCCAGAAACTCCTTCTTTCTCAACACAGATACCTATTTTCGTCGAGGAAAATGTAGTGGACGATGTACTTGCCACTCGTGATGATCATCATGAAGGGATATTGATCTAAACTTGACCATAGTGTAAGTTATGTTTAAATTAAAGTATTCTTTTTTTATTTATCCATGTTAAAGTAGACTTATTTTTATTTATCCATGTTAAGTTAGACTTATTTTTATTTATCCATGTTAAAGTAGGCTTTTTTATCCATGTTATAGTAGACTTTTCTTTATTTATCCATTCTTATATACTGACCTAATTTATTACTTTTTGTCTAAATAGGCACACATGACTGATCCAGCAGGCATTCCTCCTTCTCCTTCGCATAGCGGGTCAGGTGGTGCACGCCCCAAAAAAAGGGGTAGAGCAGCCACAAAGTTACGATCGTTGGCCCTGAGTCGTTGCGGTGATCAGAGGCTTCTGGTTGAGTTTGATACATATGGGGGGGCCATAGGGTCGAATGCTGACAAATTCACTGGTTTTGTGGCCCTGGAAGCTCGAAACAGGGTTAGCATTCTTATTGAGGAATGGGCTCAGGTACCGAGTATGGTGAAGGATCAAATTTGGTCTTCAATCTTGGTATTTTACTTTTATCCTCTCTATTTGTATCTAAATTGTATTTACTTATATTATTATCATACTCTAATATATTTCCTCCATTTTGTTTTGTACTATAGTTGACCTTTGATGTCCCGAATAATCCTGAATGTAAGAAGAAATGGCTTTCTTTTGCCGCGAAGCGGTGGACGGGGTTCAAGACCTATTTGGGAAAGAGATATATTTTTGAGAAGAAAGACGACAAATCTCCACTTGACACATACTCTTTCATTGATAAGGAGACGTGGGATAGGTTTGTTGTGAGCCGACAAGACCCTGCCTTTCTGGTTAGTTTCCTGTTATATTTTTTATAATAGGCCTATCTAATTTATTTATTTATTTAATTGAATTAAGTACGTGTTATTTGTAACAGGAGAAAAGGAAAAAGGCCAAGGAAATCCAGAAAAACAATGTACACCCACACCATATGTCTCGTGGTGGCTATCGTATGGTTCGGCAGAAAATTATGAATGAGAAGATGAAAAAGAAGCAAGAAGAGGCCAAAAAGAAGCAAGAAGAAGGTGGAGCTGATGAAGAAGCCGAAGCCGATGGAGAAATAGTTGTTAATCCTCCATCTCCACCCGAATGCCATGAAACATGGATGGAAGCCCGAAAGACAAAATCGGGAGCTTTTAAAGCCGAGCCCACACGCATTGTCGCTGAAAAGATTGTAAGTAATTAATAGATTACTTCTACTTGTAATTAATACAGTTAAGTAAACACTATCTTACACATATTTTGTGAATTTCCCCCTTGTAGACATCGCTGGTGGAACAAAGCTCGCAAGGATCATTCGTTCAACATGGACGTAGGGATATCCTGAGCACTGCCCTAGGTAAAGATGACCACCCTGGCTTTGTAAAGGGTGTTGGAGGGCTAGTGGGCATTCGGCAATATCACGGACGACGAGTCTATGTTGGAAGCCGAATCAGCAGCCACGAGCGGGAAAGCATTAAGGAGGAGCTTAAAAGAGAGATGTTTCCGGAGCTTATGGAATCATTCATAAAGGAGATGTCATCTAGGGGGTTACAATTTCCCAACCAAGCCCAATGAGTCAACCTTCTCAGCATGTGAGCATCGTTGGGAGCTGTGAGGATGCACATAAGCCAGTTGAGATGCCTTTATCCCAGGTATGCATATTAATTTCATATTAATCATTTAATTACTTATGTCTTATTTATTTACAAATGACATTACTTAACTAATGCCTTATCTTTGTTGCTTAGAACATTGATAAAAAGCTAAGATCGAATGTAGCTCATTTGGCCGCATTTGCTGCGGATGCGCCGGATAAAGAGTATACTATTCCCTTGGAACACGAAGGCGCTTGCGACTTGGCAGCCTTTTTTTTCTCTGGGAAGGATATAGGTGACATATGTCTGCCGGGTAATTGGCTAGCCAATACCGTTCTGAGTATGTGGTGCACGTAAGTACACTGTTGACATGCATCTTAGGTATTTTAATTCTATAATTTATTTCAATGTCTTAGGTATTTAACATTATTTTATTCTAATATCTTAGGTATCTTCATCGCGTATGTATGGAAAGAGGCAACCAGAATACGTATGGATTCTTAGACCCAAGCGTAATTCAGGGAAATTACTGCACTAATGGGGATGCGATGAAGACATACATCCTGAAGCTACTTGGTCAAACAAAGAAAGATATTTATCTAGCACCAATACTTAGGAGTGGTCATTGGCAGTTGCTCATACTTCATCCTAGCCAGCATCGTGTCGTCTTCTTATGCTCGTTGCACTATAGTCCGACATCTGAATTGAAGGATGCGATTGACATGTAAGCTTTAATTTAATTTGTAATTCAAATTGCTTTTGCTTTATTACATGAACATAATTGACATTATTATTTTTAATCATGGAGCTATGGTTGCAAGTAGCATGGCTTGTGCAGATGGCAAAAGTAGGCCATCCAAGTCAAAAAGAAAGCCTGAATGGATTATCCCACTCGTAAGTAGTTTATTATTTCTTACAAAAAAATTACAACAGTAATTATTATTATATTAGTACTGTACTTGATATTCAATTTCATATTGTCTTGTAGTCTCGTAGACAACCTGGCGGCTGGGAGTGTGGATACTACGTGATGAAACATATGTTGAACGTGGTCTCCGCCACTATTATTGACGGATGGCAACAGGTAATAAATATAAAGTTTTGCACAAGTTAAATTATATTTTGTTTTGGTTGAAGATTTAATGTTGAGTTTATTTAAACTTGTGCAGGCTTTTGACGATCAAACTCCACTTGATAAAGAAGAGATGAAAGACCTGAGGGAACGTTTTGATAATTTCTTTTATGAGTATACTAGGCAGCATAATGTAGATTGTATATGATTTTTGCACTTGTATGTATTGCATGTGACACAGTTTGGACTTTAGGTTATTGCACTTATAACACTGTATATATGTAATGTCATTATAGTATAGTTTAATTATTCTGGACTTGTGTAACTAGTACTGTAATATATATTGTAATTCCGGAACAGCAATCTAGCTATATGAGTTAATTACATGTTTGAATCTGTTTCTGGCATTATGTTGTGTACTGAATTGTGGATGATATACTGATGGATATGCAGGGTGGGAAAGAACTAAAATGAAACAACCATATAAAAAAAAAAAATTTACTTTTAACATCGGTTGTTCTAATAACCGATGTTAAAAGTAAACTTTTAACATCGTGTGTTCCTAAAACCGATGTTATAAGTACTTTTAACATCGGTTTCAGATACAATGGATGTTAAAAGTGTACTGAACAGAGCACAACTCTGATTGAGACCACACTTTTAACATCGGTTGTTATATAACCGATGTTTAAAGTTTACTTTTAACATCCGGTTTTTTATTAACCGATGTTAAAATTAAACTTTTAACATCGGTTTAAAACCGATGTTAAAAGTTACACTTTTAACATCCCTTTAATTAACGTCGCCACTATAACCGATGTTAAAAGTGTTTTTTAACCGATGTAAAAAGTGCTTTCTATACTAGTGCGATTTTGAAGACTTGAGAAATCGATTCCAGAGAATGGAAATCGATTTTCACGTGCCCAGGAACAGTTTTGACCCCTTATGCTTGATGGATAGTGTTATGAATATTAAGTTACAATCTTAATGAACATATGACTTGAGGTTTAAATATTAAGAATAAGTCATGATCTTAATAAAATATGAATTGAGGTTTAGATATTAAGATTAATTTATTATCTTAATAACTATATGACTTGAGGTTTAAATATTAAGATTAAGTTATAATCTTAATAAAATATGAATTGAGGTTTAGATATTAAGATTAAATTATTATCTTTATAACTATATGACTTGAGGTTTAAATATTAGGATTAAGTTATAATCTTAATAAGATATGAATTGAGGTTTAGATAATAAGATTAAGTATAATACTTAATGAAGATGTTAAGTTAAGACTTAACAAAGAGAACAATTAATAGGACGATGATGTTATTGGTAACAACGTACTGTTACCGATGTTGTTGGTTAAATTGTTCTTGACGCTTATTGGTCAAGTTTGATGTTGATAAATCATCTTTGATGCTTGTTGGTCAAAGTTGATAGCCATGTAATGGTGTTGATGGTGGATGGTTGGACATGTGTTTGCATGTTGTTGAGCATAACATGCATCATGCGTTGACGTTGATATGTTGGGTGGAAAGCAAACGATGAATCGCGATAGTGGAGGCCACGATGGGTGTTATCCCGGCCTTGCGGGTACATTGGGTAGGGAAATTCCAGGTGACGTGGGCTAGCTACCTGTTGTCGGAGTGACCTAAAGGATAAGCTTGAGTACCCTGACTAGCCACTATACGTTATCAGGATTAGTGAGAGTGTTCGGGGATGGCCCATGGTCTGGCATAACATCCACGTTGATAACCGGACATGTACTCCTAATCGTCTTTCCAGAGTTAGAGTTGTTGGCCACATACATACGGAGTAGTGATGTTGCATTCGCATTGACATGCATCTTTGATGTATACATATATATATATATATATATATATATATATATATTGATTATACATGTGTTGATTGATGTATGATGTATGCCATCTTCATTACTATTCCATTCCGTTTACATATATTTATGATCGTATTTCTCACCCCCATTCTTTGTTGTTCTTGTGCATATGATGTTGCATGTGCAGAGGAGGGTGAGCATGCTTACGATGAGTGATCCCGTGAAGATCTCTCTTAGTAGTAGTAGATAGGATTTACATTCAGTTGTTTAGTTTTATTCCGATGTGTTATCAATATATGTATACCAACTCTGATTATGTGACATCGGGTTTCGGGTTTCGTTTATGTTAATGTTTTTCCGCAGTTGTTTTATGTTAAAAATGTTTTCGGATCATGTGGTACTTGCTACCTTTTATGTTAAAATTATATTTAACTTGCATGCTTTATTTTATTTTATTGTATGCGGGGTAGCGAGTGTCACATTTAGTGGTATCAGAGCCGGTCTGTCCTACAGGCCGGGGTATGTGTCTGTTGTGTCTCTTCTGTGTACTCTGTAGAAGTGTTTTGAACTTGTTTGACTGTTTTGTTATGCCTTTTGTTAAAAAATTTTCTCTAGTAGGATTTAACCAATTTTGAATTGGTTAAGATCGCTGAGTGATAGGACAATGGGGTCGTGGCAGGGAACTGTCCGAACCATTGATAGTGAACCTTAACTTTTTTTATTGTTGCCTAAGAGTATGTATGAATTTAGGTGCCGATCAACATTATCCTTCCTAGAGTGTCATTCTTATTGATGTGTTACAAGAGGAAAGATTGTAGCATGAAGTTGGGTGTCAATTATTGACAACTGGACAAGGTGACCCTTAAGAATAGGTATCCTCTTCCTAGGATAGATGACCTTATGGACCAGCTGATAGGAGATTGTGTGTTTTCTAAGATAGATTTGAGATCAGGCTATCACCAAATTCGGGTCAAGTCTGAGGACATTCCAAAGACTGCGTTCAGAACGCGCTATGGCCATTATGAGTATCTAGTTATGCCTTTTGGTGTGACTAATGCCCCTGCTGTGTTCATGGACTACATGAACAAGATCTTCCATCCATACTTGGATAGGTTTGTAGTTGTTTTCATAGATGATATCCTAGTATACTCTATGACTAAGGAGGAACATGAGGAACACTTGAGGATAGTCTTGGAAACCCTTAAGGAAAAACAGTTGTATGCCAAGTTGTCCAAGTGTGAGTTTTGGTTAGAAGAGGTGAGTTTCTTAGGACACATTATCTCTAAAGGAGGGATAGCCGTGGACCCAGCTAAGGTAGAAACCGTGCTCCATTGGGAAGCACCTAAGTTGGTGACCGAGGTTAGAAGTTTCTTGGGTTTGGCCGGGTACTATAGGAGGTTTATAGAAGGATTCTCTAAGATAGCTTTGCCTATGACCCGCCTTACTAAGAAAGGTCAGATCTTCGTGTGGGACTCTAAGTGTGAGGAAAGTTTTCAAGGCTTGAAGAATAGGTTGACATCTGCACCTGTGTTAGTGTTACCCAATCCTAGTGAACCTTTTGTAGTGTACTGTGATGCTTCGAAGCAAGGTTGAGGTGGTGTGTTGATGCAGAATGGTCAGGTGGTAGCTTATGCTTCTAGGCAGCTTAAGACCCATGAGAAGAACTACCCCACTCATGACTTGGAGTTAGGAGCGGTAGCGTTCGCCTTAAAAATTTGGATGCATTATATCTATGGAGCTAGATTTGAGGTCTTTAGTGATCATAAAAGTTTGAAATACCTGTTTGACCAAAAGGAGCTGAATATGAGACAGCGTAGGTGGATGGAATTTCTTAAGGATTATGAGTTTGAGTTGAGTTACCACCCAAGTAAGGCCAATGTAGTGGCTGATGCTTTGAGTAGGAAAACCTTACATGTTTCAGCTTTGATGGTTAGAGCGATGGATTTGATAGAGGAGTTTAGAGATTTGAGTTTAGCTTGGGAAGTTACCCCTAAGAGCATTAGGTTAGGAATGCTGAAAATCACTAGCAGTTTGATGGATCAGATTAGAGAAGGGCAGCAGATAGATGTATACCTTTTAGACCAGAGAGAGTTGATTGCTCAAGGTAGAAATCTCAGTTTTAAGGATGGGACTGATGGAATTTTGAGGTTTCAAGATAGAGTTTGTATACCTGATATTCCAGAGCTTAGGAAGTTGATCCTTGAGGAAGGACATAGGAGTGGTTTGAGTGTTCACCCAAAAGCCACAAAGATGTATCAGGATCTGAGACGGATGTTTTGGTGGCCTAGGATGAAAAAGGATGTGGCTGAGTTTGTTTATGCTTGCTTAGTGTGTCAGAAGGCTAAGATAGAGCACCAGAAACCTTCAGGTAAGTTGCAACCTTTGAGTATCCCTAAGTGGAAGTGGGATAGTATCTCTATGGATTTTGTGTCTGGACTCCCTAGGACTCCAGCTGGTTGTGATGCCATATGGGTTGTTATGGATAGGTTAACCAAATCTGCCCATTTTATTCCTATGAACATGGAATATCCATTAGAGAAGTTGACTGGGTTGTACATCAGAGAAATAGTTAGATTGCATGGTGTACCCTCTAGCATAATTTCAGACAGAGATCCTAGATTTACCTCTAGATTTTGGAATAGTTTGCATGAGGCCTTAGGAACTAAGCTTAGATTGAGTTCAGCTTATCATCCACAGACCGATGGTCAGTCCGAGAGGACAATCCAATCCTTAGAAGACTTGTTGAGGGCGTGTGTGCTAGAGCAATCGGGTAGTTGGGATAAGTTTTTACCCCTTATAGAGTTCACCTACAACAATAGTTTCCATTCCAGTATTGGGATGGCACCTTATGAGGCTTTGTATGGGAGGAGGTGTAGGACACCCTTGTGTTGGAATGAACCTGGAGAGAATGTTGTGTTAGGACCTGAGGTAGTGCAAGAGACTACAGAGAAAGTGAGGATGATACAAGATAAGATGAGAGTGGCACAGAGTAGGCAAAAGAGTTACCATGATAAGAGAAGAAAAACTCTCGAATTCCAGGAGGGAGATCATGTGTTCTTGCGAGTTACTCCAACAACTGGGGTTGGCAGGGTAATGAAAGCGCGAAAACTTACTCCTAGATTCATTGGCCCTTACCAAATTCTAAAAAGAGTCGGTGAAGTCGCCTACCAGATAGCCTTACCCCAGTTCTTGTCAAACCTTCATAATGTGTTTCATATGTCTCAACTTCGAAAGTATGTTCATGATCCAAGCCATGTGATAGTACCCGATGTTATTCCACTAAAGGATAACTTGACCTTTGAGGTGTACCACTTCGGGTTGAAGATAGAAGGGTCAAGCAGCTGAGATGGAAGGAAATTCTCTTGGTCAAGGTCATTTGGAGTGGAGCTACAGAAGAAAATGCTACGTGGGAGTTGGAGAGCAGGATGAAGGAGTCATACCCGCATCTGTTTACTCAAGGTGAGTAGAAATTTCGAGGACGAAATTTTTATAAGGGGGTGGAATTGTAACACCCTGCTCTTTCACTTCTATGTATATATGTGTTAATACTTACTTATAGATGCTTGCATATGTCGTTTTTGCTTGTTTTTGGTGCATAAGTTCATAGTTGTAATAGTTCAGCCTTTAGAATAATCAATTCATCCGAGTCTAAATAACCAGTTTCACGGTTTTGGCCATATCTTGAGTTCTAGAAATCCGATTGAGATGATCTAGGATGCGTTGGAAAGCTTAGAGGATTACCTACAAGTTTTATTCAGATGTCAATGCAAAAATCGATTGGGAAATCGATTTGGGAAATCGATTTTGGAAATCGATTTCCAGAAGGAGGAAATCCACTGTTTGAAGGGCAAAATCGATTTTTTTGATAAGAAAATCGATTTGGCCAATCGATTTCCATGGATGTTGAAATCGATTTCCATGCGTGTCAGAGCTTGTGTACGCGTTTGGGTTACTGGGCTATGCTGTGTACGGCCCATTCGTCCTAAAACGTCCCTAACAGCTATATATACATAGCGTATGACCTAAACCTAGTATCCACACCCTATTGTACACACTTTTTGCCTCTTCTCATCCCTAAGCGCTCTAATTGATCTCTTGCTCTAGAAAACCCAAAAGACGAATCCTGCTTTGGTGTTCTTCGTCAAGAACACGCCGTTGTTTAGCTAATCCATTCCTGTTGCTAGAGTTAATCTCCTAAGTTAGAAACCAAGGTGAGTTTCTAATCCTAGTTTTGTTTTCCCTTTTAATCCTTAACTTAAGGATCGACTCTGCTTTCCAGTGCTGCGATCGTGATCAAGTGCTGAATCCGGAAGAAGGAACCGTCGCGGAACTTGGCTCTGTTCTCTTTCCCTTAGGCTGTGAATCGTCATACCAGGTATGGGGGGAGGGGGGAGAAAATTGATCATGAGTATGTGGGTTTTGGGATAGGTTAAGATGAAGGGGTTAACCCACGACCCCTATATGTTTGCCTATATGCATTGTAAGTGCCTATGAATGTTGTTATGTTGTTTTCTGGCTGTACGAATATTGATTGATGAATAATCTGATGTCATAATATGTTTATAACTATGAGTACATGATTATTATGAATGTTGATGAATTGATGATGATGAACATGTTGTTTATGCCATAATATGGTGTTTTGTTAATCCTATACTATTAGAACATAGTTATAGGGAGAAAATAAATAGGCAATGTGAGATTGATGACCAAGGATTAGTTTGAGAACCCTTAGGTTATGATTCATGAGTGTTGAACTAATCAAATTGATGATAAATAGCTTAAGCTCGAATGATCTGTTAATTAGAGAACGTAGACTGGTCTATAGCGGAGGAAACCCGCTGCTGTATGAATTGACACCCAGAAATCGATTTCCAGCACATGGAAATCGATTTGAATCGACCAAGAATCGATTTCCAGAGCGTGGAAATTGATTTGGCCTTGTAGAAATCGATTTTTAGAATCGATTTTCCCTTGTTCAAAATCGATTGGGGAAATCGATTTGAACATGCTGAAATCGATTTTCAGATATTGGAAATCGATTTTGAAGACTTGAGAAATCGATTCCAGAGAATGGAAATCGATTCTCACGTGCCCAGGAACAGTTTTGACCCCTTATGCTTGATGGATAATGTTATGAATATTAAGTTACAATCTTAATGAACATATGACTTGAGGTTTAAATATTAAGAATAAGTCATGATCTTAATAAAATATGAATTGAGGTTTAGATATTAAGATTAATTTATTATCTTAATAACTATATGACTTGAGGTTTAAATATTAAGATTAAGTTATAATCTTAATAAAATATGAATTGAGGTTTAGATATTAAGATTAATTTATTATCGTAATAACTATATGACTTGAGGTTTAAATATTAGGATTAAGTTATAATCTTAATAAGATATGAATTGAGGTTTAGATAATAAGATTAAGTATAATACTTAATGAAGATGATGTTAAGTTAAGACTTAACAAAGAGAACAATTAATAGGACGATGATGTTATTGGTAACGACGTACTGTTACTAATGTTGTTGGTTAAATCGTTCTTGACGCTTATTGGTCAAGTTTGATGTTGATAAATCATCTTTGATGCTTGTTGGTCAAGTGGAAAGCAAACGATGAATCGCGATAGTGGAGGCCACGATGGGTGTTATCCCGGCCTTGCGGGTATATTGGGTAGGGAAATTCCAGGTGACATGGGCTAGCTACCTATTGTCGGAGTGACCTAAAGGATAAGCTTGAGTACCCTGACTAGCCACTATACGTTATCAGGATTAGTGAGAGTGTTCAGGGATGGCCCATGGTCTGGCATAACATCCACGTTGATAACCGGACATGTACTCCTAATCGTCTTTCCAGAGTTAGAGTTGTTGGCCACATACATACGGAGTAGTGATGTTGCATTCGCATTGACATGCATCTTTGATGTATATATATATATATATATATATATATATATATATATATATATATATATATATATTGATTATACATGTGTTGATTGATGTATGATGTATGCCATCTTAATTACTATTCCATTCCGTTTACATATATTTATGATCGTATTTCTCACCCCCATTCTTTGTTGTTCTTGTGCATATGATGTTGCATGTGCAGAGGAGGGTGAGCATGCTGACGAGGAGTGATCCGTGAAGATCTCTCTTAGTAGTAGTAGATAGGATTTACATTCAGTTGTTTAGTTTTATTCTGATGTGTTATCGGTATATGTATACCAACTCTGATTATGTGGCATTGGGTTTCGGGTTTCGTTTATGTTAATGTTTTTCCGCAGTTGTTTTATGTTAAAAATGTTTTCGGATCATGTGGTACTTGCTACCTTTTATGTTAAAATTTTATTTAACTTGCATGCTTTATTTTATTTTATCCTATGCGGGGTAGCGGGTGTCACAACCCCTATCCCAACACTCACCACTACCACCATCCCCCTCCCTTACCATTTCTCCCTCACCATTGCCACACCACCCATCCCCTCACCCACTACCACCATGCCCAAAACACCAACTACAATCTCATCATTTCCGATGTTGCCATTAATTTTCAAATTTTTGAGTTTAGAAACTTTTGGGCTGCATTATTATCAATTAAATTATAGGAAATTTTATTTTTTTAATCACTCACTATGTCCATTTCATTAAATCTGTGTTCTCATCTCTCTTGTTGCGTGTTTGATTTCATTACAGTTTCCTTCGTCTCTCACACCAAGAAAAAGATAAATCTCGTGCTGCCGTAAGTATTCAACAAATGAATCTATCTCACAACCTTGTTATCATTCATTGCATTCATGAGGATGGGGGTGGTGGGTGAGGGGATGGATGGTATGTTGGGAATTTGCGTATTTAAAAACAATAACGCGGCGAAAAAATTCCCACCAAAAGATCCATGCGAATGGTCATGACTCATGATTGTAGTGCTTATCTCTTGTAGCAAAGCTTTACCGTGATCACTGTGAGGGAAGAACAGTTCTTCTCACTTGATCACCAGCACTACGAACATTGCTCTGAAGAGGAGGATGAACGCTATCACCAGTACCACAAATGGAGCAACACCTCTAAGTAGTCCATGGAACAAATCACTGTTGGAGAAAGCGTCGTGTTAGCTGACAGCAGGGGAAAGGGGGGCGCCTACCAAGGAGGTGGTGTGACGGCCGCTAGGTTATGCGCAGCAATCTCTAGACGCTTAAGTGACGTGCACACCCTTATAAGCTGTCATCCACTTACCCTAATCCCAATGGGCTTGTACGCTACATGCCCAATCTATAATTAATATTATTAAATCATATTAATAAATTAATTCATTCTCCGACTATTTGCTCTATGGGTGTGACCCTATAGGTTCTCAATAAATTGGCAATAATATTAAATCACATTTAATATTATAAACAATGAGTGACATCTAGTAATACATCATTGTTACCCAATTAATGAGACTATCGGTGATACGATATATACCTTACGGTAACCAAAATAACCGTGTAGTAAATGTCCCTTCGTCCATGTGTCTTAATTGAACACAAGGCATAAATGTGTCATCCTTGTTAAGTTCAATTATTTATTTCTTAATTCCCGAGTAGACGTGTAATCAAAATGGGTCCAATATCTCATACTGGCCCATTGCAGCATGACCATGCACTTTAACGTCTCACTCTATTGAGAAGCCCATGACATTACTCCTGTTATGTAGGAGGGACGAATCATGTTTACATTGTTTACATCACTCACATCCCTCAACATGATTCATTGCAGGCCCAATAACTATCTTTATGATCATCATGTTACGGAAAACGTTTGGTAGTATTAAAGCCTACAACTCCTCATGTAGGAATCGTAGTGACTTCAAGTCGAAGGACTACTTCACTTTGGTTACCATGAGAAGTGCTCATGACACTTACATAACTATTATGCAGCGTTCTCATAGTGGGTCAATCCAATATAAATATTACTCTAATATTTATACCTATGTGAAGACTTGATATCTCATATCCATGACCCGTGAGATGTGGTCATTAGTCTACCCACATAATAGTCTCGATGTATTATTGTCGTCCTAATTAACAATAATACTTGACTACGGATACTTTAAGAATAGTATTTTAATTGTTCAATAGGGTCTCACGATCAAGTCATGCACTTGATGTTCTATTGAACTGAAATAACTATTCTAAGGACTTTACTTCGTTTAAATAATTAATAGTATAAATTGAAATGCCTCATATATAAATATATGTAAATCAAAGTCATGATACAAATGTAAATCTCAAAGAAGACTAATGGCCTCTAGGGCTTACACCAACAATCTCCCACTAGCATTAGAGCCAATCAGGCATAAATCTGATACCCATCGACCTAGTGTGACCATCATGCTTTTGCTGAGCAAGAGGTTTCGTAAGCGGGTCAGCAACATTGTTAAGTGTTGGTACTCTGCATATCTTCACATCTCCTTTATCAATAATTTCTCAAATGAGATGGAAGCGCCTAAGTATATGTTTGGATCGCTGGTGAGATTTAGGTTCCTTGGCTTGTGCAATGGCTCCATTGTTATCACAATAGAGATCAATGGGATCCACAATGCTATATAGCAACAATACCAAGTTCAGTAATGAACTTCTGATCCAAATGACCTCCTTTGCTGCATTGGAGGCAGCAATATATGCAGCAATATACTCAGCCTCTGTGGTAGAATCAGCAACTGTCTCCTGCTTTGAACTCTTCCAGCTCACAGCGCCACCATTCAGGCAAAACACAAAACCAGACTGCGATCTGGAATCATCCTTATCGGTTTGGAAGCTAGCATCGGTGTAACCCTTTACAACGAGATCTTCCTCACCTCCATAGATCAAGAATGTATCCTTAGTTCTTCTCAAGTACTTGAGGATATTCTTGACAGCAATCCAGTGACTCTCACCGGGATCAAACTGGTACTTGCTTGTTATGCTTAAAGCATATGAGACGTCTGGTCGAGTACATAACATGGCATACATGATAGATCCGATTGCAGATGCATACGGAATCTTACTCATGCGATCCCTCTCTTCATGATTGGAAGGGGATTGTGCCTTTGAAAGGCATATACCATGTGACATAGGCAAGAGTCTTTTCTTGGATTCATGCATGTTAAACTGTTTTAACACCTTGGCTATGTATGTACTCTGACTTAGGCCAAGCATTCTCAATGATCTATCTCTATAGATTTTGATACCTAATACATAGGTAGCGTTGCCTAAGTCTTTCATAGAGAAGCAATTCCCTAACCACGTCTTTACATTTTGTAGGGTAGGGATGTCATTTCCAATAAGTAGTATGTCATCCACATATAGTACTAGAAAGACAACAATGTTCCCACTAACCTTCTTGTAGACACAAGGTTCATCTTCATTTTTGATGAATCAAACTGCCTTACAGCATCATCAAAACGAAGATTCCAGCTTCTGGAAGCTTGCTTCAATCCATAAATGGATCGTTGTAATTTGTACACCTTTCCAGCATTCTCTAGAGTGTCAAAACCCTCAGGTTGTGTCATGTACACATCCTTGAGTAGATTTCCGTTAAGGAAAGTAGTTTTGACATCCATTTGCCAGATTTCATAATCCTGATGTGCTGCAATAGCAAGCAAGATTCGAATGGATTTAAGCATTGCAACTGGTGAAAAAGTTTCATCATAATCTATGCCATGAATTTGTTTGAAACCCTTAGCAACCAATCGTGCTTTGTAGGTATGTACATTACCATCCATGTCAGTTTTCTTTTTGAAAACCCATTTGCACCCTATGGGTTTTACCCCTTCTGGTGGTTCAACCAAGTTCCAAACTTGATTAGTGAACATGGAATCCATTTCAGATCTCATGGCCTCTAGCCATTTCTCATATTCTGAGTCAGTGATGGCTTCTTGGTAAGTTACAGGCTCGTCTTGATCCATGATCAAAACATCACCTTGTTGAGTCATGAGAAATCCATATCTCTCAGGTTGGTGACATATCCTGTTAGACCTACGCGAGTCTTGTGCTACTAGAGCATACTGTTGTTCGACAACATCTTGCGCAGGTTGCTCCTGTTCCATCATAGGTTCATTGCTATTTTGTGATTCCTGAATTTCTTCAAGTTCTATTTTCCTCCCATTGGTTCCTTTTGAGATAAACTCCTTTGCTAGGAATACACCAGTCCTAGCAACAAACACTTTGCCTTCAGAAGGATTGTAGAAATAGTATCCCTTGGTTTCCTTGGGATACCCCACAAATCAGCACTTATCAGATTTGGGTTCAAGTTTATTAGAAATTTGACGTTTCACATAAACCTCACAACCCCAAATCTTCATAAAAGACATACTGGGTCGTCTGCCAGTCCATATCTCATATGGTGTCTTTTCAACCGTCTTAGATGGAACATGGTTAAGTGTAAAAGCTGCTGTTAATAAAGCATGTCCCCAGAAGGAGTTTGGAAGGTCTGCAAGACTCATCATGGATCGAACCATATCTAATAAGGTTCGATTTCTCCTTTCAGATACGCCATTCCATTGTGGTGTTCCAAGAGGAGTGAGTTGAGATAATATCCCACACTCTTTCAGATGATCATCAAACTCCACGCTTAAATATTCACCACCTCGATCCGATCGAAGTGCTTTAATATTCTTGCCCAGTTGGTTTTACTTCATTCTTGAATTCCTTGAACTTTTCAAAGGATTCGGATTAATGTTTCATTAGATACACAAATCCAAATATGCTGAAGTCATCAGTAAAAGTGATGAAGTATTGAAAACCACCTCTAGCCGATGTGTTTAGGAGTCCACATACATCACTATGTATAAGGCCCAAAAGATCACTTGCCCTTTCACTATTGCTAGTGAATTAGGTTTTAGTCATCTTTCCCAATAAACAAGACTCGCATATCTCATATGATTCATAATCAAAAGAGTCCAATAATTCATCTTTACGGAGTTTGGAAATGCCCTTCTCATTTATGTGGCCCAAGCGACAATGCTAAAAGTAAGACGGGTTCAACTCGTTCGGTTTGACCCTTTTGGTATTAATGTTATATATAGGCATATCACAATCAAGGACATAGAGTCCATTATACATTGGTGCATTAGCATAGAAAATTTCATTTAAATAAATAGAACAACATTTGTTCTTTATTATAAAATGAAAACCACTCTTGTCCAAACAAGAAACAGAAATAATATTCCTGCTAATAGCAGGCACAAAATAACAATTCTCCAACTGAATAATAAGCCCGGTAGGCAAAGTCAGTACATAGGTTCCTACAGCTATAGCAGCAACTTTTGCTCCATTTCCAACTCGTAGGTCAACTTCGCCTTTTGCTAATGGTCTACTCCCTTTTAGATCCTACATATTTGTACAAATATGAGATCCACATCCACTATCTAATATCCATGATGCAGAAATAGATAAATTTACTTCTATAACATATATACCTGAGGTGGAAGTCTCACTTCCCTTTTTCTTGCTCTCTTCCAGGTATTTGGGGTAGTTCCTCTTCCAATGTCCGGTTTGACCGCAGTGGAAGCAAGTGCCCTCCTTAACAACTCTACCCATAGGTTTTGAGCCAAAAGTGCTAGGTTTGGACTTATGGAAGCCCTTGCCTTTGCTCTTCTGCTTATCCATGGGTTTCTTGGGCTACTTCTTGCCCCTTCCAGCTTGGACCATCATGATGGCCTTCCCCTTACCTTTATTAATATTTTGTTCAGCAGTTATCAACATGCTCAACAATTCTGGCAATGGTTTGTCAAGATCATGCATATTGTAGTTCATGACAAACTGACTATAACTCTTAGGCAACGATTGCAGAACTACGTCAGTGGCCAACTCTTGGCCCAAAGGAAAACCCAACCTTTCAAGATTCTCAATGTACCCAATTAATTGAAGTACATGAGGACTCACAGGGCTTCCCTCTGCCAGTTTGGAATTGAAAAGGGTTCTGGAAACCTTGAACCGCTCATGCCTTGCCTTCCCTAGATAGATCATTTTGAGGTGCACGGTCATATCATACGCCTCCATGGTATCATGTTGCTTCTAAAGCTCAGAGGTCATGGTAGCAAGCATGAGGCAGCCAACGTCTAAGGCATCATCATCTTGATGCTTCTTATAAGCATCTTACTCAGCCTTAGAAGTGTTCGCAGCCGATGGCTCCTCAGGGATTTGTTCTTCAAGAACATACAACTTCTTTTCATGCCTGAGGACAATCCTCAGGTTTCTGTACCAGTCCAGGAAATTCGTTCCGGACAACTTGTCCTCCTCAAGGACAGATCGCAGTGATAGGTTATTTGACGTGTGGTTTGCAGACATGGTTATGTACAACAGAAATGTACAGAATATAAGTATCATGCATAAACATATTTAATAAGGACTTTTATTAAATACGCCTCCCACTATTTTACTCAAATCAATGACCCTCACCATTGACTCGGAAAATCCCGTTGGAAGATTTTCTAGTAGGACTAAGATCTATATTTCACTTCATTCTGAGTCAGCTTTGGCTGATCACCCAGAACTTGGCTATTTAGGTAGGAAACACTTTCCAATTACATCTCATGTACTTCTTGGATCAGTTTGGTGAATAAATCTTATTCTAATCCATCTTATGGATTAATGCCCAACTCCATGCCTCTAAGCCCTTTTCAATCCTATTGAAGTCGGCTTAGTTATGTCAGACCTAGTGGTTGACAATTGGATATTACATTTATCCCACCGCGTCTTACTAGTATAGACAAAGGTACTCTGCTTTGGAAGACCTACGCTCAATCGATATTAGTCTTGACGAGTGTCATGCATTGGAAGGCACATTCAAACGTGACTTAATATTTCCTTTTGAGGGATTTATTTATGAATTTGGTCTCACCATAAGTTAAACTGTTTAACCTACTATATACTAACATGCATCTCATACATATATAGCATATAACAAATGTGACATGGTTATGGCCCCTAACGCATTGATTCTCCCAAGCTAATGAGAGAATCTCATCTAAAACCCTAGTAGCATACAAGCTTCACCAGGCATGATCACCTACCAAGTCGTCCTCTTCTGAAGTCGTCTTCTTGTCTCCACCATAACATTACAATAGAAAGAAACATATTTTACATTCGAGGGGAATAAGGTGAGAAAAGAATGTACATATGGAAATTAAGAGAAAGGCACGACACGCAGGCCGTATTTCAAAATAATCAAAGAAAGAAGAAAAAGGACTAAGGCCATAACCATTCATCATACACAACCAAATACATAATAACAATTTAATAATAAAATATTATAATATTTATTATTATTATTATTAAGTGATTTCAAAAACTACTCAAAACAACGCTTCTGATATCCTCATAATCGATTACCATAATCGATTACTGCTATTCTGACTACTCAGAAAATGACTACCGTACTATCATAATGGATTACCATAATCGATTATTCCTATTCTGACTTCTCAGAAAATGATTACTATATTATGATAATCGATTACTGTACCACCATAATCCATTGCATAATCCATTACATAATCAATTACACAATCCATTATGTAATCTGTTAGACAAACGTTTATGCAAATTCTTTGCATAATCGATTATATAAACGATTACATAATCAATTATTGTTCCACCATAATCCATTATGACGCGTTTGGACGTAACGTGTGTCGTCGCAAATGAAAACAAGGATTTCAAAAAACGTTTTTCGCAAAACACCTTTACGATTTTCAAACATAACATGTTAAAGATCATATGTTTTTAAAATAAAACATGTTATAACTTATAAACTCACAAGAGAATCATGGTTTCACAAGCGGCTCTGATACCACTATTGGGAAATTGTGTATTTAAAAAAAATAACGTAATGGAAAAATTCCCACAAAAAGATCCATGCGAATGGTCATGACTCATGATTGTAGTGTTTACCTCTTGTAGCGAAACTTTACCGCGATCACTGCGAGGGAAGAATAGTTCTTCTCACTTGATCACCAGCACTACGAACACTGCTCTGAAGAGGAGGATGAACGCTATCACCGGTACCGCAGTGGAGCAGCACCTCTATGTAGTCCACGAGAACAAATCACCGTCGGAGAAAGCGTTGTGCTAGTTGATGGCAGGGGAAAGGGGGGCGCCTACCAAGGAGGTGGTGTGACGGTTGCTAGGTTATGCGCAGCAATCTCGAGACGCTTAAGTGACGTGCACACCCTTATAAGCTGTCACCCACTTACCCTAATCCCAATGGGCTTGTACGCTACAGGTCCAATCTATAATTAATATTATTAAATCATATTTAATAAATTAATTCATTCTCTGACTATTTGCTCTATGCTTGTGACCCTATAGGTTCTCAATAAATTGGTAATAATGTTAAATCACATTTAATATTATAAACAATGAGCGGCATCTAGCAATACATCATTGTTACCCAATTAGTGAGAATATCGGTGATACGATATATACCTTACGGTAACCAAAATAACCGTGTAGTAAATGTCCCTTCGTTCGTATGTCTTAATTGAACACAAGGCATAAATGTGTCATCCTTGTTAAGTTCAATTATTTATTTCTTAATTCCCGAGTAGACGTGTAATTACAAATGGGCCCAATATCTCATACTGGCCCATTGCAGCATGGCCGTGTACTTTCACGTCTCACTCTATTGAAAGGCCCATGACATTAATCCTATTATGTAGGAGGGACGAATCCTGTCTACATCACTCACATCCCTCAACATGATTCATTGCTGGCCGAATAACTATCTTTATGATCATCCTGTTATGGATAACGTTTGGTAGCATTAAAGCTTACAACTCCTCATGTAGGAATCATAGTGACTTCAAGTCGAAGGACTACTTCACTTTGGTTACCATGAGAAGCGCTCATGACACTTACATAACTATTATGCAACGTTCTCATAGTGGGTCAATCCAATATAAATATTATTCTAATATTTATACCTATGTGAAGACTTGATATCTCATATCCATGACCCGTGAGATGTGGTCATCAGTCTACCCACATAATAGTCTCGATGTATTGCTGTCATCCTAATTAACAATAATACTTGACTACGGATACTTTAAGAATAGTATTTTAATTGTTCAGCAGGGTCTCACGATCAAGTCATGCACTTGATGTTCTATTGAACTGAAATAACTATTCTAAGGACTTTACTTCGGTTAAACAATTAATAGAATAAACTGAAATGCCTCATATATAAATATATGTAAATCAAAGTCATGATACAAATTTAAATTTCAAAGAAGACTAATGGCGTCTAGGGCTTAAACAAACATGGTAGCAGTGGTGAGGGAGAAAGGGTAGGGATAGTTTAACATCCCAAAAATTAAATAAAGATATAAGAGACTTTAATCTTAGCAAATAAAATTAATAAAGTGTTAGGGAGGCTTAGAGTGGTTGACTTCAAACCTTAAGGGTGCGGTATTGACCAAAAGAATAAAAGGAAGAAGCTTTAAGTTGAAAATTTGTCATAGTAGCGTCGGCATGCCCGTGCTCACGTTCGGCATGCCCAGGCCAAAAGAGCACGATCTGAGCCGCACCGTGCTAATTATTAGCACAGTCGTGTTGGAAAATGGACAATATTTGACGTTGTTTGGCACGCCCGTGCTCATGTTGGCACGCCCGTGCCGGTAGAGCACGGTCTGAGCCGTGCCATGCTAACTAATAGCATGCCCATGCTCTAAGTCAGGATGTGTTAAAAATATGTTTAAAAATAGGGAACCAATGAAACACTATATATATACCATCTTATAACAACTTAGTGCGGCTAGAAAACCTTTTTGCACCCTAAAACACCTTAGTAACGGCTATGGAGCATCCTCATGCTTGAGAGATTGGCAACAAACAATGAGTTTGGGAGGAGAACAACAACAACAACAAGAGGTAGAAGAAGAAGATGAAGAAGAAGCAAAAGGAGAAGGAGAAGGCGATTCAAGGTTGAGGAAGGTGACATCTAGGATTCGCCATAGGGTACGCTTGGAGATTCTTGGAGATTTTTAAGAGGTGAGTAGAAGTACTCTTTCTCACCTTTTCCATGGTTCAAAGTGATTTGGGGTTTGGGTTATGTTTTCAAAATATGTTTTTGGAAAATAATCCTGTGTTTGGTCAAATCCTAATTTTACAAATTTGGGGGTTTTCCTTCTAAGGTGTTTCTGTTGTCAATTAAATGTTTATTATTGAGATTGATGCTATGATATGAATGATTAGTAAATGATTTGGGTGATTGACATGCTATATTTGACTATATGATGATATTGGGGTTTATGGCATGATTCAATAACTGTAAATGTGATGATTGCTGTTTGATGCAATACCGCCTATGATAGGGGTATCGAAAGTAACACTGCCAATGATTTGGGATGTCGAAATATGAAATACCGCTATAATGGGGTATCGAAAGCAACATTGCCACACGTTGGGATGTCGAAATGTGTAATACCACCAGTGTACAATGGTTGGTTTTGAAATGAGTAATGTCACTAAAGAGAAGGTGACATCGAAATACCTTCATGACTAAGGTAGGCAATGGGACGCCATTGTCATGTGCAGTTTGAAAGTCATATGACATATGAGGATATTTGAGATTATTTGATATGTGAGACTTTGACATACTTGAATTATGATGTGTTGATGATGACTGCTTATTGTCAATAATAATTTATATTGTTATTGTTATTATTATTATTATTATTATTATTATTATTATTATTATTATTATTTTATACACTAATTTGAAAATAGCGGGTACCATGGACAGTTTTTCCGGTTACTGTACCGGCTGAGAACAATGCTTTTGTGCAAACCTTTTAAACTGTATTTTTGTTCACTGGGATTTTATATCTCATTAGTAATATTGTTTTCAGAGCATGATGACGACCCTGTTGAGCAGCCAGACGTTTTGAAAACTATCTCTTTAGTTTTAGAACTTGGTTAGTATTATATGGCATATGCCAGGAGGGCCTTTATTATCTTTTAGTTATTTCCTTATGCGAGATGTTATAGACGCCCGGTTTTGAGGCAGTGAAACTTATTATGTTATTTTGGTTTTGAAGTGATGCAAACAATTATTTTGGATTAATATTATATTAAGTATTTATTCAGTATATATTTAAGAAAATTTTTATTTTCCTTGTTTTATTCAAATTATTATTTTGGGTTACTAATGTAACGAACGGCGTTACATTTTTGGTATCAGAGTAGTTCAATAAATTGGACTGTGGTTATTGGGTTTTTCAAAAATCAAAACTTGGGCGCATAGGATGCTTGTTAGAGTTATAGATGCTGCATGCTATGCTTTGGGATATTGAACTTGGCCAACTCAATGTTTCATTGATAGTGAGCAGATTTATGACGACTAATAGGCAAGGGACGAATGATGCACTTGTAGCAGCTATGGATCGTGTGACCCTAGATGTGCAGGAGCAGACGGAGACTCTCCGTCATATGAGGGGATATGGGGTGATAGCACCCCAAGAACCTTAATACGTGGGGTTACCGTTTTTCGGAGGATGATCCGCTATCTTTCCGGGACAGTTCAAATCCTGTAGAAGCTAGAGAAGCCAAAAGGAAATTGTGCTTATAACAAGAGGTTATCATATTGCTTGATTCAAGAGCAACCCATTCTTCCATATCTCTTAGTTATGTCAAAAATCTGAAGTTGTCTATTTCTAAATTACCTTTTGAATTGTGTGTTTCTACCCTTGCCAAAGACAAATTGGTTACATCTATTGCCTGTTTGAAATGTTTCTTGATACACCAAAATTTATTTCATGATTTGATATGTTTACCTATGTCAGGTTGGATGTCATTCTTAGTATGGTTTCACTATCGTCAAATAATGTTGTCCAAATAAAAATATTTATGTATTGCACAACCAATGTTTGATGATCCTTTTATGTCAAACCATATCATATACGTTTCCTTGTCATAAGTTCTTAGTTGAGGAAGCTCAATGATATATATTGTTGTTTTCCGTTAAGATAGAGGCTGAAAGTGATGTAGCGGCATTATCTGTTGTCTGTTAGTTTCGAGATGTGTTTCCTGAAGAGGTCTCTACATTACATCAAATATGGGGGTTGAGTTTAACATAGATTTAGTGCCTAGAAGTGGACCAGTGTCAGTGGCACCTTATAGAATGACACCCCTAGAGTTAAGTGAGCCTAAGAAACAATTAGAGAAGTAGTTCGAGAATGAGTTTTTACACGTGAATTTGTCTATTATTAAACAATAAAAAAACTTGGAATTTTAAGGTTGTTAATTCTTTAACATTATATTCTTAAAATATATTTTTACGTCGTTTGAAGAATTTGTTTGGTAGATGTATATTCCTTGTATTTAAATGATTTTACTTTTCATTTATCATTTTGTGTCCATATTCTTATTTGATAACAAAATTACCAAAGAAAGTCTCACTTGATTTGAATTCATGTTTTAACTTTCTTTTGCTTCAATGAGTCTTCAATTGATAAGTGGAACTATTCTTTTTGTGCCAGTTTATTTTTTTTAAGTAAAACCATATTGATTTGGAATTAAAAACTTTCTTACCCTAATGTATCTTTTCACAATTCATTCGAAGTTGCTATTGTTTTTATTGTTATTATTTAGAATCTAATTCATTATTATTCGATTATAGCATACAACAAATCCTACTTTATTTATTGTTAAGAAATATGTTTAATTTTGTGATAAGTTTTGAGTGCTTCTAGAAAAAAAAAAAAAGAATGATGGGAGTATGAAACTTTGTGAGGACCTTAGATAATCGAAAAAAGTAACCATTAAGGATAAGTATTTTTGCCTATTGTAGATGACCTTAGATCAGTTGGGTGGAGTGGTGGTTGACTTTAGTAAAGTGGATGCAAAGATAGGATGAGGGAAGCCTAAGACAGTGACAGACGTGAGAAGTTTCCTAGGATTGGCAGGTTACTATAGGAAGTTTATAGAGGGTTTTTCGAATCTTGCTTTACCTTTGACCCAATTGACCAGGAAGGGAGAAGCTTTTGTTTGGGAGCAGGAGTGTGAGGATAACTTCCAAGAGCTTAAGAAAAGATTGGTGATAGCGCCTATCTTGACCATACCGGATCCTTTAGTGAGTTTCGTGGTTTGTTACGATAAGTCTAAGAATGGTTTAAAGATATGAATCTGAATGTGACCTTGAATGCCTTAAGTTTGAAGTTGAATAGGTTGGGTATCTGTAGTGACCTTAGAGAAGAGATTAGGTGTGAACATCTTTTAGATCAGGAAATGCAATCCTTGTGGGGCCAAAAAAATTATATGTTGTCTGCTGATGGGCTAATGATGTTTAAGAATAGGATCGTTGTTCCTAAGGAGGGGAGTCTTAGAGGGAAAGTGTTAGAAGAAACACATAAGGGAAAGTTCACCTTACATCCAAGAATAACCAAGATGTAACAAGACCTTAGGAAAATTATTAATGGACGGTAATAAAAACGAATGTTATATTAAAGAAGTTGTGCTTATATGCTCATTTTTATTATTATGTTGTATTTTTGTATATTTTTTTAGAGAATTATTTTCCTTGAAATTTCAGATTGTTTCTCAAGTGACCAAAGATAAATCACAATTAATATACTCTTTGGATTTGTTTCACATATAGATTACTGACATGTCGAATCTTAACAAACTTACATTTCTCATCAAAGACTGAAAAGAAAAAGAATGCTATTTCTTATTTGTATTTTCTTACTCAAAAATCAAAATGAAATTGATTTCTTAATTCTACTATGGAATTTATTGATAAAGTTTGTTTTGAAAGTCGTATTTGCTCAATGACTGCACAGTTAATTGCAAGTTAACTAAATCTTATTCTGTTTTTGTGACTAAATTTTGTTTTTAGTAAGATCATCACTTAATAGAAAATGAAACTATTTCTTTTCTTATGAAATTATCAACTTGGATACTGTTTTTTCCTTTCTTTCTTTCTTTGTTTATTTTATTTGTTTATCTATTTATAAAATATTCCTCTGTGCTGTATGTTAGTTTGTTAATTAAGTTAGTTGAAGTTAGTTGGAATAGTGATAATCGAATTGTGTAAGTATTAGTGAGTAGTTTTAGCCAATGTGGGACTAAGACTGCTTTGTATAAATACATGTGATGTGAATAAATAAAAGTGTGTGTGAAGTGATTCAGTGATATTGTTTTTGCGATGATTCTCTCTGTGTACCTCATCTTCATTCTACCTACAATCTATCTTCTTTCTTTCTTTCTTGATTCTTACTGTGAGTGTATTGTATTATGTGAGTGTGAGTGCTTCTTGGTTCCAACTCTGTAAACAATATAATAGTTTTGGTGTGGAATATAAGGGACTATAAGATCTACGTATGCATAGTATAAAACTTTAATTTAATTTCTTTAGTAAATGTTATCATTGATTTTCTTCAAAATTATGTTTATGCTTAAGGTGCAATGAATTGTACACTTAATATATGGTGAAATAGTTAATGACTGTATGTATATTGATGGTGTGATTAGGATATGTAGGTCCCCTTTATGTTAGTAAGTAGTAGGTGAGGAGATTTTGCTAGGACCGGATTTAATCCAAGAAACCACAGTTAGGATATAGAGAGGAAAGATGCGCACTGCTCGGATTAGGTAAAGGGTGTTGTGTCGACTAGAAAATAAAGTCTTTAGAGTTTTGGGAAGGGGAACAAGTATTCTTGAGGGTCAACCCTAAGATTGGGATGTGGGGGTCAATGTTAGTCAGAAAACTAATTCCTTGTTTTTATGGGTCCTTTCCAAATCATCAAGAGAGCCGGGCTTGTTGCTTACCAATTGGCTCTTCCAACATGGTCGTCAAACCTTCATGATGTATTTCTTGTTTCTCAACTCCATAAATATGTGTCAGATTTGTCACATGTAATAGCTCCTGAGTCAATACAATTGAAGGATAACTTATGCTAAAAGCCCAGGCCTAGTCAGATCACCGGCAACAGCACTAAGACTTTGCGGAACAAGACAATCCCTTTGGTGAAGGTGGTTTGGGAAGGATTTAACTCCAGAAGAGGCTATTTGGGAACCGGAAGAAGACTTGGTGCGCCGATGCCCAGACCTCGTTGTTGAAGGTACATTACATGTATTTGCTTCGTACGTGAGGGTGAAGTTAATTTCTGGTACAAAATTCTTAAAGGATTGGAGAAAATGTTGTAACGAGACGACCCCACTTACACAGGATAATCCCATTAGGCTTAGAACCCACTTATAACATTAACTATGACTTAACGATATTATTACGCGCTTATTAAAAACAGACGAGGTCAAACAATAAACATACAACATATGCACGTATATGAAACAGTTATCAGAGTAACGCAACAGGTAAGGAAAACACACATATGTATACATAATACTGGCATATACATGGTGGCCCCATCAGCAGGGCACTCTGTAATATATACATAAACTGTACACTGCGAACTGAAAATAAAAACATATACATCAATACTCCAAAAGAAAGGCTCTCTAACATCCTCACCAGCGCTCCCCTACCCCACTCTCAAAAAATACATCAGCCTCTCCACACAGTCCTAGAGACGCATTGGCTAGCCCTCACCATCAGTGGTAGGGATGACCTAAGCTACCCTGCCCCTCTCCGTGTGTACGCCTATAGACCCGCGTAGGCTTGTACTCGGAGGAGGAACTCGACACTACAATACGGCGCCTCAGGGTCGCCCTCAGGTATCGGTCTGAACGTCTCCTTTGGCCTTTGTACACGAAGCCCCTCCCGCTGGATACTGCTGAAGTCTGTGGTGCCACCCATCTGTAGTCCTGCTCTCTCTAGCTCGGTGGTCACCACATCCGTGGGAAAGGAAGAAACTGGTAAACACGGTAGGGTCCGATGATGTCTACATATGGTGGAGTACCTCTCTTGAAGATCAAGCTAACTAGTCTTGTGTACACTACCAAAAAGGTCGAGGGATCCACCCGCCATCCCCTCTCGTCGTGGTACACGATCTCAGTATCCCCCAGCATCGGCATCCACGGTGCTCCGGTGATAAACGGGTGACGCCTCGAGTCCATCCTGTGGCTCTGCTGGCTCGTCGTTTGCTCGTAGCACGAACATACATATACAAGAAAAGACAGGTAGATAAGATATACAACACATCAAATATAGGGATGATGCAATGCAGCATATATAGCAATCACAACCATCTCTGAATGTCTCGACACCACGGTCATTCCTTAGCTAGATGTGACACGTACTCTTTCTATGTATGCCGGCTGGTACTAAACATCCTGCTAAGGGTAACATCTTGTCCGCTCAACGGACCACAAGTTGGTTTGTTCCGGTAATCCGTTCCGCTCGCCGTGACCGATAAGAGTGCATCACCGCTCAACTGTACCAGACAAAGAGGGCTATCTGGGCCTCCTCGGAAGATCCACCGGCAACTGGAAAGACTCAGGGTCCAGTCGGGATAGTAGGACGTGCCCAGGACTGCCACGACACGATAAGAGCTACCTCATCAGTCTCTTGTGGGTACACCTGTTTCCAGTATATTCCCGAGGTCACACCGAACTTCCTTCCGTTTTCCGCACCCGCACTCGGTGCACCAACCTCGTATACCTCATGGCATATAGCTCGCCACTTAGCATCATATGCATATGCTATGCATGTCATCCATCTTCCTTGAGCTGATATAACGACACATGCAACTTTGCTCTCAGCAACACGAGCTCTAAGCTCCAACTGTAACCATATGAGCTCCAAGCTCCCACTGTACCATATGAGCTCCAACCTCCCGTCATTACTTACGAGCTTCCAGCTCCAAGTATAACCTCAATCTCAACTATCAGCTCTAACGTCTACCACGAGGTCAAAGCCCTAATCAGACTAAAGTTCCAATTCTCGTGCAAACAGGCATTTCGAGATACATATAGAAGTAAATCAATATCAGCATGTTCAATGCAGCAGTAAATATCTCATACAACAACATGCCATCATATCATGCAGACATACCACATACCATAGTCAACAGATAAGCAGATACTCATGAAGCAGCCATACATACATCACGTCAGTCAACATAAATCTGCTAACCTAGGGTGTCAACATAGTGGCGCTAGCCCGAAGTAGACTAAACCTAGGGTTTAGGTACTTCGTCAGGGCTCAACCTCACGTAGGGTTTAGGGTTCCCCTACACACACAAAACATACGACAGAACTATGTAGTCTACGGTTGCCTCCCTGACGTGTGTGACTCTTTCTCCCCACCTGAACTGCTGTAGCACAAACTTCCACGCGATCACAAGCACGACGATCCCACTTCTCCCTCCTCAAGCCCATGACCCTCTCTCCCACGAACAGCCCAAGAATAGCCGCGGCTCCTGCCTCCGATCCTCGCACACCAACGAGCATGAATTTGCCCTAATCACGAGCGCAACACATACACAACAGTGTTAGCCCTAGGGCAAGCTTAACAGATCAAAGACAAAGGTAAAGACTCGAATAACGCCAAGAACACGAAGAACACGTGTTAGGGATTCGAGTTTACCTGTGACGAATCGAGAAACTAATCTTCCAAAGTTGTAGAAAACTTCGCCGCGATCACAACCGTGTAGTCGGAATCGTGTTCCAACGGCTTTCTCACCTCTAAACTCAAGCTTTCTCTCTCTAGAATCTCAAAGCTCCTCTCTCTAACAACCTAGAAAACTCCCAAAATTCGTGCAAATGAGAAGATGAAAGTGGAAGCTCCACTTATGGTTCCTGCTATCCACGCTTAAGCGTGAATCACTTTGCATGCTTGAGCGTTGCCACGCTCTAGCGTGGGCTCTCTCCACGCTCGAGCGTGGAAGCTCGTCCACTCCGCCCGATCCTCGGTCTGACACGTGTCCCACACACGTCCAAACTCAGCACAACTGGCACAACGCACTCAGCACGATGAAACGTTTGCCTCTTCCAAGCTGAAGTGTTGCAACGCTTGAGCGTGGATTTCTCCCACGCTTGAGCATCAAGCTTAGCGAGAGAAGAACTTCCAGCCTTCTGACTTCCCCAACTTCTCGTGTTACACCTTGGGCACTTCCAACCTTGTTCAAACCTATTCCTAAACTTCCAACTAGGTGCCAAACTAACACACAAGCAATCACACAATCATACGAACACCCGATCAGGGTCATCTACCTTAATTAGGGTTACAGAAAACAGGGATGCTACATTACCACTCCCCTTAAAGAGAATTTCGTCTCAAAATTCCTTGCTCATACCTGCAAACAATGATGGATATTGTTGGCGCATTTGTGCTTCTCGTTCCCATGTTGAATCTTCGGTTGCTGGGTCCCATTCAACCCTTACTAGAGGAATCTATTTACCGCGAAGTTCCTTGATCCTTCTATCCATTATCCGAGCAGGTAAAGCCTCGTATTCAATTTTCTCTCTTAACTGGATTGATTCGGGCTCTAACACATGTGATGGATCGGGGTAATACTTTCTAAGCTGAGAGACGTGAAAGACGTCGTGAAGGTTTGACAAATTTGGTGGTAAGGCTATCTGGTAATCTACTGGACCAATTCGGCGAAGAACCTGAAATGGTCCTATGAATCTGGGTGTAAGCTTTCTAGATCGAATTGCCCTGCTAACTCCAGTCCTTGGAATAACTCTCAGAAATACATGATCGCCCTCCTGGAACTCTAGGGGTCTCCTCCATTTGTCAGCGTAGCTCTTCTGCCTATCCCTTGCGGCTTTCATCTTTTCCCGGATTAACTTAACCTATTCCGTCTTCCATTGCACCAACTCCGGACCTAACAACTGATTCTCTCCAGTCCCAAACCAGCACAACAGAGTCTTGCACTGCCTCCCGTACAAAGCTTCATACGACGCCATCCCGATACTTGAGTAGTAACTATTGTTGGAGGTAAATTCAATCAAAGGAAGAAATTTGTCCCAACTCCCCGTGTGTTCCAACACACATGCTCTTAGCAGATCTTCCAGCGATTGAATCGTCCGCTCTGACTCACCATCCGTTTGCGGATGATAAGCAGAACTCAACCTTAACTTAGTTCCAACGCTTCGTTCAGACTCCTCCAAAACCTAGAACTAAATCTCGGATCTCAGTCTGAGATAATACTCGAAGGTACACCATGTAGCTTCACCACCTCCCTGATGTAGATCTGAGTCAATCTTTCCAGAGAATAGTTCTGGTTGATAGGTAGGAAATGAGCACATTTCGTCAATCTATCTATGATGACCCAAATCGCATCACACCTCTTCTGAGTCCTTGGTAACCCTGAAACAAAGTCCATTGCAATGCCATCCCACTTCCACTCTGGAACATCTAGTGATTACAATAATCTCGCTAGCTTCTGGTGTTCAACCTTCGCCATTTGACACACCAAGCATGATAGGACATAAGCCGCCACATCTTTCTTCATCCCCGGCCACCAGAACAACTTCTTCAGATCTTGGTACATCTTAGTAGCCCCTGGATGAAAGCTCAACTTGCTCTTTTGTGCTTCTTCCAAGATCATATTCTTACCTTCGCTATCCGTAGGCACACAAACTCGGTCACCAAACCTGATAAGGCCATCCGTACCTCTCCTAGACTCTGACGTTTCACCTTCCTCGATCAACCGGTTAACTTCCTTAAGGTACTCATCCTCAGCTTGCCTTCTCCAAAGCAAGTTCAGGAAATCGCTAGTTACCTCTATCATCCCTAGATTCATCTTATCCTTGACGATTTCCACATCCAGATTCAAATCCCTAAACTGCTCTAACAACTCGAGCTCTCGTACCATCATGGCAGATACGTGTAGGGACTTCCTACTGAGCACATTCGCCACTACATTTGCCTTATCAGGATGGTATTGCAGGTCGAATTCATAATCCTTTATGAATTCCATCCACCTCCTCTGCCTCATGTTCAACTCCTTCTGGTCGAACAGATACTTCAGGCTCTTATGGTCGCTAAACACACTGAACTTAGCACCATATAGATAGTGTCTCCATATCTTCAATGCAAACACTATTGCTGCCAACTCCAGATCATGAGTCGGGTAGTTCCGTTCATGCACTCTCAACTACCTGGAGGCATACGCCACCACTCTCCTTTCTTGCATGAGGACACAACCTTATCCTTGGTATGACGCATCACAGTATACGTCAAAACATCCTAATGAATCTGGTAAAACCAACACAGAGGAGGTGGTCAACCTCCGTTTCAGCTCTAAGAAACTCTGCTCACACGCTTCTGATCACTCAAACGTCATCCCCTTTCTCGTTAACTGCGTCATGGGTAACGCAATCTTAGAGAATCCCTCGATAAACCGCTTGTAGTAACCTGCCAGCCTAAGAAAGCTTCGAACCTCACCCACAAACATTGGGCTTTCCCACTTAACCACCGCTTCAACCTTAGTAGGGTCCATCGTGATTCCATCCTTGTTGATCACGTGTCCTAGGAACTGCACCTCTTCCAGCCAGAACTCACACTTGGATAGCTTTGCATACAACTACCTGTCCTTCAGCACCTGCAACACCACTCGAAGATGTTCTTGGTGTTCCTCCTTACTCAAAGAGTAAATAAGGATGTCGTCGATAACCACGACAACAAACTTATCTAAGAACGGTCGGAATATCCTGTTCATATAATCCATGAACACGGCTGGAGCATTAGTCACACCGAAAGGCATAACCAAGTACTCGTAGTGCCCATACCGACTTCGAAAAGCAATCTTCGGTATATCCTCCCTTTTCACCTTGATTTGGTGGTAACCAGATCGCAGGTTGATCTTTGAAAACACAGTTGCTCCCCTCAACTGATCCATCAAATCATCTACCCTTGGCAATGGATACTTGTTCTTTATCGTCACTTTATTCAGCTGACGATAGTCCACGCATAACCTCGAGCTTCCGTCCTTCTTCTTCACAAACAGTACCGGCGCTCCCCACGGAGATGCACTAGGTCTAATGAACTCTTTGCCTAGCATCTCATCTAACTGTGTCTTTAGCTCCGTTAGCTCAACTGGAGACATCTGATATGGTGCTACTTATATAGGCCCTATCCCCGCTACAAGATCTATGGCGAACTCCATCTCGCTCTCCGGCGGCAACCCTGGAACGTCATCTGGAAACACTTCCGGAAATTCCCACACAACAGGCAGTGCTCCCGCACTCGGAGTTTCCTTTGCTTCTAAGGAGAACAACACCACGTACTCTTCAGACCGTACACCCATCGGAATACCTTCGTTAGCAGGCGTCAATCCAGATAGCTCAGAAAAACAAAAGGTTTTCTTGGCACAATCAAGCACCACATGGTTGGCCGAAAGCCAATCCATGCCGAGGATAACATCAATCTGCTGCATAGGCAAACAGACCAGGTCCACAAAGAAATGTCTGTTTTCTATGGTAATAGGGCATTTCAAACATATAAACAGGGTAGTCAAAGAATCACCCATAGGCATGGATACGGTAAGATCATATGGTAAAGACGAAACCGGTAACCCTAAGTGATCCATGCATTCCATAGAAATAAACGAGTGGGTAGCCCCCAAATCAAATAAAACAGATAAGAGCTTGCCTGAAACCAAACACTTACCTTGAATCAGATCCGGTCATCGAGAGGATTCAGCTCCCTTCACGGCAAACACTCTCCCTGTAGCTTGTGGTCTCGCAGCTTGCTCCGTCACTCTGGTTGGCCTGGCATTCCCATGCCTGCAATCCTTTGCCATATGTCCCGGCTTTCCACACGCATAACAGGTCATCGTTCCCCCTGGCGCTTGGCTCCTGCAATCTCGAGCCATGTGTGGTCCTCCACACTTAAAACATCCTTGCAACCCTTGAGTCGCACTCGGCCTTTGTCCTCTGGCTTCTCTTGTTCTCTGGTTGGGCCTCTGATACGGTCCTCGACCTGACTGAAACTTTCCACCTCTACCTCTCTGGTTACTACGGATGGGTCCTCTGCTCCTTGAGGTCAGCTCTTTCCTCCTTTCGATGTTCTTAATCGCCGAACATCGATCCAACATATCAGGGAATCTGGAAATCCCCAAAGGTACAATAGCTTTCTGGACTTCGTACTTTAGGCCGTCCTCAAATCTGCGGCATATCCACTCTTCATCTGGATACCATTGGTAGAGCTCAGAAAACTTAAGCAGTGCCTCGAACCTTGCTGCATACTCCCCTACTGACATATTACCCTACTTCAGGCTCTGGAATTCCTTGTCCTTCTCCTTTCTGGTCATCCGAGGAAAATATTTCTCAAGGAAACATTCCCTAAACAGCTCCCAGGTTACTGCTTTTCCTTCCGTCTCAAACAATCTCTGCTTTCCTTTCCACCACATCTCTGCTCCTCCCACCAGCATGAAAGAAGCATAGGAAACCTTTTGAACTTCGTCACAGTGTGTTGCCACAAAGATCTTTTCCAGCTCCTGAACCCACAGTTCTGCCCCCTCGGGATTGTAGTCCCCATTGAACTGAGGTGGTTGTCGCCTCATGAGGCATCCAAACCAGCATCATCATTCCGAGCATTTTGCTGTTGTTGCTGTTGATTCTCCCTAGCCAACTGAATGAGCTGAGCATTCTGCTGGGTTTGCTGTAACATCACAGCAACCATGTGCCTCATAGTCCTGAGGGTCTCCAACGATTCAATTCCGTTGCCTGTATGCGAGGCAGCAGCCTCTGGACCTCCATCCGGACCTGTTCTACCACCGCCTATACCTCTACCTCTTCCTCGAGCCATTGGTTCCTGATTCAAGTAACCGTTAGCTTAGAGTTCAAATGATAAGCAACATAAATACATATATCTACTTATCATTCATACAGCATTACAATCGATCACACCCCTTCTACCCTTCTAGACACAGTCGTACTCCCCTTACAGAGACGACCAACTTAGCCAGTTCAACTTCCTACACCCGCAGACCGATTTAGAATCAAACTGCTTTGATACCATATGTAAGGAGACAACCCCACTTACGCAGGATAATCCCATTAGGATTAGAACCCACTTATAACATTAACTATGACTTAACGATATTATTATGCGCTTATTAAAAAGAGACGAGGTCTAACAACGAACATACAACATATGCACGTATATGAAACAGTTATTAGAGTAACGCAACAGGTAAGGAAAACACACATATGTATACAAAATACTGGCATATACATGGTGGCCCCATCAATAGGGCACTCTGTAATACATACGTAAACTTTACACTGCGAACTGAAAATAAAAACATATACATCAGTACTCCAAAAGAAAGGCTCTCTAACATCCTCACCAGCGCTCCCCTACCCCACTCTCAAAAAATACATCAGCCTTAACACAGTCCTAGAAACGCACTGGCTAGCCCTCACCATCAGTGGTAGGGATGACCTGAGCTACCCTGCCCCTCTCCGTGTGTATGCCTATAGACCCGCGTAGGCTCGTACTTGGAGGAGGAACTCGACACTACAATATGGTGCCTCAGGGCTGCCCTCAGGTGCCGGTCTGAACGTCTCCTCTTGCCTCTGTACACGAAGCCGCACCCGCTGGATACTACTGAAGTCTGTGGTGCCACCCATCTGTAGTCCTGCTCTCTCTGGCTTAGTGGTCGCCACATCCGTGGGAAAGGAAGAAACTGGTAAACACGGTAGGGTCCGATGATGTCTGCGTACGGTGGAGTACCTCTCTTGAAGATCTAGCTAACTGGTCCTGTGTACACTACCAAAAAGGTCGAGGGGTCCACCCGCCATCCCCTCTCGTCGTGGTACACGATCTCAATATCCCCCAGCACCGGCATCCGCGATGCTCCAATGATAAACGGGTGATGCCTCTGGTCCATCCTGTGGCTCTGCTGGCTCGTCGTCTGCTCGTAGCACGAACATCCTTATACAAGAAAAGACAGGGAGATAAGATATACAACACATCAAATATAAGGATGATGCAATGCAGCATATATAGTAACCATAACCATCTCTCAATGTCTCGACACCACGGTCGTTCCTTAGCTAGATGTGACACGTACTCTTTCTATGCATGCCGGCTGGTACTAAACACCCTGCTAAGGGCAACATCTCGTTCGCTCAACGGACCACAAGTTGGTTTGTTCCGGGAATCCGTTCCGCTTGCCGTGACCCATAAGAGTGCATCACCGCTCAACTGTCCCAGACAAAGAAGGCTATCTGGGCCTCCTCGGAAGATCCACCGGCAACTGGAAAGACTTAGGGTCCAGTCGGGATAATAGGACGTACCCAGGACCGCCACGACACGATGCGAGCTACCTCATCGGTCTCCTGTGCGTACACCTATGTCTAGTATTTCGCCGAGGTCACGCTGACCTTCCCTTCCGTTTTCCGCAGCCGCACTCGATGCACCAACCTCGTATACCTCACGGCATGTGGCTCACCACTTGGCATCATATGCATATGCTATGCATGTCATCCATCTTCTTTGAGCTGATATAACAACACATGTAACTTTGCTCTCAGCAACACGAGGTCCAAGCTCCAATTGCAACCATATGAGCTCGAAGCTCCCACTGTACCATATGAGTTCCAACCTCCCATCATAACTTACGAGCTTCCAGCTCCAACTATAACCTCAATCTCAACTATCAGCTCAAACGTCCACCACGGGGTCAAAGCCCTAGTCAGACTAAACTTCCAATTCTCGTGCAAACCGGCATTTCGAGATACATATAGAAGTAAATCAATATCAGCATGTTCAATGCAGCATTAAACATCTCATACAACAACATGCCATCATATCATGTAGACATACCACATACCATAGTCAACAGATAAGCAGATACTCATGAAGCAGCCATACATACATCACGTCAGTCAACATAAATCTGCTAACCTAGGGTATCAACATAGCGGTGCTAGCCCGAAGTAGACTAATGTAACATCCCAAAATCCTTGTATCTGTCTTTTAACTGTTTGTGTGAATAACTTGGCTGAGAACACAACCTGACTAATAATAATCTTAAAAATAGTTAATAATTGGAAATTCATAATTGAATTTCAATTACGAGCTTAATGATCATAAGATATTGTTTTGAGCCTGTTATGTTGTTTTGAGTCGGAGCTGATGAAAATATTATTTTAATTGGGATCACTTTACCTTGGGAAGCGTGCCAGGGCCGAGGAGTAATCGAGCCCGGGATCGGGAGGTCACTCTGGCCCAGAGTCGGGAGAAGTTGAGACTGCTTATCACGTTTCACGAGGAGGTATCTTTTAGCATTTCATGACAACGTACACCTTTGTCAACTTTTCCTTTTATGGAAAAAGCCAAACCACCCATTTTTGGTTAATGTCTACAACTTTGAATATGGTGTCAACACCTTTGTACTTCATCACATCTTGGCCCTTTATTTCCTTACACAATTTTCAATCAACTTTAACTTGAAATTGGTGATAAACCACCAAGGCCATTCGGCCATTCCATGACTAAAACACCTATCCATTTTCATTTCTCATCTTCTAAAGATCAAACACACCATTTCTTAGGTTTTTGAAAAATCCTCTCTTCTCTCTTTTCATCATAAATTCGGTTCTTCACCCTAGATCTCTAACCAAATTCCTTTCTTCAATTCTAAAACCATACCTCACATTGTCTTGATCTAAGGATCAACTTTGGTGAAGGAAGTTTCTTGATTTGGAGAAGTTGTTCTTCAACCTCAAGAACACCATCCAAAACCTAGGGGTTGTTCTTTGCAACACCCTTTCCCGAGTGTCACATTCCCGAACGTTTAAGGCCGAAAATAATTTTAATGCGGAAAATACTGTTTTTTTTTTCTTTTCGCAAAGATGTAATGGGATTTAGTAAAGGTAAGTAATAATAAAATGAACTTAGGTTCACCATGCACTTCTAATAGATATTCAGAAATAAAGTACAGAAACAGAATAGAAATAGTACTGTATACATACATAGGTTCAATGCCTAACTGGCAACAGAATATAATAAGCAGTAGGAGTCACAGCTCCCCAAAAGGTACTGCAGACACGTGACATAGTCTGGCCAAAACGAAACTAAAAAGCAAATGGAGTCCCCCTTCGGACTCAAAGCAAATGCTGGACAGAACTGTCGTCGTATTCATCTGCTCAAGTAGAAACAACAATACCAGCAGAAAAGATATACAAAATATGGGTGAGATCCCGATCATCAACACAACAAAGTAGCAAAAGTAAAGACGGGACGACTCACCAGGTAGCAATGGACCCAACATGCTTACTAAAATTCTCAATATAAATCATGTTAAACAGTTAACGACATAATATAAGGCATTCTCAAAAATATAGAACAGCGAAGTACATCAAATAAATGTAATCATCAACAGCCATGCAATGCAGTGCAATGTACATGACTCAATGCCATATGCCACAAGGGTAAACTCTGACCCCTACTCCATGGGGCTAACAAAATGTCGGAGAGAGTGAATGGGAGGACATGTTCTATGTACTGCCAGCCATGAGCAAGATGCTACAACATTTGTAACGTACATGTATCTCTGGCTTTACGGAAACATTCTACACAAAACATGAAAATTATGGCATGTAGTCGAGGATATTAGTGTATTGGTCGGATTTGCCACGACACTGAAGAGCTACCAATTGGTCACATGTCAGCCCTTCCAACCCTGATAAACGTCACCGTAAGATTCGCACCCGCATCAAGGTGTAAGATCAACTCCTAGGCTCAAGGCCTTACGACTCATGCAAATGAAATGCCAATGCTTACACAAAGCAGATGCGATAAAGTAATGTCTATCCACCGGATAAACCTCAAGGTTCTCTAAGGTTCACTTCCTTAGGAACTATACGTATTTTCGTATTTCAAAACTTGTATCCACCGGATAAATCTCGTGATCCCTCCGGGATCGAGTCATCACAAGACTGAAACAATTGAACGACTGATCAAAGTCCGAATCACCGGTCCGTCATCGAACTACTGTTTCAAAACCCAAACTTTTCGTGTTTGCGTTTATGTCTTATGAATTATGTCTCAAGTCCTATACATTATGAATAAGGATTGAGAATCCTCTTAGATAAGTCTTTAAGCCTTTCTAAGACAATACTCCTTGATTTTCAATTAAGGAAATAAGTGTTGATTCACGTAAGTCTTATGGAGACATTGATGAACTAAGTCATCAATGGTATAGTACATGGTCTTATTCCACCACGTCCCATACTTAGTTGTCCCTTGTCTTCAACTCTAAGTTAGTTACTTAACTTAGGTTTTTATGCGTAAAACTTTACAATTTGAGTTGAAAAACACTCTTTATAAACAAAACCTTTGTCTCGCGAGGCGAATATAGGTTTCGTTGTAACGCCCCGATTTTCATGTTTTCTATTTCTTTAGTATTTTAATGTCTTTATTTTATTCGAGGTCTTAGGAATAGAAATAAAATATTCCGAGACCACAGTCATGCTCGACGATATCGTAGGAAGCTACGATTAAGTTTTGAGTCGAAAACTCAAACGGAGTCCGGTCTGCGTTTTTACACTGACAATATGATTTTACTGCTCAGAAGACCTCAGATGGACCCGTGAACGAGACAGTAAGTCTTAGAATTCGATTATCTACGCTTTGGTTAAATTTCGTAAAAATTTCAGAAAAATCACTTCCTGACCTTCGTTCGGGCGGAATCCTTAATCGGGTGACGAACGGAGCCACATATGGATTTACCGGGACTCGCCAACAACTAATCGTGATATCACATCATCCCAGGACACTTGGGAGAGTATGCCAGATTCGTCATGACGTTCGGAAATATCTGGACGCAAAATGACCAAAATGCCCCTAACCTTAGTCTTTTACACTTTTACCATTATACCCTTTTGGCAAATGACCTTTTTACCCTTAAGTGAACTTTTAAGAGGCTGAACTCAGCCCCTCACTTCATCATTTTCGCACAGCCCCTCACCCCATAGAGTTCCATAGTTGTTCTTGAGAGAAAACTCCATTTTCACCTAGAAAAGCTTGAGTTTTTGTTGGAATCACTTGATTCCTTGAGCAATCTTTCTTCATTTCAAGGTAAGATCACTTCTATGATCTCTTAGCTTCTTGAATCTTTCTTTATTTCAAGATCAATCTTCATTTTCATGAAAATAATTTCTTAGATCCAAAACTTTGAAAATCCATAGGAAATTGTAGAAAAATCCTTTTGAGGTAAGACCAAGTTCTTTGAACTCACATCATCAATCTCTACCTAAACCTAAGAGCTTATGATTCAACTCCCATCATAGCTCAAAAATCATTTTTGGCCGAACCCTTTTGGAAGATGATGAATAGTGTTTTCATCAAGTTTTGATTTTTAACACTTGATTTCATCCTTAGCTTTCCTAATGCTTTTGAATCCATGAAATGGAAAACCAAAACCAATTCCTAACCTTTTTAACCTAGGGTGGCCGAAACCCTCTTTGTTAGGATTGTTGAGATTGGCTTTGATTGTTGGTTAATGTTGGATTGTTGTGTTGTTGTAGTTGTTGACGATTATCAGGAGGTTCAGAAACCGATCAATCGACTTTGATCCGGGAATCTGCTCATCAAGAGGTATGGGGAGAAGAACCTCATCACACCAAGATGGTGGTGGTGAAGATGGTTGTTTAAATTTATGTGTGGGTGAAACCCTTTAGTTTGGGTTCACTTTTATGTGTTAAGTTTTGTTAAGTTCTCTTGGAGAACAAGATTGTTATGATGAGTTTATGCTTGAGTATGTTGTAGTGTGCTTTAGCATGAGTTGATGATGATATGATTGATGAAAATCATTTTCATGTAAAACTATTGGCCATGACCTTGAGGAAGGGAAGAATATGAAAAGTTCTTGGACAAATCAAGTTTTTATGTAAAGAAAGTGTTTTCAATAACTTGTGTTTTTCAAAGAAAACCCTAAGTGACTTTAAATGGAATTAAAGCTCAAAGTGCTTTCACCAAAGTGAAACATATTTTATACCTTATCCCTAGTCCATATAGTTAGTCAAGGGACTCAAAATGAGAAAAAAAAAGTGGTTTCATGAAGAAAATCAAAATGGTTCCCTAAGGTTGATGTCTTGTTTATGGCAACTATTCGCTAAGCGAATTTATTTTCGCTACGCGAAAACAGGGGAAAGTCTAAGTTGGGCATCACTGCCTCACTTTCGCTAAGCGAATTCATATTCGCTAAGCCAACCAAACGAGTTTCGCTACGCGAATTACGTCTCGCTGGGCGACCCAGAGAAGTCTCTAAAGGAGGTATGACCGCCTCCATTTCGCTAAGCGAAATTATTCTCGCAAAGCGAATAAAGTGAAATTTCGCTACACGAATTCTGTTTCGCCAAGCGATCCAGAGGTGTTTCCAAAGAGGTGTAACCGTCTGAACTTGCGCTAAGAGAATTGATATTCGCTACGCGAATACAATACATTTCTCTACGCGATTTCTGACTCGCCGAGCGATCCAGAGGAGTTCCAAAAGAGGCATTATTGTTTCAATTTCGCTAAGTGAATTACATGTTCAGAAAATGCTAAAAATAGAGTAAGTAAGTGTTTCAAAAATTGTTTCAAATCAAATGAGTTTTCAATTGAGAAGTTGTTCTGGTTTACAAACGTTTTGGGTTTTGAAACCGTAGTTCGATGACGGACCGGTGATTCGGATCCCGATCAGTCGTTCAATTGTTTCAGTCTTGTGATGACTCGATCCCGAAGGAATCACGAGATTTATCCGGTGGATAAAGGTTTTGTTTTCAAAAGACACGTATAGTTCCTAAGGAAGAGAACCTTAGTAGACTTCGAGGTTTATCCGGGGGATAGACATTGCTTGATCGCATCTGCTTTGTGTAAGCATTGGCATTTCATTTGCATAGTCGTAAGGCCTTGAGCCTAGGAGTTGAGCTTACACCTTGATGCGGGTGCGAATCTTACGGTGACGATCTTCAATGGTCTTTTTGGAGGTATCAGGGTTGGAAGGGCTTACATGTGACTAGTTGGTAGCTCTTCTGTGTCGTGGCGAATCCATGCAATACACTGATATCCTCTACTAGATGCCGTACTTTTCATGTTTGGTCGAGAGTGTTACCGTAAAGCCAGATACGTGCACGTTACGAATGTTGTAGCATCTTGCTCATGGCTGGCAGAAACCGGAACATGTCCTCCCATTCACTCTCTCCGAATGTTTTGTTAGCTCCATGGAGTAGGGGTCAGAGTAGTACCCAGTGACATTGACATTGAGTCATCTACATTGCATTGCATTGCATAGCTATTGATGTGTACATTTTCTGTTATACATCGTTGTACTGTTTAAGAATACCTTATTTTATGCTGTTAACTGCTTAACATGATATTATGCTGTCAACTGCTTAATATGTTTGACATTGAGAATTCTTGTAAGGATGTTGGGTACGCTGTTACCCGGTGAGTCGTCCCGTTTTTACTACTGCTGTTTTGATGTGTTGATGAACGGGAATCTCACCCATATCTGTATGTTTTCTGTTGGTACTTGCTGTTGCTGTTTGAACAGATGGACGTGACGATGGTTCAGTCCAGTAGTTCCTTTGAGCTGGAGGAGGACCTTTTTTTTTGTTGTGGTCTAGTTTTGTTGTCGGCCAGACTATGTCAGTTTTGTAGTACTTTTGGGGGAGCTACGACTCCTAGTACTTATTATATCAGTTATACATTAGACTTACGTCTGTATATAGTATTATTCCTTTTTCTGTTTATGTCCCTGTATTTATTATACATACTGTTCTAGAAATGTATGGCGAACCTAAGCTCGTTATTAGTATTATTTACCCTTGCTAAATCCCATTGCATCTTGTGAAAAGAAAAAAAAAAGAAAACCGTATTTTCCGCATTAAGAAATATTTTCGGCCTTATAAACGTTCGGGAATGTGACACTCGGGAAAGGGTGTTGCATTATTTGGTATCAGAGCTGGGCGAGTCTTTTTGGGGTTGTAGGTTATGGTCTGTCTTGTTTGTGTTGTGTTCTCTGTGTGTTTCTCTGTTGTTTGCTTTAGTTGTGGTTCTTGAGTTTGACAGTTCTGGTTTAGAAGGTAGCAATGGCTGCTCAAAACCTGACTGCTGCTGTGAACGCCATACGGGACATGGCTGCTGCTATGGTTCAACGTGACGAGAGAGCTGCTGGAGGAAGAGGACTGGACGAATTTCTTCGTCGGAATCCACCTCAATTCAAAGGTGAATTCAATCCTGAGTTGGCTGAACGCTGGATCCCTGGATCCAAACGCTGGAAAAAATCTTTGGAGCAATGAGATGTACTGAGAATGACAAGGTTGTCTATGTAACCTATATGCTGGTGGAGGATGCTGAATATTGGTGGGAAGGAGCCCGTCAGATGCTGATTCACGATCAACAAGCTGTGGATTGGAATGCTTTTAAGGGAAAATTCTTGGAGAAGTATTTTCCTGCGAGCGCAAGACACGAGAAAGAGATGGAGTTCCTCCAGCTGAGACAGGGGGGAATGACCATAGCTGAATACGGGGCTAAGTTTGAAAGTCTGGCAAAGTTCTCAAATTACTTTTTGGACAACCCAAGAGAAGAGTGGAAGTGCCGGAAATTTGAAGGAGGTCTGAGGATCGACTTGAAAAGAGCTGTTGTTCCTTTGGAAATTTCTGTTTTTCCGAGGCTAATGGAGAAGTGTCGTCTGATCGAGAGTTTGGAGCCCAAGGACAAGCGGGTACAGAGTTCTGGACCGAGCAAGTTCCAGAGAGGAAGCGGTGGTCGAGACAACAAATCTCGATGGAAGCCGTATGCAAAGCAACAAGATCGACAACAACGTTCTGTTGGAGGAAGTAGTGGGAGTTTCAGTCAGTCTGGAAATGCCCCAACCAAGTGCATGAAGTGTGGGAAGAGCAATCACATCACCAGAGATTGTTCGATCAAAGGGATTATCTGCTTCAAGTGTGGGAAGCCGGGACACATCTCACGTGAATGCATGCAACCGAAATTGGAACATTCTGTCAACAATGTCCAAGCTGCAAGGCCTAAGATGAAGGGCAGAGTCTACACTATGGGTGGTGCTGAAGCTTCTCAAAATGAAGACTTGATCCAAGGTCAGTATGTCATGGGAGGTAAAACCTTAACTGTACTGTTTGATTCAGGCGCAACGCATTCCTTTATTGCCTATGACTGTGTGAATCTGTTGGGATTACCTGTGTCTTCTTTACCTTTTGATTTGGTAATTTCTATGCCTACTGCAAAGCCTGTTATAACTGCTAAAGTTTGTTTGAACTGTTCTATTTCTGTTAAAGGTAGAATATTTTTGATTGATTTGATCTGTTTGCCTCTTTCGTAAATGGATGTAATCTTAGGAATGGATTGGTTATCTTCTAATCATATCATGTTAGACTGTGCAAATAAAACCTTAGTTTTTCCTAGTCGTGAGAATTCTGGATTTTTGACTGCCAACCAAGTAAATGCTTATTTGAGAGACGGAGCTCAAGGATACATGTTACTATCTTCTTTGGAGGTCAAGAGTGAGCTAGTCTTAGAGCGCATACCTGTCGTGAATGAGTTTCCGGAAGTCTTTCCTGAAGACGTACCAGGTTTGCCGCCAGTTTGGGACATTGAGTTTGCGATTGATCTTGTGCCAGGAACAGGACCAGTGTCTATGGCACCGTATCGTATGGCACCTGCTGAGTTGGAAACTTTGAAGGAACAGTTGGTAGACTTATTGGGGAAGCAGTTTGTTAGACCCAGTGTGTCGCCATGGGGAGCATCTGTGCTGTTGGTGAAAAAGAAAGATGGAACATCTCGTTTATGTGTGGATTATCGCCAGTTGAATAAAGTTACTATTAAGAACAAGTATCCACTTCCGAGGATAGATGACTTGATGGATCAGTTGAGGGGAGCGGCAGTTTTCTCCAAGATTGATTTGCGATCGGGTTATCACCAGATTCGTGTGAAGACAGAAGATATACCGAAGACAGCATTTCGAACACGCTATGGGCACTATGAGTATCTTGTGATGCCGTTTGGTGTGACGAATGCTCCAGCTATATTCATGGACTATATGAATAGGATCTTTCGTCCATACCTAGATCAGTTTGTCGTTGTCTTCATAGATGACATACTTATCTATTCGCGAGACCAGGAAGAACATGCTGAACATCTTAGTGTGGTTCTTCAAGTTCTGAAAGAGAAACAGCTGTATGCAAAATTGTCCAAGTGTGAGTTTTGGCTTGACAAAGTGCAGTTTTTGGGTCATGTAATTTCAAAGGAAGGAATTGCTGTAGATCCGTCGAAAGTCGAAACAGTTCTTGAGTGGGAAAGACCAACCACAGTGACTGAGATACGCAGTTTTGTGGGTTTGGCTGGGTATTATCGGAGGTTCATTGAGGGATTTTCTAAGATTGTAGGACCTCTTACCCAATTGACGAGGAAGGACAAAGCGTTTGAATGGACTGAAGCCTGTGAGCAAAGTTTTCAGGAGTTGAAGAAGAGGCTGACTACATCGCCAGTGTTGATATTGCCAGATCCAAACGAATCTTTTGAAGTGTACTGTGATGCTTCATACCAAGGGTTAGGCTGTGTTCTGATGCAGAATCGGAAGGTGGTAGCGTATGCCTCGAGACAGTTGAAAGTGCACGAGAAGAACTACCCAACCCATGATCTGGAGTTAGCAGCGGTAGTCTTTGCGTTGAAGATTTGGAGGCATTACTTGTATGGTTCGACGTTTAATGTCTTCAGTGACCATAAGAGCTTGAAGTATCTGTTTGATCAGAAAGAGCTCAACATGAGACAAAGACGGTGGCTGGAATTTTTGAAGGACTATGACTTCCAGTTGCAGTATCATCCGGGAAAAGCTAATGTGGTAGCGGATGCCCTGAGTAGAAAAGTGTTACATGTGTCTGCCATGATGGTTAAGGAACACGAGCTGTTGGAACAGTTCAGGGATATGTATCTGTCCGTGGTTAGTGTGCCAGGAAGACTATGTGTAGGTATGGTTACGATATCTTGTGATCTGATGGATCAAATTCGGGAGAAACAAGTATACGACCAATATCTGGAAAAAGAGCGAAGGAATCTAAAGAAAGGGATGACGTCGGAATACAAGGAAGGAGTAGATGGAATCCTAAGACGAGGAGAACGGGTTTGTGTGCCAAACAACCCAGAGCTAAGAAGGTTAATTCTGGACGAAGCTCATAGAAGCAAAGAAGCAAGTTAAGTATGCATCCAGGGTCAACCAAGATGTACCAAGACCTGAAGCGGTTGTTTTGGTGGCAAGGCATGAAAAGAGATGTAGCCGATTATGTGGCATCTTGCTTAGTGTGTCAGAAAGCAAAGGTTGAACATCAGAGGCCAGCTGGAATGTTACTTCTGTTGGATATCCCAGAGTGGAAATGGGATGGCATAGCAATGGATTTCGTGACGTGTTTGCCAAGGACACCTAAAGGATACGATTCCATTTGGGTTATAATTGATAGGCTTACGAAATCAGCTCATTTTCTACCGATTAATCTCAAGTATTCTATGGAAAAGCTTACTCAGATTTATATCAGTGAGATTGTGAGACTGCATGGAGTACCTTCAAGTATCATATCGGATAGAGACCCGCGATTTACTTCGCGTTTTTGGCAAAGTTTATATGAGGCTTTAGGAACGAAGTTACGATTAAGTTCGGCTTACCATCCTCAAACTGATGGACAATCGGAAAGGACGATTCAGTCGTTAGAAGATCTGTTGAGGGCGTGTGTGTTGGAACATGTCGGAAGTTGGGAGAATTTCCTACCGTTGATAGAGTTTACCTACAACAACAGTTATCATTCGAGTATAGGGATGGCACCCTACGAAGCTTTATATGGACGACGTTGCAGAACACCTTTGTGTTGGTACCAAGATGGAGAAAGTGCTTCATTAGGACCTGAACTAGTGCAACAAACGACCGAGAAGGTGAAACTGATTCAAGAAAAGATGAGGACGACTTACAGCCAATAGAAGAGTTATGCGGATAAAAGACGTAGGCCACTTGAGTTCGAGGAAGGGGATCATGTGTTTTTGAGAGTCACTCCGATGACTAGGGTGGGCAGGGTCCTGAAGTCCAGAAAACTCGTTCCAAAATTCATTGGACCTTATCAAATTCTTCGTCGGATAGGTCCAGTAGCTTACCAAATAGCTTTACCGCCTTTTCTATCCAACCTTCATAATGTTTTTCATGTTTCGCAATTGCGAAAGTATATTCCTGATCCCAGTCATGTCATAGAGTCTGATTCAATACAGCTAAAGGATAACCTAACCTATGAGACATTGCCGGTTAAGATCGAGGACAGGAGGATAAAGAAACTGCGAGGGAAGGAGATAGCGTTGGTCAAAGTTATTTGGAACGAGATTACAGGTGATGCTACCTGGGAAAGAGAAGAGGACATGCGACAACAGTATCCGAGTTTGTTTTAAGAGGTACGTATAATTTCGAGGACGAAATTCTTTTAAGAGGGGTAGGAATGTAACGCCCCGATTTTCACGTTTTCTATTTCTTTAGTATTTTAATGTCTTTATTTTATTCGAGGTCTTAGGAATAGAAATAAAATATTCCGAGACCATAGTCATGCTCGACGATATCGTAGGAAGCTACGATTAAGTTTTGAGTCGAAAACTCAAACGGAGTCCGGTCTGCGTTTTTACACTGACAGTATGATTTTACTGCTCAGAAGACCTCAGATGGACCCGTGAACGAGACAGTAAGTCTTAGAATTCGATTATCTACGCTTTGGTTAAATTTCGTAAAAATTTCAGAAAAATCACTTCCTGACCTTCGTTCGGGCGGAATCCTTAATCGGGTGACGAACGGAGCCACATATGGATTTACCGGGACTCGCCAACAACTAATCTTGATATCACATCATCCCAGGACACTTGGGAGAGTATGCCAGAGTCGTCATGACGATCGGAAATATCTGGACGCAAAATGACCAAAATGCCCCTAACCTTAGTCTTTTACACTTTTACCATTATACCCTTTTGGCAAATGACCTTTTTACCCTTAAGTGAACTTTTAAGAGGCTGAACACAGCCCCTCACTTCATCATTTTCGCACAGCCCCTCACCCCATAGAGTTCCATAATTGTTCTTGAGAGAAAACTCCATTTTCACCTAGAAAAGCTTGAGTTTTTGTTGGAATCACTTGATTCCTTGAGCAATCTTTCTTCATTTCAAGGTAAGATCACTTCTATGATCTCTTAGCTTCTTGAATCTTTCTTTATTTCAAGATCAATCTTCATTTTCATGAAAATAATTTCTTAGATCCAAAACTTTGAAAATCCATAGGAAATTGTAGAAAAATCCTTTTGAGGTAAGACCAAGTTCTTTGAACTCACATCATCAATCTCTACCTAAACCTAAGAGCTTATGATTCAACTCCCATCATAGCTCAAAAATCATTTTTGGCCGAACCCTTTTGGAAGATGATGAATAGTGTTTTCATCAAGTTTTGATTTTTAACACTTGATTTCATCATTAGCTTTCCTAATGCTTTTGAATCCATGAAATGGAACACCAAAACCAATTCCTAACCTTTTTAACCTAGGGTGGCTGAAACCCTCTTTGTTAGGATTGTTGAGATTGGCTTTGATTGTTGGTTAATGTTGGATTGTTGTGTTGTTGTAGTTGTTGACGATTATCAGGAGGTTCAGAAACCGATCAATCGACTTTGATCCGGGAATCTGCTCATCAAGAGGTATGGGGAGAAGAACCTCATCACACCAAGATGGTGGTGGTGAAGATGGTTGTTTAAATTTATGTGTCGGTGAAACCCTTTAGTTTGGGTTCACTTTTATGTGTTAAGTTTTGTTAAGTTCTCTTGGAGAACAAGATTGTTATGATGAGTTTATGCTTGAGTATGTTGTAGTGTGCTTTAGCATGAGTTGATGATGATATGATTGATGAAAATCATTTTCATGTATGTTGAAAAACCTACTTTTATCACTAGATCAAGTATGGACTTTTATTGTTGATTATGAGACCATAATGTGTGATGGACTTGGATGTTTGATTATGATGTAGTAATGTGTATTATGGTTATCATGATTGTGTAAGTATTGTGAGCCATATTTTGTTTGGTTGATGAAGTAAAACTTCACATTGATTCCTAGTTGGCTATTGGCCATGACCTTGAGGAAGGGAAGAATATGAAAAGTTCTTGGACAAATCAAGTTTTTATGTAAAGAAAGTGTTTTCAATAACTTGTGTTTTTCAAAGAAAACTCTAAGTGACTTTAAATGGAATTAAAGCTCAAAGTGCTTTCACCAAAGTGAAACATATTTTATACCTTATCCCTAGTCCATATAGTTAGTCAAGGGACTCAAAATGAGAAAAAAAAAGTGGTTTCATGAAGAAAATCAAAATAGTTCCCTAAGGTTGATGTCTTGTTTATGGCAACTATTCGCTAAGCGAATTTATTTTCGCTACGCGAAAACAGGGGAAAGTCTAAGTTGGGCATCACTGCCTCACTTTCGCTAAGCGAATTCATATTCGCTTAGCCAACCAAACGAGTTTCGCTACGCGAATTACGTCTCGCTGGGCGACCCAGAGAAGTCTCCAAAGGTGGTATGACCGCCTCCATTTCTCTAAGCGAAATTATTCTCGCTAAGCGAATAAAGTGAAATTTCGCTACACGAATTCTGTTTCGCCGAGCGATCCAGAGGTGTTTCCAAAGAGGTGTAACCGTCTGAACTTGCGCTAAGCGAATTGATATTCGCTACGCGAATACAATACATTTCGCTACGCGATTTCTGACTCGCCGAGCGATCCAGAGGAGTTCCAAAAGAGGCATTATTGTTTCAATTTCACTAAGCGAATGCAATTTCGCTAAGCGAATTACATGTTCAGAAAATGCTAAAAATAGAGTAAGTAAGTGTTTCAAAAATTGTTTCAAATCAAATGAGTTTTCAATTGAGAAGTTGTTCTGGTTTACAAACGTTTTGGGTTTTGAAACCGTAGTTCGATGACGGACCGGTGATTCGGATCCCGATCAGTCGTTCAATTGTTTCAGTCTTGTGATGACTCGATCCCGGAGGAATCACGAGATTTATCCGGTGGATAAAGGTTTTGTTTTCAAAAGACACGTATAGTTCCTAAGGAAGAGAACCTTAGTAGACTTTGAGGTTTATCCGGGGGATAGACATTGCTTGATCGCATCTGCTTTGTGTAAGCATTGGCATTTCATTTGCATAGTCGTAAGGCCTTGAGCCTAGGAGTTGAGCTTACACCTTGATGCGGGTGCGAATCTTACGGTGACGATCTTCAATGGTCTTTTTGGAGGTATCAGGGTTGGAAGGGCTTACATGTGACCAGTTGGTAGCTCTTCTGTGTCGTGGCGAATCCGTGCAATACACTGATATCCTCTACTAGATGCCGTACTTTTCATGTTTGGTCGAGAGTGTTACCGTAAATCTAGATACGTGCACGTTACGAATGTTGTAGCATCTTGCTCATGGCTGGCAGAAACCGGAACATGTCCTCCCATTCACTCTCTCCGAATGTTTTGTTAGCTCCATGGAGTAGGGGTCAGAGTAGTACCCAGTGACATTGACATTGAGTCATCTACATTGCATTGCATTGCATAGCTATTGATGTGTACATTTTCTGTTATACATCGTTGTACTGTTTAAGAATACCTTATTTTATGCTGTTAACTGCTTAACATGATATTATGCTGTCAACTGCTTAATATGTTTGACATTGAGAATTCTTGTAAGCATGTTGGGTACGCTGTTACCCGGTGAGTCGTCCCGTTTTTACTACTGCTGTTTTGTTGTGTTGATGAACGGGAATCTCACCCATATCTGTATGTTTTCTGTTGGTACTTGCTGTTGTTGTTTGAACAGATGGACGTGACGATGGTTCAGTCCAGTAGTTCCTTTGAGCCGGAGGAGGACCTTTTTTTTTGTTGTGGTCTAGTTTTGTCGTCGGCCAGACTATGTCAGTTTTTTAGTACTTTTGGGGGAGCTACGACTCCTAGTACTTATTATATCAGTTATACATTAGACTTATGTCTGTATATAGTATTATTCCTTTTTCTGTTTATGTCCCTGTATTTATTATGCATATTGTTCTAGAAATGTATGGCGAACCTAAGTTCGTTATTAGTATTATTTACCTTTGCTAAATCCCATTGCATCTTGTGAAAAGAAAAAAAAAAAAAAAGAAAACCATATTTTCCGCATTAAGAAATATTTTCGGCCTTATAAACGTTCGGGAATGTGACACTCGGGAAAGGGTGTTGCATTCGCGACGCGAGGCTGAGAGGCTATTCTTACTTCTTTAAACAATCCTTCTGCTTCGCGAGGCAAGAATGGTATCGCGACGCGAGGCCGAGAAGCTATATCTTTACTGCTTAGACAGTCCTTCTGGTTCGCGAGGCCAGAATGGTATCGCGACGCGAGGCCGAGAAGCTATATCTTTGCTAATCGGGCTAGCCCTCTGTCTCGTTGTGGCGAGACAAGGTTAGCCAGGCGAATGCCTTGTTTTCACTTTTCCTTAACTTCTTCATTAATTCTCTTTTTGGAACACTTAGTTTAATTAAATGACCTATGGCTAAAGTAAAAGACATTTTTCACTTTGGTGATACACTTTAAATGTTGAAACTTCATTTGATCTTTGGATCAAAATCACTTTTTGTTTTTCTTTGAAACATAGGTTATTAAAATACTTTTCTTACTTCAAAACTTTGATTGATCAAGAACAACAAATGTTCTTATGTTTCTTCTTACTAAGGCCACAAGCCTACTCCAATGAAAAGTGGAGACTTTGCTTCCCCAACTAAGCAAATTATAGCTCAAAATGCTCACACAATTATGACAAACAACAATCACACATCATTGCATCACAATCAAGCATAAAAGTCCATACTTGATCTAGAGATCAAAGTAGGCTTTTCAACATACATGAAAATGATTTTCATCCAATCACATCATCGTAAACATATGCTAGAGCACACTAAAGCATAAACTCATTATTACAACTTTATTCTCCAAGAGAACTTAACAAATAAAAGTGAACCCAAACCAAAGGGTTTCACCCACACATAAACTTAAACAACCATCTTCACCACCACCAACTTTGGTGTGATGAGGTTCACCCCCCATACCTGTTGATGAAAATCCTCCAGATCAAAGTCGAATGATCGGTTTGTGAATCCCCCGATTACAAGTACAAACAACATCATCAAACAACCATTAAACATCAAACAACACAAAAATGTTCCTATCTTGATGACAGCCAAATGGTGAGGTTGCCTTTTGAAGATCTTATGGTTGAATTCAAAGCACGGTCATTTCGTGTTCTTCTTATAGGAATAAAATGAATCAACATAAAAGTGAAGAAAGTAAGAAAATGGAAAGAAAGAGTGATGTTCGCCACAAGAACCTTGGATTCTTGATAAGAACTAAGATGGGTTCAACCAAGAAACTAGGAGAAACAATTCTCAAAAATTGAATTAATCCAAATTCAACATCCAAGTTGTTTTACTCATCATCATAGGCGCATACAAATTGGAATTGGGGCTGCCAAGAGTTGGCATACACAAGTCATCATAAGATTCCATAACCCCCTAATAACTATCATGAATATGCCATTAATTGGTGAAATGATGACAACAATAAGTGGCCTATTCAATTCAGCCCCTTCACGCCCCTCCTAGGACAATTTACATCCTATTCTATTCAGCCTCCTTCACACCCCATCCTCAAAAGAATGCTAGGACAAGTTACAACTCCTACATTATTATCTTGATTCATGACACTAAAACCTAACTTAAATAGCCACCAAACAATTTAAGTCAGCCCAAAACCCCCTAATTATCACGCCTAACATCTCATAATTATGGGTGGTTAAACTTGCTTTTCAAATTAAAAGTGTAACACCCATAACTTACAATTTATTCACTCTACTAAATGAGGAGTTTCTTATAGCATGCAAGCCAAAGATTCCCTCCTCCAAGACCCTCTAAAATTTGTGTAAGACTATGAAGAAATCCAATTGTAACATTTAAACAAATTGGACCCACTTACACTTATTGAAAAATAAAAGAAAAACCACTAAAAATTGGAATCTTCTTCATGTCATGCGCCCCACATTATGAGTCTTCTAGTTGGATGATGCAAGATACCAACTTAGGCTCAATGTCTTCTTGGCTTGCACTAGGGCTTGTGTCCATTAAAAGATCCATTTGGTTTAGAACTTCTTGAGCATTCTTGGCTCTTGCTCTTGCCATAGGCCCACCAAGTCTTTGTAGTGCTTCTTGGTCCATGTTCTTTAGTGGGCTCATATCATATCCTAACTAACTTAGGGTTCGGCCCCTATATAGGAAAATAAGCTAGAGTTGTTCAAAATTCTAATCTCTTGGATTCAAAGACAATAGGAAAGCTAAGGATGGAATCAAGAGTTAGAAATAAAAAATTTGATCAAAAACACTATTCATCATCCTTGTTAGGGTTCGGCCACTTTGGGGATTAAGAGCTAGGATGAGAATTGGATCATGAGATCTTGGGTTTAGGTAGAGAATGATGAAGTGTGTTCAAAGAAATTGGTTTCCCATTAAAAGGATTTTTCTACAATTTCCTATCAATTTTCAAAGTTTTGGATTATAAAATGGATTTTCATGAAACAAGATTTTGATCTTGAGATTGAGAGAGATTCAAGAAGCTAGGAGATAATAGAAGTGATCTTACCTAAGAATGGATGAAGATTGATCAAAGATGCAAGGTTTTCTCACAAGGTTTCAAGGATTTCTCAAGAACAAAAATGGAGTTTTTCTGTAAGGAAGATAAGTGTTCTTGAGCTCTATTTGGGGCTGAGTTCAGCGTGAATGAGGGGCTGAAGAGGGGCTGTTCAGCCTTCTAAATAACTCACTTAAGGGCAAAATGGTCATTTGCTTCAAGGGTAAAATGCTAAAAGTGAAAAAGGTTAAGGTTGGGGGTATTTCGGTCATTTCGCGTCCCGATATTTTTGAACATCATGACGACTCTTGCATGCTCTCTCAAGTGATTTGGCATGATGTGGTATCAAGATTATCTGTTGGCGGGTCCTGGTAAATCTATATGCGGCTCTGTTTGTCACCCGATTGAGGATTTCGCTCGAACGAAGGTCAGGAAATGATTTTTTTGATTATTTTTGAAATTTAACCAAAATGTAGAGAATTAAATCCTGAGACTTATTGTCTTGTTCACGAGTCCAAAGTAGGTCTTGATAGTAGAAAAACTCTACTATCCGTGAAAAATGCAGACTGGGCTCCGTTTGAGTTTTTGCCCAAAACTCAACCATGGCTTCCTACGATAACGTAGAGTGTGACTATGGTCTCAGAATATTTTATTTCACTCTCTAGACCCTCCAATAAAATACAAACGTTTAAATACTGAAGAATTATAAAGCTCGAAAATTGGGGCGTTACATTCCTACCCCTATTAAAAGAATTTCGTCTTCGAAATTTAACGTACCTCTTAAAACAAACTCGGATACTGTTGTTGCATGTCTTCTTCTCTTTCCCAGGTAGCATCACCTGTAGTCTCGTTCCAGATAACTTTGACCAAAGCTATCTCCTTCCCTCGCAGTTTCTTTATCCTTTTGTCTTCGATCTTAACCGATAATGTTTCATAGGTCAGGTTATCCTTTAGCTATACTAAATCAGACTCTATGACATGACTGGGATTAGGAATATACTTTCACAATTACGAAACATGAAAAACATTATGAAGGTTGTATAGAAAAGGTGGTAAAGCTATTTGGTAAGCTACTGGACCTATCCGACGAAGAATTTGATAAGGTCCGATGAATTTTGGAGTGAGTTTTTTGGACTTAAGGACCCTTCCCACCCCAGTCATTGAAGTGACTCACAAAAACACATGATCACCTTCATCAAACTCGAGTGGCCTACGTCTTTTATCCGCATAACTCTTCTGTCGGCTCTGAGTTGTCCTCATCTTTTCTTGAATCAGTTTCACCTTCTCAGTTGTTTGTTGCACTAGTTCATGTCCTAATGAAGCACTTTCTCCATCTTGATACCAACACAAAGGTGTTCTGCAAGTCGTCCGTATAAGGCTTCATAGGGCGCCATTCCTATACTCGAATGATAATTATTGTTGTAGGTGAATTCTATCAATGGTAGAAAATTCTCCCAACTGCCGGCATGTTCCAACACACATGCCCTTAACAAGTCCTCTAAAGACTGAATCGTCCTTTCTGATTGTCCATCAGTTTGAGGATGATAAGTCGAACTCAGTTGTAACTTCGTTCCTAAAGCTTCATGTAAACTTTGCCAAAACCGCGAAGTAAAACGTGGGTCTCTATTCGATATGATACTTAAAGGTACTCCATGCAGCCTCACAATCTCACTGATATAAATCTGAGTAAGCTTTTCCATGGAATACTTGAGATTGACAGGTAGAAAATGAGCTAATTTCGTAAGCCTATCAATTATTACCCAAATGGAATCGTATCCCTTGGTGTCCTCGACAAACACGTCACAAAATCCATTGCTATGCTATCCCATTTCCACTCCGGGATATTCAATGGAAGTAACATTCCCGCTGGCCTTTGATGTTCAACCTTTGCTTTTTGACACACCAGCAAGACGCCACATAATTAGCTACATCTATTTTCATGCCTTGCCACCAAAATATCCGCTTCAGGTCTTGGTACATCTTGGTCGATCCGGGATGCATACTCAACTTGCTTCTACGAGCTTCGTCCAGCATTAACCTCCTTATCTCTGGGTTGTTTGGCACACAAACCCGTTCTCCTCGTCTTAGGATTCCATCTGCTCCTTCCTTGTATTCAGACGTCATCCCTTTCTTCATATTTCTTCGCTCTTTCTCCAGGTACTGGTCGTATACATGTTTCTCCCGATTCTGATCCATCAGATCACAAAATACGGTAACCACACCCACAAAAAGTTTTCCTGGCATACTGACTGCAACACCCTTTCCCGAGTGTCACATTCCTAAACGTTTTTAAGGCCGAAAATATTCATTAATGCGGAAAATACGGTTTTCTTTTTTTTTTCTTTTCACAAGATGCAATGGGATTTAGTAAAGGTAAATAATACTAATAAACGAACTTAGGTTCGCCATGCATTTCTAGAACATACTGTATAATAAACACAGAACAGAAACGGAAATAGAAACGTCAACATTACTATATACAGACATAGGTCTAATGTGTAACTGACATAAAAAGATACAATAAGTACTAGGAGTCGTAGCTCCCAAAAGGTACTACAAAACTGGCGTAGTCTGGCCGACAACAAAACTAAACCACAAAAAGAAGGTCAGCCTCAGGGCTCAAGAAAACTACTGGACTGAACCATCGTCACGTCCATCTGTTCAAACAGCAACAGCAAGTACGAACAGAAAACATACAGATGTGGGTGAGATTCCCGTTCATCAACACAACAAAACGGCAGTAATAAAAACGGGATGACTCACCGGGTAACCGCGTACCCAACATGCTTACAAGAATTCTCAATGTCAAACATATTAAGCAGTTGACAGCATAGTATCATGTTAAGCAGTTAACAGCATAAAATAAGGTACTCTTAAACAGTACAACGATGTTTAACAGTAAATGTAAACACCAATAGCCATGCAATGCAATGCAATGTATACGACTCAATGTCAATGTCACTGGGTACTACTCTGACCCCTACTCCATGGAGCTAACAAAACGTCGGAGAGAGTGAATGGGAGGACATGTTCAGATGCTACAACATTCGTAACGTGCACGTATCTGGCTTTTACGGAAACACTCTCGACCATATCAGTGTATTGCACGGATTCGCCACGACACAGAAGAGCTACCAACTGGTCACATGTTAGCCCTTCCAACCCTGATACCTCCAAAAAGACCATTGAAGATCGTCACCGTAAGATTCGCACCCGCATCAAGGTGTAAGCTCAACTCCTAGGCTCAAGGCCTTACAACTATGCAAATGAAATGCCAATGCTTACACAAAGCAGATGCGATCAAGTAATGTCTATCCCCCGGATAAACCTCGAAGTCTACTAAGGTTCTCTTCCTTAGGAACTATACGCGTCTTTTGAAAAACAAAACCTTTTATCCACATGATAAATCTTGTAATCCCTCCGGGATCGAGTCATCACAAGACTGAAACAATTGAACGACTGATCGGGGTCCGAATCACCGGTCCGTCATCGAACTACTGTTTCAAAACCCATAACGTTTGTAAACCAAAACAACTTCTCAATTGAAAACTCATTTGATTTGAAACAACTTTTGAACCACTTACTCTATTTCTAGCACTTTCTGAAAACAGGAAATTCGCTCAGCGGAGTTGAATTCGCTTAGCGGAAATGAGGCAGTAATACCTCTCTTCAAACTCCTCTGTATCGCTCGGCGAAACATATTTCGCTTAGCGAAAGTTCACTTTAATCGCTTAGCGAGTCTCATTTCGCTTAGCGAAATGGAGGCGGTTATACCTCTTTTGAGACTCCTCTGGATCGCTCGGCGTGACTTAATTCGCGTAGCGAAATTCGCTTGGTTCGCTTAGCGAATATTAATTCGCTTAGCGTAAGTGAGGCAGTGATGCCCAACTTGGAATTCCTCTGTTTTCGCTTAGCGAAAGTAAATTCACTCAGCGAAAAGTTGCCTTAAAACAAGACATTAACCTTATGGGACCATTTGATTCTCTTCATGAAACCACTTCTTTTCTCATTTTGAGTCACTTGATTAACTAGATGGACTAAGGATAGGGTATAAAACATGTTTCACTTTGGTGAAAACACTTTGAGATTTAATTCCATTCAAAGTCACTTAGGGTTTTTCTTTGAAAAACACTAGTTATTGAAAACACTTTCTTTACATCAAAACTTGACTTGACCAAGAACTACCCATATGCTTCCTTTTCTCAAGGTCATGGCTAATAGCCAAATAGGAACCAATGTGAAGTTTTACTTCATCAACTAATCAAAGTGTGGCTCACAAAACTTACACAATCATGATAAACCATAATACACATTACTACATCATAATCAAACATCCAAGTCCATCACACATCATGGTGTCATAATCAAACAATAAAAGTCCATACTTGATCTAGTGATCAAAGTAGGTTTTCCAACATACATGAAAATGATTTTCATTCAATCATATCATCATCAACATATACTAAAGCACACTACAACATACTAAAGCATAATCTCATCATGACAATCTTGTTCTCCAAGAGAACTTAACAAAACGTAACACATAAAAGTGAACCCAAACTAAAGGGTTTTACCCACACATAAACTTAAACAACCATCTTCACTACTACCATCTTGGTGTGATGAGGTTCATCTCCCCATACCTGTTGATGAGCATATTCCCGGATCAAAGTCGGTTGATCGGTTTGTGAACCTCCTGGCAATCGTCAACAACTACAACAACATAACAATCCAACATTAAACAACAATCAAAGCCAATCTTAACTATTATAACAAAGAGGATTTCGGCCACCCTAGGTTAAAAAGGTTAGGAATTGGTTTTGGTTTTCCATTTCATGGATTCAAAGGCATTAGGAAAGCTAAGGATGAAATCAAGTGTTAAAAATAAAAAATTGATGAAAACATTATTCATCATCATCAAGTAGGGTTCGGCCAAAAAGTGCTTTTTGGGCTATGATGGGAGTTGAAACATAAGCTCTTGGGTTTAGGTAGAGATTGATGATGTGAGTTCAAAGAACTTGGTCTTACCTCAAAAGGATTTTTCTACAATTTCCTATGGATTTTCAAAGTTTTGGATCTAAGAAATTTTTTTCATAAAAATGAAGATTGATCTTGAAATAAAGAAAGATTCAAGAAGCTAAGAGATCATAGAAGTGATCTTACCTTGAAATGAAGGAAGATTGCTCAAGGAATCAAGCGATTCCAACAAGAACTCAAGCTTTTCAAGGATAAAAATGGAGTTTTCTCTCAAGAACAACTATGTAACTCTAAAGGGTGAGGGCTGTGCGAAAATGAGAGACTGAGGGGCTGAGTTCAGCCTCTTAAAAGCTCACTTAAGGGTAAAAAGGTCATTTGCCAAAAGGGTATAATGGTAAAAGTGTAAAAGACTAAGGTTAGGGGCATTTTGGTCATTTTGCGTCCAGATATTTCCGAACGTCATGACGAATCTGGCAGACTCTCCCAAGTGTCCTGGGATGATGTGATATCAAGATTATTTGTTGGCGAGTCCCGGTAAATCCATATGTGGCTCCGTTCATCACCCGATTGAGGATTTCGCCCGAACGAAGGTCAGGAAGTGATTTTTCTGAAGTTTTTGTGAAATTTAACCAAAACGTAGATAATCGAATTCTAAGACTTACTGTCTCGTTCACGGGTCCATCTGAGGTCTTCTGAGCAGTAAAATCATACTGTCAGTGTAAAAACGCAGACCGGACTCCGTTTGAGTTTTCGACTCAAAACTTAATCGTAGCTTCCTACGATATCGTCGAGCATAACTATGGTCTCGGAATATTTTATTTCTATTCCTAAGACCTCGAATAAAATAAAGACATTAAAATACTAAAGAAATAGAAAACGTGAAAATCGGGGCGTTACACTGACCACGGACAGATGTATATCTCTGAACTGTTCCAACAGCTCGTGTTCCTTAACCATCATGGCAGACACATGTAACACCTTTCTACTCAGGGCATCCGCTACCACATTAGCTTTTCCCGGATGATACTGTAACTGGAAATCACAGTCCTTCAGAAATTCCAACCATCGTCTCTGCCTCATGTTGAGCTCTTTCTGATCAAACAGGTACTTCAAGCTCTTATGATCAATGAAGACATTGAACGTCGAACCATGCAAGTAGTGCCTCCAAATCTTCAACGCAAAGACCACTGCTGCTAATTCCAGATCATGAGTTGGGTAATTCTTCTCGTGCACTTTCAACTGTCTCGAGGCATACCCTACCACCTTCTGATTCTGCATCAGAACACAACCTAATCCCTGGTATGAAGCATCACAGTACACTTCAAAAGGTTCGCTTGGATCTGGCAATATCAACATTGGCAATGTAGTCAGCTTCTTCTTCAGCTCCTGAAAACTCTGCTCACAGGCTTCAGTCCATTCAAATGCTTTATCCTTCCACATTAATTGGGTAAGAGGTCCTATAATCTTAGAAAATCCCTTGATAAACCTCCGATAATACCCAGCCAAGCCCACAAAACTGCGTATCTTAGTCATTGTGGTTGGTCTTTCCCACTCAAGAACTGCTTCAACTTTTGATGGATCTACAGCATTTCGAAATCACATGACCCAAAAACTGCACTTCGTCGAGCCAAAACTCACACTTAGACAATTTTACATACAACTGTTTCTCTTTTAGAACTCGAAGAACCACACTAAGATGTTCAGCATGTTCTTCCTGGTCTCGCGAATAGATGAGTATGTTGTCTATGAAAACAACGACAAACTTATCTAGGTATGAACGAAAGATCCTATTCATATAATCCATGAATATAGCTGGAACATTCGTCACACCTAACGGCATCACAAGGTACTCGTAGTGCCCATAACGTGTTCGAAATGCTATCTTTGGTACATCTTCTGCCTTCACACGAATCTGGTGATAATCCGATCGCAAATCAATTTTGGAGAAAATTGCCGCTCCCCTCAACTGATCCATCAAGTCATCTATCCTCGGAAGTGGATACTTGTTCTTAATAGTAACCTTGTTCAACTGGCGATAATCCACACATAGACGAGATGTTCCATCTTTCTTCTTCACTAACAGCACAGGTGCTCCCCACCGCGACACATTGGTTCTAACAAACTGCTTCCCCAATAAGTCCACCAACTGTTCCTTCAAAGTTTTCAACTCCGCAAATGCCATGCGATACGGTGCCATAGACATTGGTCCTGTTCCTAGCACAAGATCGATTGAAAACTCGATATCCTGAACTGGCGGTAAACCTGGTACATCTTCAGGAAAGACTTCCGGAAACTCGTTCACGACATGTACGCGCTCTAAGAATAGCTCGCTCTTGACCTCTAAAGAATATAGTAACATGTATCCTTGAGCACTTTCTCTCAAAGAAGTGTTTACTTGGTTGGCAGTCAAAAATCCAGAATTTTCACAACTAGGGAAAACTAAGGTTTTATTTGCACAGTCTAACAGGATATGGTTAGAAGATAACCAATCCATTCCTAAGATTACATCCATTTGCGAAAGAGGCAAACAGATCAAATCAATCAAAATCGTTCTATCTTTAATAGAAATAGAACAATTCAGACAAACTTTAGCAGTTATAATAGGCTTTGCAGTAGGCGTAGAAATTACTAAATCAAAAGGTAAAGAAGACACAGAGATCCCAACAGGTTCACACAGTCATATGCAATAAAGGAATTCGTTGCGCTCGAATCAAAAAGTACAGTTAAGGTTTTACCTCCCATGACACACTGACCTTGGATTAAATCTTCATTCTGAGAAGCTTCAGCGCTGCTCACAGTATAGACTCTGCCCTTTGCCTTAGGCCTTGCTGCTTGGACATTATTGACAGAATGTTCAGCTTTCGGCTGCACACATTCACGTGAAATATGTCCCGGCTTCCCACACTTGAAACATATATCCCCTTGATTGAGCAGTCTCTTGTGACATGATTACTCTTCCCACACTTCATACACTTGTTTGGGGCGTTTCCAGACTGATTGAAACCCCCACTGCTTCCTCCCGCAGAACGCTGACCTTGCTGCTTCGAATATGGCTTCCATCGAGATCTGTTGTCTCGACCACCGCTTCCTTTTTGGAACTTACTCGGTCCAGAACTCTGTGTCCGCTTGTCCTTGGGCTCCAAGCTCTCGATTAGACGACACTTCTCCATTAGCCTTGGAAAAACAGAAATTTCCAGAGGAACTACAACTCTCTTCAAGTCGATCCTCAGACCCCCGTCGAACTTCCTACATTTCCATTATTCTCTTGGATTGTCCAGGAAATAATTTGAGAAGTTTGCCAAACTCTTAAATTTGGCCCCGTATTCAGCTACAGTCATTCCCCCTTGTCTCAGCTGGAGGAACTCCATCTCTTTCTCATGCCTTGCACTCGCAAGAAAATACTTTTCTAGGAACTTTCCCTTAAAAGCATTCCAGTCCACAGCTTGTTGATCATGAATCAGCATCTGATGGGCTCCTTCCCACCAGTATTCATCATCTTCTACCATCATATAAGTTGCGTAGACAACTTTGTCATTCTCAGTACACCTCATGGCTCCAAAGATTTTCTCTAACGTCTGGATCCAAAGCTCAGCTAGCTTAGGGTTAAACTCACCCTTGAATTGTGGTGGATTCCTACGAAGGAATTAGTCAAGTCCTCTACCCCCAGCAGCTCTTTCGTCATGTTGAACCATCGCAGCCACTATTTCCCATATGGCGTTCACAGCAGCATTCAGGTTTTGAGCTGCCATTGCTACCTTCAAAACCATAATTGTCAAGCTCAAGAGACCACAACATAGTTAAGCAAGCAACATTACCTTCCTTGCAGAGATAACAACAGAGAAACACACAGAGAACACAACACAAACAAGACAGACCACAACCTACAAACCCCAAAAGACTCGGTCAGCTCTGATACCAAATAATGCAACACCCTTTCCCGAGTGTCACATTCCCGAATGTTTATAAGGCCGAAAATAATTTTAATGCAGAAAATACGGTTTTTTTTCTTTTCACAAAGATGTAATGGGATTTAGTAAAGGTAAGTAATAATAAAATGAACTTAGTTTCACCATGCACTTCAAACAAATATTCAGAAATGAAGTACAAAAACAGAATAGAAATAGTACTGTATACAGACATAGGTTCAATGCCTAACTGGCAACAGAATATAATAAGTACTAGGAGTAACAGCTTCCCAAAAGGTACTACAGACACCTGACACAGTCTGGCCAAAACGAAACTAAACAGCAAATGGAGTCCTTCTTTGGACTCAAAGCAAATGCTGGACAGAACCGTCATCGCATCCATCTGCTCAAGCAGAAACAGCAATACCAGCAGAAAAGATATACAAAATATGGGTGAGATCTCGATCATCAACACAACAAAGTAGCAGAAGTAAAGATGGGACGACTCATCAGGTAACAATGTACCCAACATGCTTACTAAAATTCTCAATATAAATCAAGTTAAATAGTTAACAGTATAATATAAGGCATTCTCAAAAATATAGAACAACGAAGTACGGCAAATAAATATAATCATCAACAGCCATGCAATGCAGTGTAATGTACATGACTCAATGCCATATGCCACAAGGGTAAACTCTGACCCCTACTGCATGGAGCTAACAAAACGTCGGAGAGAGTGAATGGGAGGACATGTTTTGTGTACTGCCAGCCATGAGCAAGATGCTACAACATTCATAACGTGCACGTATCTGGCTTTACGGAAACACTCTGCACCAAACATGAAAAGTATGGCATCTAGTCGAGGATATCAGTCTATTGCTGGATTCGCCACGACACAGAAGAGCTACCAACTGGTCACATGTCAGCCCTTCCAACCCTGATACCTCCAAGACTCTTTAAAACGTCACCGTAAGATTCACACCCGCATCAAGGTATAAGCTAAACTCCTAGGCTCAAGGCCCTATGACTCATGCAAATGAAATGCCAATGCTTACACAAAGCAGATGCGATAAAACAATGTCTATCCACCTGATAAATCTCAAGGTTCTCTAAGGTTCACTTCCTTAGGAACTATATGTATTTTCGTATTTCAAAACTTGTATCCACCGGATAAATCTCGTGATCCCTCTCGGATCGAGTCATCACAAGATTGAAACAATTGAACGACTGATCGGGGTCCGAATTACCGGTTCGTCATCGAACTACCGTTTCAAAACCCAAAACGTTTCGTGTTTGTGTTTATGTCTTATGAATTATGTCTCAAGTCCTAAGCATTATGAATAAGGATTGAGAATCCTCTTAGATAAGTCTGTAAGCCTTTCTAAGACATTACTCCTTGATTTTCAATTAAGGAAATAAGTGTTGATTCACTTAAGGCTTATGGAGACATGGATGAACTAAGTCATCAATGGTATAGTATATGGTTTTGTTCCACCGCGTACCATACTTAATTATCCCTTGTCTTCAACTTTAAGTTAGTTACTTAACTAAGGTTTTTATGCGTAAAACTTTACAATTTGAGTTGAAAAACTCTCTTTATAAACAAAACCTTTTTCTCGCGAGGCGAATATAGGTTTCACGACGTGAGGTTGAGAGGCTATTCTTACTTCTTTAAATAGTCCTTCTGCTTCGCAAGGCGAGAATGGTATCGCGACGCGAGGCCGAGAAGCTATATCTTTACTGCTTAGACAGTCCTTTTGGTTTGCGAGGCTAGAATGGTATCGCGACGCGAGGCTGAGAAGCTATATCTTTGCTGCTCGAGGTAGCCCTCTATCTCGCATTGTGAGACAAGGTTAGCCAGGCGAATGCCTTGTTTTCCCTCTGTCTCGCTTGGCGAAACAAGGTTAGCCTGGCGAATGCCTTGTTTTCACTTTTCCTTAACTTCTTCATTAATTCTCTTTTTCAAACACTTAGTTTAATTAAATGACCTATGGATAAAGTAAAAGACATTTTTCACTTTGGTGACACACTTTAAATGTTGAAACTTCATTTGATCTTTGGATCAAAATCACTTTTTTTTTTCTTCTTTGAAACATAGGTTATTAAAATACTTTTCTTACTTCAAAACTTTGATAGATCAAGAACAACAAATGTTCTTATGTTTCTTCTTACTAAGGCCACAAGCCTACTCCAATGAAAAGTGGAGACTTTGCTTCCCCAACTAAGCAAATTATAGCTCAAAATGCCCACACAATTATGACAAACAACAATCACACATCATTGCATCATAATCAAGCATAAATGTCCATACTTGATCTAGAGATCAAAGTAGGTTTTTCAACGAAAATGATTTTCATCCAATCACATCATCATAAACGTATGCTAGAGCACACTAAAGCATAAACTCATTATTACAACTTTGTCCTCCAAGAGAACTTAACAAATAAAAGTGAACCCAAACTAAAGGGTTTCACCCACACATAAACTTAAACAACCATCTTCACCACCATCAACTTTGGTGTGATGAGGTTCACCCCCTATACCTATTGATGAAAATCCTCCGCGTAACATCCCTGTTTTCTGTAACCCTAATTAAGGTAGATGACCTTGATCGGGTGTTCGTATAATTGTGTGATTGCTTGTGTGTTAGTTTGGCACCTAGTTGGAAGTTTAGGAATAGGCTTGAACAAGGTTGGAAATGCCCAAGGTGTAACACGAGAAACTGGGGAAGTCAGAAGGATGGGAGTTCTTCTCTCGTTGGGCTTGACGCTCAAGCGTGGGAGGAATCCACGCTTAAGCGTTACGACGCTTAAGCATGGAAAAGGCGGACGTTTCAGCGTGCCGAGTGCGCTGTGCAGTTGTTCTAAGTTTGGACGTGTGTGAGACACGTGTCAAGCCAGGGAGTAGACGAAGTGGATGAGGTTCCACGCTTGAGCGTGGAGAGAGCCCACGCTAGAGTGTGGCAACTCTCCTGCGTGCAAAGTTAACCACGCTTAAGCGTGGACAGCACGAACCATAAGTGGAGGTTCCACTTTCATCTTCTTACTTGCATGAAATTGGGGAGAGTTCTACAACTAGAGAGAGAAGCTCTGAGGTTCTAGTGAGAGAAATCTTGAGGTTAGAGGTGATCGAGCCGCCGGAACACGATTCCGACTACGCTGTTGCAATCGCGGCGAAGTTTTCTACAATTCCAGCGGAGTAGTTTCTCGATTCGCTACAGGTAAACTCGAATCCCTAACACGTGTTCTTCGTGTTCTTGGTGTTCTTCGAGTCTTTACCGTTGTCTTTGATCTGTTGAGCTTGCCCTAGGGCTAACACTGTTGTATATGTGTTGCTTTCGTGATTAGGGCAAGTCCGTGCTCGTGATTGCTCGTGATTCTGAGCTTGAGGCCGCGGCTGTGAGGAGGTTGAGTGGCTGTTCTTGGCTGTCTTGGGAGAGAGAGAGGCCGCGAGCTTGAGGAGGGAGAAGTGGGATCTGGCGCTTATGATTGCGTGGAAGTTTGTGCCACAACTGTTCAGGTGGGGAGAAAGAGTTACGCACGTCGGGGAGGCAAGCATAGACTATATAGTTCTGTCGTATGTTTCGTGTGTGTAGGGAAACCTTAAACCCAACGTGAGGTTGAGCCCTGAGGAAGTACCTAAACCCTGGGTTTAGTCTACTTCGAGCTAGCAGAGCTATGTTGATACCCTAGGTTAGCAGATTTATGTTGTCTGGCGTGATGTATGTATGGTTGCTTTGTGAGTATCTGCTTACCTGCTGACTGTGGTATGTAGTGTATCTGCATGATATGATGGCATGTTGTTGTATGAGATATTTACTGCTGCACTGAACATGCTGATATTGATGAATTACTGTATGTATCTCGAAATGCATGTATGCATGAAAATCGGAGATTTAGCCTGATTAGGGCTTTGACCCCGTGGTGGACGTTTGAGCTGATAGTTGAGATTGAGGTTATAGTTGGAGCTAAAAGCTTGAAGTTATGACGGGAGCTTGGAGCTCATACGGCACAGTTTGAGCTTGGAGCTCATATGGTACAGTGGGAGCTTGGAGCTCATATGGTACAGTTGGAGCTTGGAGCTTATATGGTATAGTTGGAGCTTGGAGCTCGTGTTGCTGAAAACAAAGTTGCATGTGTCGTTATATCAGCTCAAGGAAGATGGATGACATGCATGGCATATGCATATGATGCCAAGTGGAGAGCCGTACGCCATGAGGTATACGAGGTTGGTGCACCGAGTGCAGGTGCGGAAAACGGAAGGGAAGGTCTGTGTGACCTCGGGGATATACTGGACACAGGTGTACCCACAAGAGAACGATGAGGTAGCTCCTATCATGTCGTGGCGGTCCTGAGCAAGTCCTACTATCCCGACTAGACCCTGAGTGATGACAACCAAATTAGTGGGTTGCCTTGGTGATGATCTCAGGTTGAATTATCAAGCACAATTGGTTAGACTACCAATGAAACTTAGGAAAACAAGTAGTGTTCAATTCAAGAAAGAAAGAAACAAGAAAATGATGGAGATGAGAATGGGGGAGAGGCGCCACAAATCCAAGGGGATTTGATAAGCCTAGTGAAGATCACCACAAAAGTCTTGGACTCTTGATAAGATCAAGGGGGTGGCTCAATCAAGAACCTTAGAGAGACAATACCCTCACAATTGGATTCAATCCAAAATTAACTTCTTAGTTACCTTTTACTCATCATAGAATTCAAATACATATAGGGGATGGGGCTGCATAGAATATGCATACAAAGGGTCATCACTAGATGACAAAACCCCATTCATGAACATCCCACTAAGCGGTGTAATAAAAGCTTTTACTCATCCACTAAGTGGCTAAATAACTATCCTACTTAAGTAAGTAATAAAAAGTGGTTCCACATCTTCTAAAGGAGTTACCTAGGCATGCAAGCCAAAGGTTGCCCTCCTAGAAGCTTCCCATTTTCGTGCATCCTCATGAAGTGGGCTTGGTCATCATACAAACTTAGTGTAGCCCACACTTCATGGACACCAAAGTGAAGTTCCCCCAAAATTGGATCCACACAAAGTCTTTTACACTTTATTCAACTAGAAATTAAACTAGTAAATGGGTTTTGAAGAAGCTCATGCCCATCAACATCATATGTCTAATGTATGGATAAGACAAGTAACCAATTTGGGCTCCACTCCATCAAGACTTAAACTTGGGCTTGGTTCCATCAAGGTTGTCACCACTTGGTTAAAGACTTCTTGGGCTTTCTTGATCCTAGCTCTTGTCATGGGTCCACCAAGTCCTTATAGTGCTCCTTAGTCCAAGCTCCTTAGTGGGCTCACATCATCCCCTCCTTCTTTAAGTGAATTCGACCTCGAATTGAAATCTTCATCACCTACATCAAAAAGAGATAAATCAGCCACATTGAAAGTTGCACTAATTCCACCATACTCACCCGGAAGATCTATCTTATAAGCATTATCATTGATCTTGGCAAGAACTTGGAATGGCCAATCTCCTCTTGGTTAAAACTTGGATTTCCTTTGTGAAGGAAACCTCTTTTTTCTCATGTGCACCCAAACCCAATCTCCGGGTTCAAACACCACCTTTCTCCTCCCTTTGCTGGCTTGTCTAACATAGCTTTCAGTCCTCTTTTCAATTTGAGCCTTCACTTGCTCATGTAACTTCCTCACATATTCAACCTTAGCCTTGCCATCTTTATGCTTTAAAAGTGAAGAGTTAGGCAATGGCAATAAATCAAGAGGAGTTAAAGGGTTAAATCCATAAACAACCGCAAAAGGAGAAAATTGGGTAGTACTATGAACAACCCTATTATAAGCAAATTCCACATGAGGCAAACATTCCTCCTAAGACTTAATGTTCTTTTTAATTACAACCCTTAGAAGGGAAGAAAGTGTCCTGTTTACTACCTCAGTTTGCCCATCCGTTTGGGGATGGCAAGTAGTGGAGAAAAGAAGCTTTGTACCTAGTTTTCCCCACAATGTCCTCCAAAAGTGACTTAGGAACTTTGTGTCCCTATCACTAACAATACTTCTTGGAAGGCCATGAAGCCTTACCACTTCTTTAAAAAATAATTCAGCAACATGACAAGCATCATCAATCTTTTTGCATGGTATACAATGTGCCATTTTTGAAAACCTATCCACAACCATAAAGATTGAATCCTTACCATTCCTTGTCCTAGGTAGTCCCACAACAAAATCCATTGACAAATCAATCCAAGGAAAATCAGGAATAGGCAAAGGAGTGTAAAGACCATGAGGCATCACTTTAGATTTAGACTTCTTACAAACAATGCATTTTTCACAAAACTTTTGCACATCATGTTTCATGTGTGGCCAATGAAAATGCTCATGCAACATATCTAAAGTCTTTTGTACCCCAAAATGCCCCAATAGACCCCCTTCATGCGCCTTTTTTAAAAGTAAGTCTCTTATGGAACTTTTAGGCACACATAATCTTTTTTCTTTAAACAAAAACCCTTGGTGTCTAAAATAACCATTTTGAGCCGCATGCACACATGTAGCATAGATATGGGAAAAATCTTTATCATGCTCATACAATTCCTTTATGCATTCAAGTCCAAACAATTTTGTTTCAAGGGTAGAAAGTAAAGCATACCTCCTTGAAAGTGCATCCGCCACAATGTTGGTCTTACCTTTTTTATGCTTGATGACATAGGGAAATTGCTCAAGAAACTCAACCCACTTGGCATGTCTTTTATTCAACTTCCCTTGTCCTTTCAAATACTTCAAGGACTCATGGTCACTATGGATGACAAATTCCTTGGGCAAAAGATAATGTTGCCATGTTTGCAACGCCCTCACCAAGGCATACAACTCCTTATCATAGGTGGGATAATTAAGGGCAGCACCACTTAATTTCTCACGAAAATAAGCAATTGGATGCCCTTCTTGCATTAAAACAGCTCCAACACCAATATTAGAAGCATCACATTCAATCTCAAAAGATTTAGCAAAATTCGGCAAAACAAGTATTGGTGCATGAGTAAGTTTTTCTTTAAGCTCTTGAAATGCAAGTTCTTGTTTCTCCCCCCATTTAAAAGCAACATTTTTCTTGACAATTTCATTAAGAGGTGCAGCCAAAGTACTAAAGTCCCTCACAAACCTCCTATAGAAACTAGCCAAGCCATGAAAGCTCCTCACTTCACTCACATTTTTGGGGGTTGGCCAACCTTGAATGGCCTTAATTTTCTCTTTATCAACATGGACCCCTTTTGCATTTATAAAAAAACCAAGGAAGATCACATGGTCCACACAAAAAGTGCATTTTTCAAAATTTGCATACAACTTCTCTTTTCTTAACACATGCAAAACAGCCCTCAAATGTTCATGATGTTCATCTAGACTTTTGCTATATATCAAGATATCATCAAAATATACAACAACAAACTTACCCAAAAATTCTCTCAAAACATGGTTCATTAACCTCATGAAAGTGCTAGGTGCATTAGTTAAGCCAAAAGGCATAACCATCCATTTATACAAACCATATTTCGTTTTGAAAGCAGTTTTCCATTCATCCCCTTCCCTTATCCTAATTTGATCGTACCCACTCTTTAAATCAATTTTAGAAAATAAGCAAGCACCAAACAATTCATCTAACAAGTCATAAAGTCTAGGGATAGGGTGTCTATACTTGATAGTGATGTTGTTGACAGCCCTACAATCAGTGCACATCCTTCAACTCCCATCCTTTTTGGGCACTAGGATAACTGGTACAGCACATGGGCTTAAACTCTCTTTGACCCATCCCCTTTGTATTAGCTCCTCAACTTGCTTTTGTATTTCTTTAGTCTCTTGAGGGTTGCTCCTATAGGCTGGCCTATTGGGCAATGATGCATCCGGAATGAGATCAATGTGATGTTCAATCCCCCTTAAAGGAGGTAGGCCATGTGGCACTTCCTTTGGAAACACATCACCAAATTCCTGCACAAGAGTTTCAACACCACTAGGCAAAGAGAGTTCATTAGAAGCATTAGCATAAAACAATATTCTTTGCAATAAAGCATGTATAGGGGCTGCCTAGAAATCAAAGCCCTCTTCACCTCACTTATTGTTGCCAAATAACTCTCTTTCTTCTCACTATTTTTCTCACTTTTTTTCTTCTTCTTTTTGATCTCTATTCTTTCGGCCATCACTCTTGCTTTCACTCTCTTTTTCTTTTTCCTCTTGCATTTTTTTTCCTCTCAATTTAAGTTGATCCTCACTTACTTCTCTTGGAAACAATGGTGTAAGAGTGACCTTGCGGTCTTGGTGCATAAAAGAGAACTTGTTTGTATATCCATCATGGTTGGCCTTTTTATCAAATTGCCAAGGTGTAACATCCTAAAAATAAAAATAATTGGAGATAATAAAGTTAGAGAAATTAGATAATTTTTGGGAGGCTTAGACTGCATGTTTTGGGTCTTTGAATTAATTAGAAAGGATAAAAGATAATTAAAATCTGCAACAATAACATAACTCTATCTAGACTCTATCTAAAACTTATTCAATGACAAACTCTAACTACACTCTATCTAAAACTTATTCAATAACAAACTCTATCCAGACTCTATCTGAAACTTAATTCAAAAATCAATCTCTATGTCAGGATGCATTAAAAATAGGGAACCATTGCAACACTATATATATACTTTCTTATAACACCCTAGTACGGCTAGGAACCCTTGTTGCACCCTAAAACACCTTAGTGACGGCTATGGAGCATCTTCATGCTTGGGAGATGGGGTTGCAACAAGCAATGAGTTTGGAAGGAGAACAATAACAATAACAACAACAACAAGAGGAAGAAGAAGAAGACGAAGAAGAAGGAGAAGGAGAAGGGGATTCAAGATTGAGGAAGGCGACATCTAGGATTCGCCATAGGGTACGTTTGGAGATTCTTGGAGGTCTTCAAGAGGTGAGTAGAAATACTCTTTCTCACCCTTTCCATGGTGCAATTTGTCTTGGGGTTTGGGTTATGCTTTAAAAACACGTCTTTTTGGAAAATAATCCTGGTTTGGTCAAATCCTGATTTTATAAATTTGGTGGTTTTTCTTCTAAGATTTTTCTGCTGTCAATTAAATGTTTATTATTGAGATTGGTGCTATATATATATATATATATATATATATATATATCTGTGTGTGTGTGTGTGTGTGTTAAATACTTGATTTGGTTGAATTGACATGCTATATATGCATTATTTGATGATATTTGTGATATTGGCATGATTCAATAACTGTTAATATGTTGGATGTTGTTTGCTGCAATACCGCCTATGATACGGGTATCGAAAGTAACATCGCCACACGTTGGGATGTCGAAATGAGTAATACCACTAGTGTACAATGGTTGGTATCGAAATGAGTAATGTCACTGAAGAGAAGGTGACATCGAAATACCTTCATGAGTAAGGTAGGCAATGGGACGCCATTGTTATGTGCAGTTTGGATGTCATATGACATATGAGAATATTTGAGATTATTTGATATATGAGATTTTGTCATATTTGATTTATGACGTATTAATGATGATAGTTACTGTCAATAATAATTTATATTATTATTATTTTACTATACATTATTTTGAAAATAGCGGGTACCATGGACAGTTTTTCCGGTTACCGCACCGGCTGAGAACAATGCTTTTGTGAAAACCCTTTAAACTGTATTTTTGTTCACTGAGATTTTATATCTCATTAGTAGTATTGTTTTCAGAGCCTGAGGATGTCCCTGTTGAGTAGCCAGACGTTTTGAAGACTATATCTTTAGTTTTAGAGCTTTTTTAGTATTGTATGGTATATGCCAGGAGGACCTTTATTATCTTTTAGTTATTTTCTTATGCGAGATTTTATAGACGCCCTGTTTTGAAGTTTTGAAACTGATTATGTTATTCGGTTTTTGAATTAATGTAAACAATTATTTTGAACTAATATTATATTAAGTGTTTATTTAAGAAAGTTTTTATTTTCCTGATTTTATTTAATTTATTAATTTGGGTTACTAATGTAACGAAGGGCGTTACATTTTTGGTATCAGAGCAGTTTAATCCTAAATTGGACTGTGGTTATTGGGTTTTTCAAAAATCAAAGTTTGGGCGCATAGGAATGCTTGTTAGAGTTATAAATGCTGCATGCTACACTTTGTGATATTGAGCCTGGCCAACTCAGTATTTCATTGGTAGTGAGCAGATTTATGAAGACTAATAGGCGAGGGATGAATGATGCGCTTGTAACAGCTATGGACCGTGTGACCATAGATTTGCAAGAGCAGACGGAGACTCTGCGTCATACGAGGGGATATGGGGAGGTAACACCCCAAGAGCCTCAATACGTGGGATTATCGCTTTTCCGAAGGACGAACCGTCATTTTTTCGGGACAGCTTAGATGCTGCAGCAGTTAGAGGAGCCGAAGACAAACTGTGCTTATAGCAAGAGGTTATCATATTGTTTGATTCAGGAGCATTCCATTTTTACATAAATCTTAGTTGTGTCAAAAATCCAGAGTTGCCTATTTCTAAATTATCTTTCCACTTGTGTGTTTCTACCCCGGTCAAAGATAATTTGGTTACATCTTTTACCTATTTAAAAAGTTCTTCGATACACCAAAATTTATCTTATGATTTGATATGTTTTCATATGTTGTGTTGGATGTCACTCTTAGTATGGTTTCGTTATCGTCTAATAATATTGTCCAAATAGAAATATTTATATACTTCAAAACCTATGTTTGATGAATCTTTTATGTTAAACCATATCGTATTCATTTCCATGTAATAAGTTCTTAGTTGAGAAAGTTCAATGATCCATATTGTTGTTTTCCGTTAAGATAGAGTCTGAGAGTGATGTAGCGGCACTACTTGTTGTCTGTTAGTTTCTAGATGTGTTTCATAAAGAGGTCTCTACCTTACATCAAATATGGTAGTTGAGTTTAACATAGATTTAGTACCTAGAAGTGGACCGGTGTCAGTAGCGTCTTAGAATGACACCCTTAGAGTTAAATGAGCCTAAGAAACAATTAGAGGAACTGCTAAAAAATGAGTTTTTATACTTGAATTTGTTTATTTAAAAAAAAAAGAAAAAAGAAGAGAGAGTTGGAAATTTAAGGCTGTTAATTCTTAACATTATATTCTTCAAATATATTTTTATGTCGTTTGATGAATTTGCTTGATAGATATATATTCTTCGTATTTTAAAAAAATAAAATAAATAGTTTTACTTTTCATTATCGTTTGTGATATTCGTCCTTGATAGTAAAATTGTCAACGAGAGTCTCGCTTATTTTAAATTTACATTTTTAACTTTCTTTTGTTTCAATGAGTTTTCAATTCATAAATGAAAATATCTTTGTGCATCATTGTTTTTTTTTTTAGTCAAACCAAATTGATTGTGAATTAAAACTTTCATACCTTGATGCATCCTTTCACCTTCTTGATTTGTGTTATTTTATTTATTTGGAATCATAATTTGCTCATGTTCCGTGGGACATGCATTGACTTATTTATTTTTATACTAATTCTTTATTATATGTCTAATCTCTCTTTAATTATAATTGAGGAATGTGTTTGATTTGTAATAAGTTTTTTTAAGTGCTTCTAATGAAAAAAAAAATTATGGGAATATGAACCTATGTGTGGACATTAGATGATCAAACAAAATAACCATTAATGATAGATATCTTTCCTAGGAGAAATGACCTTAGATCATTTGAATAGAGTGGTGTTTGATTCAGGTAAAGTAGATGCAATGATATGATGAGAGCAACCTAAGAAGTAACAGGTGTAAGAAGTTCCAGGAATTGAAAGTGTATTATATGAAGTTATAAATGGATTCTCTAGGCTAGCCTTACTTCTGATCAAGATGGCTAGGAAAAGAAAATATCTTCTATGGAATAAAATTGAAGTTTTTAATAATCATAAGAGCCTTAAAATATTGTTAGAAAAATATTTAGAATTAAAAATAAGGCAAGGAAGGTGGATGAAATTTCTTAAGGACCATGAATTTGAGTTGAAATACAGTTTAGGAAAAGTCAATTTAGTGGTAGAGGCTCTGAATAGAAAATCCTTGTATATTAGTGCTAGAGATGAATATTTTAGAAGAGTTTATGGATATGAGTTTCAATGTAACCTTAAATGCCTTAAGCTTGAAATTGAATAGGTTGGAATTTGTAATAACATTAGAAAACAGATTAACCAAGAGCAGTTTTAGACTAGGAATTGCAATCTTTTTAGGATTAAGAGAGTTATGTGATGATGGTCTATTGTTATTTAAGAATAGGATCGTTGTTCCTAAGGAGTCTTAGAGGGGAAGTGGTAGAAGAAATACATAAGGGAAAGTTCACCTTACATCCATGAATAACCAAGATGTAAAAAGATCTCAAGAAAATTATTAATGCACGGCAATAAGAATGAATGTTATATTAAAGAATTTGTACTTATATGCTCATTTTTATTATGTTGTGTTTTTGTATATTTTTTTGAGAATTATTTTTCTTGAAATTTCATATTATTTCTCAAATGACCAAATATTAATCACAATTAATATACTCTTTGGATTTGTTTCCCATATAGATTAATGGCATGTCAAATCTTAATAAAGTTACATTTCCTATCAAAGACCGAAAAGAAAAAGAATGTTATTTCTTATTTGTATTTGCTTACTCAAAAATCAAAATGAAATTGATTTCTTAGTTCTACTATGATATTTATTGATAACGTTTGTTTTGAAAGTCGTATCTGCTCCATGACTGCACAGTTTAATTTCAGCTTAACTAAATTTTGTTTTGTTTTTGTTACCAAATTTTGTAAGACCATCTCTCAATAGAAAATGAAATTATTTCTTTTCTTATGAAATTATCAACTTGGACTAGATAAGACTTAGTATGTAGATGTCTCTACTGTTTTCCTTTTCTTTCTTTGTTTCATTTTATTTGTTTATCTATTTATAAAAATTTCTCTGTGCTGTAAACAATATAATAGTTTTGGTGTAGAATATAAGGGATTATAAGATCTACGTATGAAAGGTATAAAACTTTAATTTAATTTCTTTTGTGAATTGTTTGTTATGAATCTTTTCTAAAAATGCTTATAATGGTGGAATGTAAGTGAAGATATTATGATTTTAGTATGATGGACAGAAACAAATGCTTAAGTGCATGATTTTAGTCCATAAATGTTATCATTGACTTTCTCTAAAATTATGTTTGTATTTAAAGTTTCATGAATTGTACACTTAATATGTGGTGAAATAGCTAACGACTATATGGATATTAATGGTGTGATTAGGATATGTAGGTCCCCTATATGTTAGTAAGTAGTAGGTGAGGAGGTCTTGCAGGGACCGAATTTAATCCAAGAGACCACAGTTAGGATTTAGAGGGGAAAGATGCGCACTGCGCGGATTAGGTAAAGGGTGTTGTGTCGACTATAAAAGAGAGTCTTTAGAATTTGAAGAAGGGGAACATGCATTCCTAAGAGTCACTCCTAAGTTTGGGATGGGGAGGTCAATGTCGGTCAGAAAACCAATTCCTTGTTCTTGGGTCATTTTCAAATTCTAAAATGTGCAGTCGGGCCTATTGTTTACCAATTGGCTTTTTCAATGTCGTTGTCAATCTTCATGACGTCTTCCATAATTCTAAGCTCCAGAAGTACGTACCAGATGTTTCATATGTGATAGCTCTTGAGTCAATACAATTTAGGAATAACTTAATCTTTAAGTAAGACCTAGTCAGATCATCGATAAGAGCACTAAGACTCTACAGAACAAGACAATTACTTTGGTGAAGGTGGTTTGGGAAGGATTAACTCCTGAGGAAGCTGCTTAGGAACTTGAGGAGGATATCATGCGCTGTATCCAGATCTTATCAATCAAGATACTTTAAATGTTTTGCTTTGTGCATATATGAAGTTTTGAGCGATCATGTATAAGGTTAATTTCGGGGACGAAATTCTTAAAGGAGGGGAGAAAATGTAACATCCTAAAAATAAAAATAATTGGAGATAATAAAGTTAGAGAAATTAGATAATTTTTGGGAGGCTTAGACTGCATGTTTTGGGTCTTTGAATTAATTAGAAAGGATAAAAGATAATTAAAATCTGCAACAATAACATAACTCTATCTAGACTCTATCTAAAACTTATTCAATGACAAACTCTAACTACACTCTATCTAAAACTTATTCAATAACAAACTCTATCCAGACTCTATCTGAAACTTAATTCAAAAATCAGTCTCTACGTCAGGATGCATTAAAAATAGGGAACCAGTGCAACACTATATATATACTTTCTTATAACACCCTAGTACGGCTAGGAACCCTTTTTGCACCCTAAAACACCTTAGTGACGGCTGTGGAGCATCTTCATGCTTGGGAGATGGGGTTGCAACAAGCAATGAGTTTGGAAGGAGAACAATAACAATAACAACAACAACAAGAGGAAGAAGAAGAAGATGAAGAAGAAGGAGAAGGAGAAGGGGATTTAAGACTGAGGAAGGCGACATCTAGGATTCGCCATAGGGTACGCTTGGAGATTCTTGGAGGTCTTCAAGAGGTGAGTAGAAATACTCTTTCTCACCCTTTCCATGGCGCAATTTGTCTTGGGGTTTGGGTTATGCTTTAAAAACACGTCTTTTTGGAAAATAATCCTGGTTTGGTCAAATCCTCATTTTATAAATTTGGGGGTTTTTCTTCTAAGATGTTTCTGCTCTCAATTAAATGTTTATTATTGAGATTGGTGCTATGATATATATATATATATATATATATATATATATATATATATGTGTGTGTGTGTGTGTGTGTGTGTGTGTGTGTGTTAAATACTTGATTTGGTTGAATTGACATGCTATATATGCATTATTTGATGATATTTGTGATATTGGCATGATTCAATAACTATTAATATGTTGGATGTTGTTTGCTGCAATACCGCCTATGATAGGGGTATCGAAAGTAACGCTGCCAATGCTTTGGGGTGTCGAAATATGAAATACCGTCATGATGGGGTATCGAAAGTAACATCGCCACACGTTGGGATGTCGAAATGAGTAATACCACTAGTGTACAATGGTTGGTATCGAAATGATTAATGTCACTGAAGAGAAGGTGACATCGAAATACCTTCATGAGTAAGGTAGGCAATGGGACGCCATTGTTATGTGCAGTTTGGAAGTCATATGACATATGAGAATATTTGAGATTATTTGATATATGAGATTTTGTCATATTTGATTTATGACGTATTAATGATAGTTACTGTCAATAATAATTTATATTATTATTATTTTACTATACATTATTTTGAAAATAGCGGGTACCATGGATAGTTTTTCCGGTTACCGCACCGGCTGAGAACAATGCTTTTGTGAAAACCCTTTAAACTGTATTTCTGTTCACTTAGATTTTATATCTCATTAGTAGTATTGTTTTCAGAGCCTGAGGATGTCCCTGTTGAGCAGCCAGACGTTTTAAAGACTATATCTTTAGTTTTAGAGCTTTGTTAGTATTGTATGGTATATGCCAGGAGGACCTTTATTATCTTTTAGTTATTTTCTTATGCGAGATTTTATAGACGCCCTGTTTTGAAGTTTTGAAACTGATTATGTTATTCGTTTTTTGAATTAATGTAAACAATTATTTTGAACTAATATTATATTAAGTGTTTATTTAAGAAAGTTTTTATTTTCCTGATTTTATTTAATTTATTAATTTGGGTTACTAAAGTGACGAAGGGCGTTACACAAGGCCTCCAAAGCAACATATGACTTGCCTCCATGGGTACCACATCACATAGAACATTATCATGATACTTTCCAATGGAGAAGCAAACTTCAACTTGCTTGTTCACGGTCATCTCACCAACTTCACTAAGCCATTGGAGTTTATATGGCCGTGGATGTCGTTTAGTCACAAGATTCAATTTAGAAACCATTCTAGCATTAGCAACATTAGCACAACTCCCACCATCAATAATTAAAGAACATACCTTCCCTTGTATCATGCACCTTGTATGGAAGATATTTTGTCTTTGGCTTTCATCATGCTCTTTGACTTGGCTTCCCCAAAGTCTCCTCACCATGAGCAAATCTCCTTCCGGTACTATTACTCCCTCACTTTCTTCTTCACTAGAGGCCTCGGATTGTGTTACAACTTCATCATTCCTCAATATCATCACCTTTTTACTTGGGCATTGAGATGCAATATGTCCATGACCCAAACATTTGAAGCATTTGACATCACGGTTTCTAGGTGTAGATGAGGCTTCCATAGGTTTCTTTCCATGTGTGCTAGTCACGGCCTCCTTGGAAGTTGAGTTGCCCTCCTTCTTTGATTTGTCCTTCCAACTTGAAGGTGAAAACTTATAAGAAGAAGAAAATTTGGACTTCTTCCTCTTAAGTTGTTGTTCCACCTTGATAGCTTGTTGGACCAAATCCTCAATCTCCACATAGTTTTGAAGCTCCACTATGTCTTGAATCTCTTGATTTAATCCATGTAAGAACCGAGCCATAGTAGCCTCCCTCTCTTCATGAATGTTGGACCTAATCAAGGCCAACTCCATCTCTTTGTGGTACTCATCAATACTCTTGGGTCCTTGGGTCAATCTTTGCAATTTGTTGTGAAGATCTCTATGGTAATGGGATGGCACAAATCTTCTCCTCATGATTTGTTTCATTTTGGCCCAAGTTTCAATTGGCTCCTCCTCATACCTTCTTCTTTCCTTTTGCTTTTGATCCCACCAAACATGTGCATAGTCTTTAAATTCAAGAGCGGCTACCTTCACTCCCTTCCTTTCATTGTAGTTGTTGCAATCAAACACTTGCTCCATCTTCATCTCCCACTCCAAGTAGGCTTCGGGATCATTCTTCCCATGGAGGGTAGGAACTTTGATCTTGACTCCTTCAATTCTATCCTCTCTATCACGCCTCCTTCCTCTATGTCTTCGTCCTCTAGGCCTTCCTCTTTCACTTTCATATCCACTTGACTCATCACAGGTTTGAAGGTTGGCAAGTTGTCTATCATAATTTGCTTGCATTGCCTCCATTTGCCTTGTAAGAGTGCGGATTTGATTAGTCATCCTAGCTTGGAGAACTGCGGACCTTGGAGAAAGAGGTGGGCTATCATCTGCCATCACTTGAAACATAAGATCAAATATAACAAGAATTTTAAACTTCTCACTACACTCCTTCACGTGTTTCACTCAAAATTGTGATACACTCAATTAGGCTTTTTCCACACAATATGTATTTTTGCACTCTTGCCTTTTTCCTCTCAATACGTCCTCTTCTAGTTCTTAAAGGAGTCAACCTCCAATCCACACAAAAATGTCCAAATCCAAATAGCAATATTCAACAAGACTTATCAAGAACAAAGGAAAAGCAAGACAAGGAAAAGCTTTTACAAGAATACAACAAGAATGAAGGGAAACTTTGTCATGAACACAATTTGCCCAAATAAGATTTTTTTTACCTACTCTTTCTCTGGTTTTTTTTTTTTTTTTTTTTTTTTTTTTTTTTTTTTTTTTTTTTACACTTCCATGAAGAGAAAAACACTTGCAAACCTGTTTTGGGCAGAAACATAAAAGCAACGAAAATTCCCTGTTTTAAACAGAATCAAAGTAATATGTGGATAGAAAAGAAGAAAGGTTGAAGATGAAGAACAAGAAGAAAATTGAAGAACAACACACAAAAATAATTCACCCAAACCTGAGCTTTGATGCCACTTGATGACAACCAAATTAGTGGGTTGCCTTGGTGATTATCTCAGGTTGAATTATCAAGCACAATTGGTTAGACTACCAATGAAACTTAGGAAAACAAGTAGTGTTCAATTCAAGAAAGAAAGAAACAAGAAAATGGATGGAGATGAGAATGGTGGAGAGGCGCCACAAATCCAAGGGGATTTGATAAGCCTAGTGAAGATCACCACAAAAGTCTTGGACTCTTGATAAGATCAAGGGGGTGGCTCAATCAAGAACCTTAGAGAGACAATACCCTCACAATTGGATTCAATCCAAAATCAACTTCTTAGTTACCTTTTACTCATCATAGAATTCGAATACATATGCGGGATGGGGCTGCATAGAATATGCATACAAAGGATCATCACTAGATGACAAAACCCCATTCATGAACATCCCACTAAGTGGTGTAATAAAAGCTTTTACTCATCCACTAAGTGGCTAAATAACTATCCTACTTAAGTAAGTAATAAAAAGTGGTTCCACATCTTCTAAAGGAGTTACCTAGGCATGCAAGCCAAAGTTTGCCCTCCTAGAAGCTTCCCATTTTCGTGCATCCTCATGAAGTGGGCTTGGTCATCATACAAACTTAGTGTAGCCCACACTTCATGGACACCAAAGTGAAGTTCCCCCAAAATTGGATCCACACAAAGTCTTTTACACTTTATTCAACTAGAAATTAAACTAGTCAATGGGCTTTGAAGAAGCTCATGCCCATCAACATCATATGTCTAATGTATGGATAAGACAAGTAACCAATTTGGGCTCTACTCCATCAAGACTTAAACTTGGGCTTGGTTCCATCAAGGTTGTCACCACTTGGTTTAAGACTTCTTGGGCTTTCTTGATCCTAGCTCTTGTCATGGGTCCACCAAGTCCTTGTAGTGTTCCTTGGTCCAAGCTCCTTAGTGGGCTCACATCACTGAGTCTTTTCAGTTGCCAGTGGATCTTCCGAGGAGGCCCAGATAGCCCTTTTTGTCTGGGACAGTTGAGCGGTGACACACTCTTATGGGTCATGGCGAGCGAAACGGATTACCGAAACAAACCAACTTGTGGTCCGTTAAGCGGACGAGATGTTGCCCTTAGTAGGGTGTTTAGTACCGGCCGGCATGCATAAAAAGAGTACGTGTCACATCTAGCTAGGGAACGACCGTGGTGTTGAGACACTGAGAGATGGTTGTGTTTGCTATATAGGCTGCATCATCCCTATATTTGATGTGTTGTATATCTTATCTCCATGTCTTTTCTTTGTATATGTATGTTCGTGCTACGAGCAGACGACAAGCCAGTAGAGCGACAGGATGGACCCGAGGCGTCACCCGTTTATCATCGGAGCACCGTGGATGCCGGTGCTGGGGGATATTGAGATCGTGTACCACGACGAGAAGGGATGACGGGTGGACCCCTCAACCTTTTTGGTAGCATACACAGGACCAGTTAGCTTGATCTTCAGGAGAGGTACTCCACCGTATGCAGACATCGTCGGACCCTACCGTGTTTACCAATTTCTTCCTTTTCCACAGATATGGCGACCACCGAGCCAGAGATAGCAGCATTACAGATGGGTGGCACCACAGACTTCAGCAGTATCGAGCAGGAGGGGCTTCGTGTACAGAGGCCAGAGGAGACGTTCAGACCGGTACCTGAGGGCGGCCCTGAGGCGCCGTATAGTAGTGTCGAGTTCCTCCTCCGAATACGAGCCTACGCGGGTCTATAGGCATACCCACGGAGAGGGGTAGGGTAGCTCAGGTCATCCCTACCATTGTAAGGGCTAGCCAGTGCGTCTCTAGGACTGTGTGGAGAGGCTGATGCATTTTTGAGAGTGGGGTTGGGGAGCGCTGGTGAGGATGTTAGAGAGTTTACTTTTGGAGTCCTGATGTATATGATTTATTTTTCAGTTCACAGTTGTACAGTTAATGTATGTATTACAGTAGCCCTACTGAGGGGGCAACCACGTAAATACTTATATAATGCATGTATATGTTCCCGTTGTGCTTTACTCTGATGCATGCTTTATTTTACGTGCTTACAGTGCATGTTTTATCGTTTGCCGTTGGTCTTATAAACGCGTAATAATATCGCTAGGTTATAGTTAATGTTATAAGTGGGTTCTAAGCCTAATGGGATTATCCTGCGTAAGCAGGGTCATCTCGTTACACTCCGGATCAAAGTCGAATGATCGGTTTGTGAATCCCCCGATTACTCGTTACCAACTACAAACAACATCATCAAACAACCATTAAACATCAAACAACACAAAAATGTTCCTATCCTGATGACAACCAAATGGTGAGGTTGCCTTTTGAAGATCTTATGGTTGAATTCAAAGCATAATAATTTCGTGTTCTTCTTATAGGAATAAAATGAATCAACATAAAAGTGAAGAAAGTAAGAAAATGAAAAGAAAGAGATGGTGTAGGCGCCACAAACCAAGAAGGTTTGATAAGCCAAGTGATGTTCGCCACAAGAACCTTGGATTCTTGATAAGAACTAAGCTTGGTTCAACCAAGAACCTAGGAGAAACAATTCTCGCAAAAGGAATTAATCCAAATTCAACATCCAAGTTGTTTTACTCATCATCATAGGTGCATACAAATAGTAATTGGGGCTGCCAAGAGTTGGCTTACACAAGTCATCATAAGATTCCATAACCCCCTAATAACTATCATGAATATGTCACTAATTGATGAAATGATGACAACAATAAGTGGCCTATTCAATTCATCCCCTTCACGCCCCTCCTTGGACAAGTTAAATCCTATTCTATTCAGCCCCCTTCACGCCCCATCCTCAAAAGAATCCTAGGACAAGTTACAACTCCTACATTATTATCTTGATTCATGACACTAAAGCCTAACTTAAATAGCCACAAAACAATTTAAGTCAGCACAAAACTCCCTAATTATTACCCCTAACATCCCATAATTATGGGTGGTTACACTTGCTTTTCAAATTAAAATTGTAACACCCATAACTTACAATTTATTCACTCTACTAAATGAGGAGTTTCTTATAGCATGCAAGCCAAAGATTCCCTCCTCCAAGACCCTCTAAAATTCGTGTAAGACTATGAAGAAATCCAATTGTAACATTTAAACAAATTGAACCCACTTACACTTATTGAAAAATAAAAGAAAAACCACTAAAAATTGGAATCTTCTTCATGTCATGCGCCCCATATTATGAGTCTTCTAGTTGGATGATGCAAGATACCAACTTGGGCTCAATGTCTTCTTGGCTTGCACTTGGGCTTGTTTCCATTAAAAGATCCATTGGGTTTAGAACTTCTTGGGCTTTCTTGGCTCTTGCTATTGCCATAGGCCCACCAAGTCTTTGTAGTGCTTCTTGGTCCATGTTGTGATATGAGCCCACTAAGGAACATGGACCAAGAAGCACTACAAAGACTTTGTGGGCCTATGGCAAGAGCAAGAGCTAAGAAAGCCCAAGAAGCTTTAAATCAATGGTGGATCTTTTAATGGACACAGGCCCAAGTGCAAATCAAGAAGACATTGTGCCCAAGTTTGTATCTTGCATCATCCAACTAGAAGATTCATAATGTGGGGCGCATGACATGAAGAAATTTCCAATTTTAGTGATTTTTCTTTTTTTTTTTTCAATAAGTGTATCTGGGTCCAATTTGTTTAAATGTTACAATTGGATTCCTTCATAGTCTACACGAAATTAGAGAGTCTTGGGGAGGGAATCTTTGGCTTGCATGCTATAAGAAACTCCTCATTAAGTTGAGTGAATAAATTGTAAGTTATGGGTGTTACACTTTTAATTTGAAAAGCAAAGTGTAACCACCCATAAGGAAGGGAGAGTAGGCGTGTATATGAGTGCTTGGGGCTGACTTCAATTGCTTCATGGTGAGTTATGAGTGTCTTGGTGGCTGCCTTCAATTTTCTGGGTGTTACACTTTTAATTTGAAAAACAAAGTGTAACCACCCATGATGAAGGAATGGTCGGCGTGTATGAATGGGTTTGGGGGCTGACTTGAATTTTTTTAGTGGTCATTTAAGTTAGGAATTAGGCCATTCAAAGTGGGGGTTATGCCTTGTCTTTGGATGCCAAGAGTTGGATGACTACTATATGTATGCACCTAGAAACATGGAATAAGACAACTTGGACGTTGAATTTGGATTAATTCCATTAGTGAGAATTGTTCTCCTAGGTTCTTGGTTGAACCAAACTTAGTTCTTATCAAGAATCCAAGGTTCTTGTGGCGAACATCACTTGGCTTATCAAACCTTCTTGGTTTGTGGCGCCTCATCATCTCTTTTTATCCATTTTCTTATTTTCTTCATCTTTTATGTTGATTCATATTGCTTCCAAAGAAGGCCGCGAAATTTACTTGTTTTGAATTCAACCATAAGATCTTCAAAAGGCAACCACACCATTTGGTTGTCATCAAGTGGTATCAAAGCTTAGGCTTTGGTTGAATTTGTGTTTGTGTTCTTAAACCTATCTTTGTTCTACATCTTCTACCTTTTCTTCTTTTCTTCTCAAAACCAAAATCAAAAGTTGCTTTGATCTTTTTCTTGAAGGGAAAATTCGTGGTTGTTGGGTATTGCTCCAAAAATAAAGTTTTCAAGAGTACTCTTCAACAAGTTAAAAAAAAAAAAAAAAAGAGAAATTCGTGAATAGTAAAAAAAAAAAAAGAAGAGAAAAATTCAATTGAGCAATTTGTGTGTTGAAAATATTTTCCCTTCTTGCTTTGTTTCTTATTTCTAAACCTTTTCTTTTCTAGCCTTTGTTCTTTGTTTTGATAAGTTTTTGTGATTTTGTTACTTGAATTTTGGTATTTTTGTGTTTTATGTTTGATTCCTCTAAGAACTAAAGGAGAACATTTTAGAGGAAAAAGGCAAGAGTGCAAATTTACTTCTTGTGTGGAAAAAGCCAAAAGAGTGAATTTAATTTGTGTGATAAGTGAGGGAGTGTAGTGAGGAAACACAAATCATGGCACACAATGGAGAAAGTCCACCATCTTCACCAAGGTCCGCGGTCATTCTTGCACGAATGACTACGCAAATGCAAGCCCTTCAAAGGCAAATGGAGACAATGCAAGCCAACTATGATCAACAACTTGCCAACCTTCAAAATGATGAGTCTAGTGGCAATGAAAGTGAAAGAGGAAGGCCTAGAGGAGGAAGACATAGAGGAGGAGGATATAGGGGAAGGAGGCGTGATGAAAGGCTTGAAGGGGTCAAAATCAAAGTTCCTCCCTTTCTTGGGAAGAATGATCCGGAGGCTTACTTGGAGTGGGAGTTTAAAATAGAACAAGTTTTTTATTGTAATTCTTACAATGAAAGCAAGAAGGTGAAAGTAGCCGCCCTTGAGTTAAAAGAATATGCCCTTGTGTGGTGGGACCAATAACAAAAAGAAAGGAGGAGACATGGAGGAGTGGTCATAGACACTTGCGAGGAGATGAAGTATGTCATGAGAAAGAGATTTGTCCCAAATCATTATCAAAGGGACATTCACAACATATTGCAAAGACTTACCCAAGGGACCAAAAGTGTAGATGAATATTTCAAGGGGATGGAGTTGGCCTTACTTAGATCCAATTTTCAAGAAGATAGGGAGGCTACCATGGCATGATTCTTCCATGGCTTGAATCAAGATATTCAAGACATAGTGGAATTACAAAATTATGTGGAGCTTGAGGATTTGGTGCAACAAGCAATCAAGGTGGAGCAACAAATTAAGAGGAGGAAGTTCAAATATTCTTCTTCTTCTTCTTCTTCAAAATTTCCATCATCAAAATCTCCTTTATCTCCAAAGCAAGTTAGTGAGGATCAAATAAAAATGAGAGAAAAGAGGGAGCAAGCGAGAAAAGAAAAAGAGAGTGCTAAAGAGATTGAGAAAAAGATTTAAGAAAAATCAAAAGAAAATCATGAGAGAAAAGGTGTGAAAAATCGAGTGGAAAAAGAGAGTAAAGAGAGTTTTCTTGCAACAAAGATTGAGGTGAAAAGTGCATTGGTCTCAAGGCAGCCCTTATACATGCTCTATTGTAGGGAATTTTGTTTGAATGCTAATGCTCCTAATGAACTCTTTTTGTCTAGTGGTGTTGAAAATTTTTTGCAGGAATTTGGTGATGTAATTCCAAAGGTTCCTCAAAAGGATGCTTGCAAGGCTATTTTGGGTCTTGAAGAAGTTGAATCAAGTGAAACACTTATTGGTTTAACCCTTTGCATATTTAAGCCTTACATTTCTTTAATTGATATGTTTCTTGTTAAATTGTTTGGGAAGTGCTTTCCGCCTATGCTTGCTAGAATTGCAAATTTGCATGTTAAAATGCCTAATTTGTGTTATCTCCATAAATCTATTTTAAGTGTTGAAACCGTAAGGCATGATGTGTTTAATACAAAATATTCTTCTACAGTTGATTTGAGGATTAGGAGCCAAGACTTAAATGAATTCCTTGATAAGTATGTTGTTGTGCTTTCTAATGATCACTTGGTTCATGACAACAATTTGGAAGTTTGTGTTGAATTTCTAAGAGAAAGTTTGTTTGCTAACTTGGCCACTTACTCTTTTATCCAAAATAAAGTTAGCAATTTGAGGTTTGTTATGAGCACCAAAGGTTTGCATGTGGCATTAATTGATGGGTTCACTACTACACCCCTTCTTACTCTACCTATTCTTGTGAATTCTTCTAAGCTTCCATATGATGCTACTAATGTGTTTTAGGGGCTTGTTTTATCTCAAAAAGAGCCATACTTTGTTTGTGATGAGGAGAATATTAATGAGGTTCAATTTGCCTTGGAGTCTTTGCAAAGACAAAGTACTTTCTCTTTTGTCACCAAGATCAAGCCTAGCAAGGTACATTTGGTCATATATGTCAACTCATGGAGGTATAACTTTGTGCTTACCTTTAAAATTCCCTACCTTGGCAATAAATGCGTTGGGATGTTAATTGTACAAGATGAACATGTTTGTCACCTACTTGCTGCAATGGGTGATTTCTCTCAATTTCCGTTTGACCACGGTGGAAGGGTTGACATTGTTCTTCATGTAATTGACTTTCAATTTTTTTTTTTTTCATGTAGGTTACGAAGGAGGTGAATTCGAGGTCGAATTCATTTAAAGAAGGAGGGTATGATACAAAGGGCCCTATCTTCATACTTCCCAATTGAGAATGGGACCTCCACTTGTTTGTTCACCACCATTTCTCTTACCTCACTTAACCATTGAAGCTTATATGGTCTTGGATGTGCCTTAGTTACAAGATTTAGTTTTGACACTAATCTAGTACTTACAACATTGGCACAACTTCCTCCATCAATGATTAGAGAACATACCTTTCCTTGAATTAGGCATCTAGAATGAAAGATATTCTCCTTTTGGCTTGCTTCATGATCTTTCACATGATTCCCCAAAAGCCTCCTTACCATAAGTAAATCATCATCCGGCATGAACATATCATCTTCACTTTCCTCCCCACTTGAAGCCTCGGATTGTGATACCACTTCACCATTCATGGTCACCATGGTTCTCTTTGTTGGACATTGAGCTGCTATGTGCCTGTTGCTATTAAAATGGTTGATGAGCTTGTGCAAGTATACACAATCGTTTAACAAGTAATAAAGTGTAAGAGAGATCGTTCCCTTGAGGATTATATGGTGATTCAAGTAACAATTTTGAATTAATGGTTCTATTAATCAAGATTAACAAAGAGTAACAAATAATTTGTGTGTGTGTATCCCGGACAGTTTTGGTAAAAATAAATGCTAGAGCAATAAAAACGGATTTGTTAACAGAATGGGTAAAACAGCTACGGGGAAGTATCCCTTGCAACTTCAGTCTAGCTCAGTTATGCGTTTGCAATGCTATGGCAATTTGGCTCCAGGAAATGAAAGTTTGTTTTTCAACAGTTCTGAGATGAACTTCACTAAACGTCTCCTATTCCTAGGTCCATATTAGTTACATTCACGCCTCACTTAAGCTCGTTCCAGCTAGCCTAAGAGTTAGAATGTTCATTCCTAAATCACTCTTCATCATAATTTTCCAATTAATGATTTTACTCTTATCTATAAAACAGTTCTGCTACACTTAGCTTTTCCAAGCAGCCGTGAGCTCAAGTTCTAACTAAGGTGATCAAGCTCAATTAAAACACAACCAAATCAGATTTATAGAAAATGCAATAGCAAAGCATAACATAGCATTCACTAGAAATCCATTACAAGTTCAACATCCCATAGCTACAACAGGTTTAGCTCATATGGAGCTTACAGAAACAAAGAGAAAAAATAAGAAATAGAAGAAAAAGCCATTACAAGAGAGGAGAGAGAGAAAGGGGCGCAGCTCTGTCTTTGCTCCAGTAAGGAAGATGATCCGTGTCTCTCTCCCCTTTGTTGTCCCCCTTTTTGGGTTCTTTTCCAGCCTGTCTCAAGGCCCTTTCCTCTCTCATCCTTTTTGGGCTATAAACTGATTAGGACCAGTGTCCTTGGCCCAGTTCCCTGACTTTAATGCACCAAACACCAACCCCACGTGTAGGACACTATCCTCATCAGCTAAGGACAACTCAATGTGTAAGAGAATGTTTTGAGCCTTTGTCCTTATGCACCGTCAGCTTCAGCTACAATTGCTGTAGCAAATCCCAGAGCAACGTCTTCAGTTCAGCACCTGATTCTCCAAAAACTGCCCTGCACAGAAACTCTCAATTAATTACCAAAAACAGTTCTAAACGACACCAAAACATTAAAACTCACAAAAGACTCTTATAAAACACCCTTTACACAAAATCACACTAAAATACTAAAAACATAAACTCAAAATACTCAAAGAACACAAAAACACAAGCCAAAAAGGTATAAATAACTCTTCATAACAAGAGTTATCAGTGCCCATGGCCTAAGCATTTGAAACACTTCACTTCACAGCTCCTAGAGGTTGTCTCCATTGGTTTCTTGCCTTGAGAGGTGCTCACGGCTTCTTTGGTTGGTGCACCCTCCTTCTTTTGCTTGTCCTTCCAATTTGATGATGGAAATTTTGAAGAAGAAGAAGAAGAATATTTGGACTTCCTCCTCTTAATTTGTTGCTCCACCTTTATTGCTTGTTGAACCAAATCCTCAAGCTCCACATAATTTTGTAATTCCACTATGTCGTGAATATCTTGATTCATGCCATGTAAGAATCTTGCCATGATAGCCTCCCTATCTTCTTGAAAATTTGACCTAAGTAAGGCCAATTCCATCTCCTTGAAATATTCATCTACACTTTTGGTCCCTTGGGTAAGTCTTTGTAATTTGTTGTGAATGACCCTTTGATAATGATTTGGGACAAATCTCTTCCGCATGACATATTTCATTTCACCCCAAGTGTCTATGGGCCTACTCCATGTCTCCTCCTTTCTTTTTGTAATTGGTCCCACCACACAAGGGCATATTCCTTGAACTCAAGGGCGGCTACTTTCACCTTCTTGCTTTCATTGTAAGAATTACAGTCAAAGACTTGTTCTATTTTTAACTCCCACTCCAAGTAAGCCTCCGGATCATTCTTCCCAAGAAAGGGTGGAACTTTGATTTTGAACCCTTCAAGCCTTTCATCATGCCTCCTTCCCCTATGTCCTCCTCCCCTATGTCTTCCTCCTCTAGGCCTTCCTCTTTCACTTTCATATCCACTAGAATCATCTTGATGTTGAAGGTTGGCAAGTTGTTGGTCATAGTTGGCTTGCATTTGAGTAGTCATTCGTGCAAGAATGACTGTGGACCTTTGTGAAGGTGGTGGACTATCTTCATTGTTTGCCATGATTTGTGTTTCCTCACTACACTCCCTCACTTGACACACAATGAATTTCACTCTTTGGCTTTTTCCACACAAGATGTAAAATTTCACTCTTGCCTTTTTCCTCTCAAATGTTCTCCTTTAGTTCTTAGAGGAATCAAACACAGAACACAAAATCACAAAACTTATCAAAATAAGGAAAACAAAGAAAATGCTAGACAAGAAAAGGTTTAGAAATAAGAAACAAAGGAAGAAGGGAAAATAATTTCAAGACACAAATTGCTCAATTGACTTTTTCTCTTCTTTTTTTTTTTTTTATCACACTACTTGTACGATTTTTTTTTTTTCACTTATTGAAGAGAATCACCCTTGAAAACTTTGTTGTTGGAGCAATACACAACAACCACGAAATTTCCCTTCAAGAAAAGAATCAAAGTACATTTTGTTTTGGTTTTTGGAAAGAAAAGAAGAAAGAGTAGAAGATGAATAAGAAAATAGAATCAAGAACACAAACAAAAATTCAACCAAAGCCTAAGCTTTGATACCACTTGATGACAACCAAATGGTGAGGTTGTCTTTCGAAGATCTTATGGTTGAATTCAAAGTATGATATTTCGTGTTCTTCTTATAGGAATAAAATGAATCAACATAAAAGTGAAGAAAGTAAGAAAATGGAAAGAAAGAGATGGTGTAGGCGCCACAAACCAAGAAGGTTTGATAAGCCAAGTGATGTTCGCCACAAGAACCTTGGATTCTTGATAAGAACTAAGCTTGGTTCAACCAAGAACCTAGGAGAAACAATTCTCACAAATGGAATTAATCCAAATTCAACATCCAAGTTGTTTTACTCATCATCATAGGCGCGTACAAATAGGAATTGGGGCTGCCAAGAGTTGGCTAACACAAGTCATCATAAGATTCCATAACCCCCTAATAACTATCATGAATATGCCACTAATTGGTGAAATGATGACAACAATAAGTGGCCTATTCAATTCAGCCCCTTCACGCCCCTCCTAGGACAAGTTACATCCTATTCTATTCAGCCCCCTTCACGCCCCATCCTCAAAAGAATCCTAGGACAAGTTACAACTCCTACATTATTATCTTGATTCATGACACTAAAGCCTAACTTAAATAGCCACCAAAAAATTTCAGTCAGCCCAAAACCCCCTAATTATCACGCCTAACATCTCATAATTATGGGTGGTTACACTTGCTTTTCAAATTAAAAGTGTAACACCCATAACTTGCAATTTATTCACTCTACTAAATGAGGAGTTTCTTATAGCATGCAAGCCAAAGATTCCCTCCTCCAAGACCCTCTAAAATTCGTGTAAGACTATGAAGAAATCCAATTGTAAAATTTAAACAAATTGAACCCACTTACACTTATTGAAAAATAAAAGAAAAACCACTAAAAATTGGAATCTTCTACATGTCATGCGCCCCACATTATGAGTCTTCTAGTTGGATGATGCAAGATACCAACTTGGGCTCAATGTCTTCTTGGCTTGCACTTGGGCTTGTGTCCATTAAAAGATCCATTTGGTTTAGAACTTCTTGGGCTTTCTTGGCTCTTGCTCTTGCCATAGGCCCACCAAGTCTTTGTAGTGCTTCTTGGTCCATGTTCCTTAGTGAGCTCATATCATATCCTCAACAACTTAGGGTTCGGCCCCTATATAGGAAAATAAGCTAGATTTGTTCAAAATTCTAATATCTTGGATTTAAAGACAATAGGAAAGCTAAGGATGGAATCAAGAGTTAGAAATCAAAAATTTGATCAAAAACACTATTCATCATCCTTGTTAGGATTCGGCCACTTTGGGGATTAGGAGCTAGGATGAGAATTGGATCATGAGATCTTGGGTTTAGGTAGAGAATGATGAAGTGAGTTCAAAGAAATTGGTTTCCCATTAAAAGGATTTTTCTACAATTTCCTATGAATTTTCAAAGTTTTGGATCATAAAATGGATTTTCATGAAACAAGATTTGATCTTGAGATCGAGCGAGATTCAAGAAGCTAGGAGATCATAGAAGTGATCTTACCTAAGAATGTATGAAGATTGGTGAAAGATGCAAGGTTTTCTGACAAGGTTTCAAGGATTTCTCAAGAACAAAAATGGAGTTTTTCTCTAAGGAAGATGAGTGTTCTTGAGCTCTATTTGGGGCTGAGTTCAGCGTGAATGAGGGGCTGAAGAGGGGCTGTTCAGCCTTCTAAATAACTCACTTAAGGGCAAAATGTTCATTTGCTTCAAGGGTAAAATGATACAAGGTTAAAAGGTTAAGGTTAGGGGTATTTTGGTCATTTCGCATCCCGATATTTTTGAACATCATGATGACTCTGGCATGCTCTCCCAAGTGATTTGGCATGATGTGGTATCAAGATTATCCGTTGGCAGGTCCCGGTAAATCCATATGCGGCTCTGTTCGTCACCCGATTGAGGCTTTCGCTCGAACGAAGGTCAGGAAATGATTTTTTTTTATTTTTTTTGCAATTTAACCAAAACTTAGAGAATTAAATCCTGAGACTTATTGTCTCGGTCACGAGTCCAAACTAGGTCTTTATAGTAGAAAAACACTACTATCCGTGAAAAACGCTGACCGGGCTCCGTTTGAGTTTTTGCCTTAAACTTAACCATGGCTTCCTACGATAACGTAGAGTGTGACTATGGTCTCAGAATATTTTATTTCACTCTCTAGACCCTCCAATAAAATACAAACGTTTAAATACTGAAGAATTATAAAGCTCGAAAATTGGGGCATTACATTCTTGAGTGGGTAAGCTTCTAAATCCTTTTCCTTTTCATTTCCTTACTTATTAACTTGAGTAATCATCTTCTAGTTCTTCTTTTCATGAAAACAAGTTCAAGATCTCACCTTTTTCTCTCCTCTAGGTTCGGCCTTCTCTTTGTTTTGAGGGCTTGGAGTTTTCTTTCACTTAAACCTCTTCATTAAAGGTATGTGGGAGTGAACCTCATCACACCAAAATTGGTGGAGGACAAAAATGGTTGTTTATGTTTTGTTTGGGTGAAACCCTAGCTTGGGTTCACTACTTTCTTGATGAAGTTCTCTTTGAGAACAAGTTTGTAATAATGTTTCTATGCTTAGTATATGTGGATGATGATGTACGCTTGGATGGAAAAATATTTTTATGTATGTTAAAAACCATACTTTGATCTCCAGATCAAGTAAGAATTTTTATGCTTGTTTATGGTTGAATGATGTATGATTATTGTTCATCATAATATTGTGATCATTTGTAGCTATTACTTGACAAGTTGGTGAAGCAAAATCTTCACATCTCCTAAGTGATAGTATTCGGCCATAGTTAGTAAAAAGAGGAAGAACATGAGTTTGTTATTGAACTTTAATGTTTTGAAAGCTAATAAGTGTTTTACTAACTTGTATTTCAAAATAAACAAGAAGTGATTTTGATCCAAAGATCAATTAGGGTTTCGGCCTTAAGTGTTTTTAACTAAGGTGAAAATTTGTTTTACTTTAGTTACAGTTTATTCAATTAAGTAAGTGTTTTAAAAATAAAATAATGAAAGTAATTTCATGAAAGTAAAATTAATGTGAAGTTACCTTAGGTTAGTAGGATGTCACATTCTTTTTAAAACCAAGTTAACATTCAATCCTCAAAGTACAAAGAGGACCTTGTCCTCAAGTTTGAGTTAATTGAATCATCGTTTGAAAACTAAATGAAAGTTCCATTTCTTTTATACTAACTTAGATCACGGTTTTACACTAAGTTAGTGAGGAAAAATCTTTTCAATTTAGTTGAGGTACCTTAATTCAATCAAGTAACCAAGTTCTTTTAAATCAAATGAGTTTTCAATTGGAAAGGTTTTGGTTTACAAAGTCTTGAATCGAGAGTTTTCAACTCAAATCGCAAAGTTTACGCATGAAAACCTAAGTTAAGTAATTAACTTAGAGCATAAGCAAAGAGATAATTAAGTATAGCCTATGGTGGAACAAGACCATACACTATACCAGTGACGACTTAGTTCATCAATGACTTCATAAGACTTAAGTGAATCAATACTTATTTCATTACTCGGAACTCAAGGAACTAATACTTTAGAAAGGATCAAAGACTTATCTAAGAGGATTCTCAATCCTTCTTCATAATACTTAGGACTTGAGATGTAATTCATAAGACACAAACACAAACATGAAACGTTTTGGGTTTGAAACAGTAGTTCGATGACGAACTGGTGATTCGGATTCAAGAAAGTCATTCAATTGTTTCAGTCTTGTGATGACTCGATCCCGGAGGGATCACGAGCTTTATCCGATGGATAAAATTTTTATAATAGAAACACGTATATAGTTCCTAAGGAAGAGAACCTTAGTAAGCCTTGAGGTTTATCCGGTGGATAGACATTGCTTTATCGCATCTGCTTTGTGTAAGCATTGGCATTTCATTGCATGAGTTGTAAGGCCCTGAGCCTAGTAGTTGATCTTACACCTTGATGCGGGTGCGAATCTTATGGTGACGATCTTAAATAGTCTTGGAGGTATCAGGGTTGGAAAGGCTGACATGTGACCAGTTGGTAGCTCTTCTGTGTCATGGCGAATCCGAGCAATACACTGATATCCTCGACTAGATGCCGTACTTTTCATGTTTGGTGTAGAGTGTTTCCGTAAAAGCCAGATACGTGCACGTTACGAATGTTGTAGCATCCTGCCCAAGGCTGGCGTACACGGAACATGTCCTTCCATTCACTCTCTTCGATGTTTTGTTAGCTCCATGGAGTAGGGGTCAGAGTTTTACCCTTTGTGGCATATGGCATTGAGTCATGTACATCGCATTGCATTGCATGGCTGCTGATGAGTACATTTACTTGATATGCATTGTTATCCTATTTTTGGAGATGTTTCATGCTGCTAATTGAATAAATGATATACGTTGAGATGTTTAGTATACATGATGGGTATGTTGTTACCTGGTGAGTCGTCCTGTTTTTACTTCTACTGTTTTGTCGTGTTGATGATCAGGAATCTCACCCATATCTATATCTGTTCTCTGCTGGTGTTGCTGTTTCTGCTTGAGAAGATGGGCGTGATGATGACTCAGCTCGGTGTCTACCTTGAGTCCGGAGGGCGACTCCTTATGTTGTTTTGTTTTGGCCAGGCTCTGTCCAGTTGTCAGTTGTACCTTTTAAGGAGATGCGTCTCCTAGTACCTATTTATGTACCTATTTTACTGTTAGGCTTGGACCTATGTCTGTACTCAATATTGTTTATATTTCTGCACTTTATTCTGTTTGACCTTTAGAAATGCATGGTGAACTTAGGTTTAATTATTAGTACTCATTCAACAAATATCATTTCAACATCATTATGAAAAGAAAAAGAAAAAGAAAATAAAACCCGTATTTTCCGCATTAATATTATTTTCGGCCTTATAATCGTTCGGGAATGTGACACTCTGGAAAGGGCGTTACAACTAAACCTAGGGTTTAGGTACTGAGGGAGGCAAAGGAGGGGCAAGTCAATTTTGCAACAAAAGATGATCAATCCATTCAAGTCCAAGAAAAACCATTCAAGTCCAAGTGACCAGTGTTCTTATTTTGGCTATATCTTGAGTTATAGATGTCCGATTGAAGTGATTCTTAATTCGTTGGAAATATAAGAGATATATCTACAATTTTTATTCGAAGCTCAAGACCTGATTCGTACTATATCATGATCAAAAGCGGGATAGAATTTAGGGACGCTATTTCGGACGGATTTGGTCTCATTTAGCAATTTTTAGGCTTGTAAATGGGTTTTGGTTTTAATTGTATAATAGGCTTCATGGTCCACGAAAACGCTCACCTCCTTAACCCCAGAATGTTCCTTAGCTTCTATAAATAGGACTTGTATTGCCTCATTTTTGATAAATTTGAATGAAATTAGAATTTATCTTATTTGGGTATTTTTGTGAGTTGAGCATTGGCTCCTCCTCTTCAAGTTCTTGGATTAGAACTTGCTTGATTCTTATCAAAAATTTCTATCTCTTTGTGGCGAATCCTCCTTGGCTTATCAGTCTTCCAATTCTATGGATGATTGTGGCGCCTTCCCCTTCATATTCTTCCTCTTCCATTTTTTTAATTTATCTTATGTTCTTCTTTACATTTGCGCCATTTACATTCTATTTTTAGTTGTTGCACTTTAATTCTTTGTTTGGTTAAGTTTCTTGTTTAGTTATTTCCATTCTTTAGTTGTTTCCTTTGGTTAATCATATTCGGGTGACAACCGCACCTTCTTCTGCCCTAATTCTTTTCATCTTTTTAACGTAAGAACTAAGAACAAGCTCTTGGATAGATCCTTCAAATTTCGGTGATTCATTCTTGGATCATATCAGGTACTTCGTCAGGGCTCAACCTCACGTAGGGTTTAGCGTTCCCCTACACATGTAACGCCCCGATTTTCACGTTTTCTAATTCTTCAGTATTTTAATGTCTTTATTTTATTCGAGGTCTTAGGAATGGAAATAAAATATTCCGAGACCATAGTCATGCTCGACGATATCGTAGGAAGCTATGATTAAGTTTTGAGTCAAAAACTCAAACGGAGTCCAGTCTGCGTTTTTACACTGACAGCATGATTATACTGCGCAGAAGACCTCAGATGGACCCGTGAACGAGACAGTAAGTCTTAGAATGTTATTCTCTACATTTTGGTTAAATATCGTAAAAATTTCAGAAAAATAACTTCCTGACCTTCGTTCGGGCGGAATCCTCAATCGGGTGACGAACGGAGCCACATATGGACTTACCAAGACTTGCCAACAGATAATCTTGATATCACAACATCCCAGGACACTTGGGAGAGTATGCCAGAGTCTTCATGACGATCGGGAAAATCTAGATGCGAAATGACCAAAATGCCCCTAACCTTAGTCTTTTGCACTTTTACCATTTTACCCTTTTGGCAAATGACCTTTTTGCCCTTAAGTGACTTGTTTTAAGGCTGAAATCAGCCCCTCACACTCTCATTTTCGCACAGCCCTCTCAAAAAGAGAAGAACACCATAGTTACTCTTGAAGAAGCACCATTGTTGTTCTTGAAAAAGCTTGGTTTCTTGTTGGAATCACTTGATTCCTTGAGCAATCTTCCTTCATTTCAAGGTAAGATCACTTCTATGATCTCTTAGCTTCTTGAATATCTCTTTATTTCAAGATCAAGATCCATTTTCATGAAAATCATTTCTTAGATCCAAAACTTTGAAAATCCATACGAAATTGTAGAAAAATCATTTTGATGTGAGACCAATTTCTTTGAACTCACCTCATCATTCTCTATCTAAACCCAAGAGCTTATGATTCAACTCTCATCATAGCTCAAAAAGCACATTAGGGCCGAACCCTTCTTGATGATGATGAATAGTGTTTTCATCAATTTTTGATTTTTAACACTTGATTTCATCCTTAGCTTTCCTATGCCTTTGAATCCATGAAATGGAAAACCAAGATCAATTCCTAGCTTTATTCTCTTTAGGGTGGCCGAAACCCTCTTTGTTAGAATTGTTGAGTTTGGTTTGATTGTTGTTTAATGTTTGATTGTTTGGTTGTTTGTAGTTGGTGACAACTATCAGGAGTTTCACAAACCGATCAACCGACTTTGATCCGGGAATCTGCTCTTCAACAGGTATGGGGAGAAGAACCTCATCACACCAAGATGGTGGTGGTGAAGATGGTTGTTTACTTTATGTGTGGGTGAAACCCTTTAGTTTGGGTTCACTTTTAATTGTTATGTTTTGTTAAGTTCTCTTCAAGAACAAGGTTGTCTTGATGAGTGTATGCTTTAGTATGTTGTAGTGTGCTTTAGCATATGTTGATGATTGAATAAAAATCATTCTCATGTATGTTGGAAAACCTACTTTGATCACTAGATCAAGTATGGACTTTTATTGTTGATTATGAGACCATAATGTGTGATGGACTTGGATGTTTGATTATGATGTAGTAATGTGTATTATGGTTATCATGATTGTGTAAGTGTGGTGAGCCATACTTTGATTGGTGGATGAAGTAAAACTTCACATTGATTCCTAGTTGGCTATTAGCCATGACCTTGAGGAAAGGAAGGATATGAATAGTTCTTGGACAAGTCAAATTTTGATGTAAAGAAAGTGTTTTCAATAACTTGTGTTTTTCAAAGAAAAACCCTAAGTGACTTTAAATGGAATTAAATCTCAAAGTGTTTTCACCAAAGTGAAACATGTTTTATACCTTATCCTTAGTTCATCTAGCTAATCAAGTGACTCAAAATGAGAAAAGAAGTGGTTTCATGAAGAGAATCAAAATGGTTCCCTAAGGTTGATGTCTTGTTTTAAGGCAACTTTTCACTAAGCGAATTTACTTTCGCTACGTGAAAAACAGGGAAAGTCTTAGTTGGCCATCACTGCCTCACTTTCGCTAAGCGAATTCATATTCGCGAAGCCAACCAAGCGAGTTTCGCTACGCGATTTAAGTCTCGCTGAGCGATCCAGAGAAGTCTCCAAAGGAGGTATAACCGCCTCCATTTCGCTAAGCGAAATTATGCTCGCTAAGCGAATAAAGTGAAGTTTCGCTACACGAATTCTGTTTCGCCGAGCGATCCAGAGGTGTTTACAAAGAGGTGTAACCGTCTGTACTTGCGCTAAGCGAATTCATATTCGCTAAGCGAATAGAATATATTTCGCTACGCGATGGATGTTTCGCCGAGCGATCCAGAGGAGTTCCAAAGGAGGTATTACTGCCTCATTTTTTGCTAAGCGAATGGAATTCCGCTAAGCGAATTTTATGTTTCAGAAAATGCTAGAAAATGAAGTAAGTAGTTCAATGTTGTTTCAAAAATCAAATGAGTTTTTAATTGTAAAAGTTGTTTGGTTTACAAAAAGAGTTTTCTAACTCAATCGTAAAGTTTTACGCGTGAAAAACCTAAGTTAAGTAATTAACTTAGAGTTGAAGACAAGGGTTAATTAAGTATGGTATGTGGTGGAACAAGACCATGTGCTATACCATTGATGACTTAGTACATCAATGACTTCATAAGACTTAAGTGAAATCAACACTTATTTCCTTAATTGAAAAACAAGGGATTAATATCTTAGAAAGGCTCAAAGACTTATCTAAGAGGATTCTCAATCCTTACTCATAATGCTTAGGACTTGAGACATAATTCATAAGACATAAACACAAACATGTAATGTTTTGGGTTTTGAAACAATAGTTCGATGACGGACCGATGATTTGGATCCAGGTTAATCGTTCAATTGTTTCTGTCTTGTGATAACTGGAATGAGAGAGATCCTGAGGCTGTGCAGGTATGGGACTGTACAGTGGAAGGAATCCTGAGGCTATGCAGGTATGAGACTGTATAGTTAAGGGAAGGCATATAAGAATTGATTGGTACTACCCATACCAACAAGATTTATCTTCTTTTCGGGAACTTAGAACATAAGAACTTTATAGTTAAGCGTGCTTGACTTAGAGTAATTATGGGATGGGTGACCTTCTCGGAAGTTTCGTAGAAAGCGTGTGAGGGAGGACAAAACACGCTGAAAAGACTTGTGTTGGTTTGTGGGGACAGTCGGCGATTCTGAAAGCAGTCTGGATCATTCCAAAGGAATCACGAGATATTATCCGATGGATAATTGTTTTATCCGATGGATAAATGTTTTATAAAACAAAGATGTGTGTAACCTTGAGGTTTATCCAATGGATAAACATTGCTTTATCGCATCTGCTTTGTGTAAGCATTGGCATTTCATGTGCATAGTTGTAAGGCCTTGAGCCTAGGAGTTGAGCTTACACCTTGATGCGGGTGTGAATCTTACGGTGACGATCTTCAATGGTCTTTGTGGAGGTATCAGGGTTGGAAGGGCTGACATGTGACCAGTTGGTGATTCTTCTGTGTCGTGGCGAATCCGTGCAATACACTGATATCCTCTACTAGATGCCGTACTTTTCATGTTTGGTCGAGAGTGTTACCGTAAAGCCAGATACGTGCACGTTACGAATGTTGTAGCATCTTGCTCATGGCTGGCAGAAATCGGAACATGTCCTCCCATTCACTCTCTCAGAATGTTTTGTTAGCTCCATGGAGTAGGGGTTAGAGTAGTACCCAGTGACATTGACATTGAGTCATATACATTGCATTGCATTGCATGGCCATTGATGTTTACAGTTACTTTTATACATCGTTGTACTGTGTAAGAGTACCTTATATTATGTTGTTAACTGCTTAACATGATTTATATTGAGAACCTTGTAAGCATGTTGGGTACGCTGTTACCCGGTGAGTCGTCCCGTTTTTGCTACTGCTATTTTTTTGTGTTGATGAACGGGAATCTCACCCATATCTGTATGTTTTTCTGCTGGTACTTGTTGTTGATGCTTGAACAGATGGACGCGACGATGGTTCGGTTCCGCAGTCCTTTTGAGTTCGGAGGTGGACTCTTTTGCTGTTTTAGTTTTGTTGTCGGCCAGACTATGTCAGTTTTTGTAGTACCTTTTGGGAGCTATGACTCCTAGTACTTATTGTATTTTCTTATGCCAGTCATACATTAGACTTATGTCTGTATATAGTGATGTTTCTGTTTTTCCGTTTTCTGTTTTCTGCATTATAATACTGTATGTATGTCCTAGTAATGCATGGTGGACCTAAGTTCACTCATTAGTAATATTTATTACCTTTACTAATCCCATTACATCTTTATGAAAAGAAAAGAAAAAGAAAAATCGTATTTTTCACATAAATAAATATTTTCGGCGTTATAAACGTTCGGGAATGTGACACTCGGGAAAGGGTGTTGCAACACACACGAAACATACGACAGAACTATATAGTCTACGCTTGCCTCCTCGACGTGTGTAACTCTTTTTCCCCACCTGAATAGCTGTAGCACAAACTTCCACACTATCACAAGTGCGACGATCCCGCTTCTCCCTCCTCAAGCTCGCGGCCCTCTCTCCCACAAATAACCCAAGAACAGTCGCGGCTCCTGCCTACGATCCTCGCACACCAACGAGCACGAACTTTGCCCTAATCACGAGCGCAACACATACACAACAGTGTTAGCCCTAGGGCAAGCTTAAAAGATCAAAGCCAAAGGTAAAGACTCGAATAACGCCAAGAACACGAAGAACACGTGTTAGGGATTCGAGTTTACCTGTGGCGAATCGAGAAACTAATCCGCTAGAGTTGTAGAAAACTTCGCCGCGATCACAACCGTGTAGTCGGAATCGCGTTCCAGCAGCTCGATCACGTCTAACCTCAAGCTTTCTCTCTCTAGAATCTCAGAGCTCCACTCTCTAACAACCCAGAAAACTCCCAAAATTCGTGCAAGTGAGAAGATGAAAGTGGAAGCTCCGCGCTTAAGCGTGAATCACTTTGCACGCTTGAGCGTTGCCACGCTCAAGCGTGGAACCTCGTTCACTCCGCCTGCTCCCCGGTCTGACACGTGTCCCACACACGTCCAAACTCAGCACAGCTGGCACAGCGCACTCAACACGCTGAAACGTCCGCCTCATCCACGCTGAAGCATCGCAATGCTTGAGCGTGGATTCCTCCCACGCTTGAGCATCAAGCTCAGCGAGAGAAGAACTTCCAGCCTTCTGACTTCCCCAGTTTCTCGTGTTACACCTTGGGCACTTCCAACCTTGTTCAAGCCTATTCCTAAACTTCCAACTAGTGCCAAACTAACACACAAGCAATCACACAATCATACGAACACCCGATCAAGGTCATCTACCTTAATTTGGGTTACAGAAAACAGGGATGTTACAAATGTAACATCCCAAAAATTAAATAAAGATATAAGAGACTTTAATCTTAACAAATAAAATTAATAAATGTTAGGGAGGCTTAGAGTGGTTGACTTCGAACCTTAAGGGTGGGGTATTGACCAAAAGAATAAAAGAAAGAAGCTTTAAGTTGAAAATCTATCATAGTAGCGTCGGCACGCCCGTGCTCACATCCGGCCCGCCCGTGCCTAAAGAGCATGGTCTGAGCCATGCCGTGCTAACTACTAGCACGGCCGTGTCGGAAAATGGACAATATTTGACGCTGTTTGGCATGCCCGTGCTCATGTTCGACACGGCCGTGTCGATAGAGCACGGTCTGAGCCGTGCCGTGCTAACTAATAGCACGCCCGTGTTAGAAATTATGCAAACTTTGACGCTGATTGGCACGACCGTGCCAATCACGAGCACGCCCATGCTCTATGTCAGGATGTGTTAAAAATAGGTTTAAAAATAGGGAACCGGTGCAACACTATATATATACCATCTTATAACACCCTAGTGCGGCTAGAAACCCTTTTTGCACCCTTAAACACCTTAGTAACGGCTATGGAGCTTCCTCATGCTTGAGAGATGGGGTGGCAACAAATAATGAGTTTGGAAGGAGAACAACAACAACAACAAGAACAAGAGATAGAAGAAGAAGATGAAGAAGAAGATGAAGGAGAAGGAGATTCAAGGTTGAGGAAGGCGACATCTAGGATTCGCTATGGAGTACTCTTTCTCACCCTTTCCATGGTACAAAGTAATTTGGGGTTTGGGTTATGTTTTCAAAATATGTTTTTGGAAAATAATCCTATGTTTGGTTAAATCCTGATTTTACAAATTTGGGGGTTTTCCTTCTAAGGTGTTTCTTGTAACACCTCAATTTTTCAAGCTTTCTAAGATTAATAAACGTTATGAATGAGTTTGTATTTTATCGAAGGTTCTAGAGAGTGAATTAAACTAAATTGAGACCATGGTCATGCTCTACGCTATCGTAGGGAGTTACGGTTAAATTTTGGGTCGAAAACTCGGACGGAGCCTGGTCTACGTTTTTCATTGACAGTATGATTTTACTGCTCAGACGACCTAATTTTGACTCGTGAACGAAATAGTTAGGCTTGGAGTCGAATTTCCTACATTTTTGCTAAAATTGGTTTTCGCACTAAAAAGCGGAATAATATAAGTTATTCGGGTGAAATCTCAAACTAGGTGACGAACAGAGCTGGATAGGGATTTACCAGGGCCCGCTAACGGATAATCTTGAAGTCACGTCAGGTCAAGTCACCTAGGAAAGAATGGTTTTTAAAATATCTGGACGTGAAATAACCAAAATACCATTGACCTTTTATGGAAATTTCACTTAGGTCTCTGTGTGAAATTACCTTTCTACCCTTAAGTGAAAATTTTGTGGACATCCTTGCCCCACCTCGATAAGCCCCACGCCCCCACCATCATAAACTTCATCTCTTTCTCATTCAACACTTTTCTTCCTTCACTTTCTCTCCATTTCTTTAAGAGATTTCAAGAACATTTGTGAAGAAAAGTTGAGAAGCTCATTCATCTTCATCATCTAGGAGGTATGGAATCCTCATTTGATCTCTTAATCTTCATATTCCTCCATTGAATCTTGTGTTTTCAAGCTTTTGTTCAAGTTGAACCTTAACTTCATAAAACCATGAAAAATTGTAGAAAAATCCTTTTAATGTCAAACCAATTTCTATGAGCTAGTTTCATTACCCTCCCTCATAATCCAAGAGCATGTGACCAAAAGAGTTCTCTAACCCATATGGGTATAGATGGCTGAATCCCTCCTCTTTTGGATGAATAGGGTTTTGTTCAAAATTTTGTTTAGGAAGTATTGATTAGATTCTATCACACTTAGAGGTCATTGAATCCAAGAGTATGTGATCAAAAAACTTTCCTAGCCCATTTAATCAAAGAGTGGCCGAACCACCCATTTGGGGAAAACATGAATTTTTTATCCAAGTTTGAACAAAGACACTTGTTTTGGTGTTAAGAGTACCTAAGGATCCTTCATCCAAGAGATAGGAATTTTTAGATATCCCTAGCTAATTTTGGGACCCTATGGCCGAACCCTAGGTAGAGGGGAATAAGGAAAACTAAGTTGTTTAATATTGATGTTTGGATTGATTGTTTATATGTAGTTGTGGTTGAGTAATCGGACGAGTAATCGGGAGAACTCGCGAATCGATCAGACGACTTTTGCTCTGAGGATAACTTCAATGGGTAAGGGGATAAACCTGAGGAATTCAATTTCCGACAGCTGCGTGCTGTATTTGCTGTATCACGAAGCTCCTTGATCCTCCTATCCACTATTCGAGCAGGTAAAGCCTCGTATTCAAGGTTTTCTCTTAGCTGGATTGATTCGGGCTCTAACACATGCGATGGATCAGGGTAGTACTTTCTAAGTTCGGATACATGAAAAACATCATGAAGTCTTGATAAGTTAGGTGGTAAGCATATTTGGTAAGCTACTAGACCAATTCGGCGAAGAATTTGAAATGGTCCTATGAATTTGGGTGTAAGCTTTCTGGATTGAATTGCCCTGCGAATACCAGTCCTTGGAGTAACTCTTATGAATACATGATCGCCCTCCTAGAATTCTAAATGTCTCCTTCGTTTGTCACCATAGCTCTTCTGCCTATCTCTTGCGGTTTTCATCTTTTCCCGGATCAACTTAACTTGTTCCGTTGTCTGTTGTACCAACTTAGGGCCTAACAACTGATTTTCTCTAGTTTCATACCAACACAATGGAGTCCTGCACTTTCTCCCGTACAAAGGTTTATACGGCGCCATCCCAATACTTGAGTGATAACTGTTGTTGTAGGTAAACTCAATCAAAGGAAGAAAATCGTCCCAACTTCTCGTGTGTTCCAACACACATGCTCTTAGCAAATCTTCCAGTGATTGAATCGTCCGTTCTGACTGACCATCCGTTTGGGGATGATAAGCAGAACTCAACCTTAACATGGTTCCCAACGCACCACTCAAGCTCCTCCAAAACCTCAAAGTAAACCTCGGGTCTCGGTCCAATATAATACTTGAAGGCACACCATGTAGCTTCACCACCTCCCTGATGTAAATCTGAGTCAGCCTTTCCAGAGAATAATTCTGGTTGATAGGGAAGAAATAAGCACATTTCGTCAACGTATCTATGATGACCCAAATTGCATCACACCTCTTCTGAGTCCTTGGTAACCCAGAAACAAAGTCCATTGCAATACTGTCCTACTTCCATTCCGGAACATCCAATGATTGCAACAAGCCTGCTGGCTTCTGGTGTTCAACCTTTGCCTTTAGACACACCAAACAGGATAGGACATAAGCCGCTACTTCCTTCTTCATCCTTGGCCACCAGAATAACTTCTTCAGGTCCTGATACATCATAGTAGCCCCTGGGTGAAAACTCAACTTGCTCTTGTGTGCTTCTTCCAAAATCATACTCTTAACTTCACTATCTTCAGGCACACAGATTCTGTCGCCAAACCTGATGAGACCATTTGAACCCCTCTTAAACTCAAACGTTTCGCTTTCCTTGATCAACCGATTAACCTTCTTAAGGTACTCATCCTCAGCTTGCCTTTTCCAAAGCAGATTCAAGAAATCGCTAGTAACCTCGATCATCCCAAGATTCATCTTATCCTCGATGATTTCCACATCCAAATTCAAATCCCTAAACTGTTGTAACAACTCAAGCTCTCGTACCATCATGGCAGATACGTGTAGGGACTTCCTACTGAGTGCATTCGCTATGACATTCGCCTTACCTGGATGGTATTGCATGTCGAATTCATAGTCCTTTATGAATTCTATCCACCTCCTTTGCCTCATGTTCAACTCCTTCTAGTCGAACAAATACTTTAGGTTCTTATGATCGCTAAATACGCTAAAATTAGCACCATACAGATAATGTCTCCATATCTTCAATGCAAACATTATCGCAGCTAGCTCCAGATCATGAGTTGGATAGTTCCGTTCATGCACGCTCAACTGCCTGGAGGCATACGCCGCCACTCTTCCTTCTTGCATGAGGACACAACCCAATCCTTGATATGACGTGTCACAATACACACCAAAATGTTCTAACGGATCTGGCAAAACCAACACCGGCGATGCGGTCAAACAACGCTTCAGCTCTGAGAAACTTTGCTCACAAGCTTCCGACTACTCGAACGCCTTCCCCTTTCTCATCAACTGCGTCATAGGCAACGCAATCATAGAGAATCCCTCGATAAACCGCCTGTAGTAGCCCGCCAAACCAAGAAAAATGCGAACCTCACTAACAGACTTCGGGCTTTCCCACTTAACTACCGCTTCAACTTTAGCTGGATCCACCATGATTCCATCCTTGTTGATCACGTGTCCTAGAAATTGTACTTCTTCCAACCAGAACTCATACTTAGAGAACTTTGCATATAACTGCCTATCCTTCAACACCTGCAGCACCGCTCGAAGATGCTCTTGATGTTCCTCCTTACTCGGAGAGTAAATAAGGATGTCATCGATAAACACAACAACAAACTTGTCTTGGAACGGTCGGAATATCCTGTTCATATAAACACAGCCAAAGCATTAGTCACATCGAACAGCATAACCAAATACTCGTAATACCCAAACCGACTTCGAAAAGCAGTCTTCGGTATATCCTCTTTTCTCACCCTGATTTGATGATAGCCAGATCGCAGATCGGGCTTGAGTTGCTACTCTCAACTGATCTATCAAATCATCTATCCGTGGCAATGGATACCTATTCTTTATCGTCACTTTATTGAGCTGACGATAGTCCACACATAACCTTGAGCTCCCATCCTTCTTCTTGACGAACAGTATCGGAGCTCCCCATGGCGATGCACTAGGTCTGATGAATTCTTTACCTAACATCTCATCCAACTGTTTCTTCAACTCTGCCAAATTTGCTAGAGACATTCGATAAGGTGTTAACGAAATAGGTCCAGTTCCTGGTACAAGTTCTATGGTAAACTCGATCTCTCTTTCCGGTGGTAACCCTGGAACATCATCCGGAAATACCTCTAGAAATTCCCGCACAATCGACAGCGCTTCCACATTTGGAGTTTCCTTCGCTTCCAAGGAGAACAGCACCACACACTCTCAAGATCATACACCCTTCAGAATACTTTCATTAGCAAGCATCAATCCAGATTGCTCAGAAAAACAAAGAGTCTTATTTGAACAGTCTAGTATCACATGGTTAGCCGAAAGCCAATCCATGCCTAAAATAACATCAATCTGCTACATAGGCAGATAGACCAGGTCAACAATGAAATGTCTGTTTTCTATTGTAATAGGGCATTTCAAGCATACAAACAGGGTAGTCAATGAATCACCAGTAGGTGTGGAAACAGTAAGGTCATAGGGTAGATGAAATTGGTAACCCTAAATGATCTGTGCACTCCATAAAAATAAATGAATGAGTAGCCCCCGAATCAAACAACACAGATAAGAGTTTGCCTGAAACTAAACACTTACCTTGAATTAGATCTGGGCATCGAGAGGATTCAGTTCCCCTCACAGCAAATACTCTTCCCGCAGCTTGTGGTCTCGCCGCCTGTCCAGTCACACCAGACGGTCCTGCATTCCCTTTCCTGCAATCCTTGGCCATATGTCCTTGCCTTCCACATGTATAGCAAGTTATGGTCCTCATGGGCGCTTCACTTCTACAGTCTCGAGCCATGTGTGGTCCCCGACACTTGAAACAACCTTGCAACCCTTGAGTTGCACTTGTTCCTTGACTTCCAACATCTCCTGCCCTCTGTGCCGGTCTCTGATATGACCCCCGACGATTCTAAAATCTTCCACCTTTGCCTCTCTGGTTACTGTGGATAGGTCCTCTGCTCCTGGTTGCTACCTCTCTCCTCCTTTTGATATTCTCATTTGCCGAACACCGATCCAGCATGTCGAGAAATACAGAAATCCCCAACGGTACTATAGCCTTCTGAATCTCGTACTTCAAACCATCTTCAAACCTGCGGCACATCCACTCCTCGTCTGGATATCGTTGATAAAACTCTGAGAATTTAAGCAGCGCCTCAAACCTTGCTGCATATTCGCCAATTGTCATGTGACCTTGCTTCAAACTCTGGAACTCCTTGTCCTTTTCCCTCCTGGTCATCCGAGGAAAATACTTCTGTAGAAAACATTCTCGAAACATCCCCCAAGTTACAGCTCTTCCTTCAGCTTCGAACAACCTCTGCTTCCCTTTCCACCAAATCTCTGCTCCTCCTACCAACATGAAAGAAGCGTAAGAAACCTTGTGAGCTTCGTCACAGTGTGTCGCTACGAAGATCTTTTTCAACTCTTGAATCCACAATTCTGCCCCCTCAGGATTGTAGTCCCCGTTGAACTGAGGAGGTTGTCGCCTCATGAAGGCATCCATTTCCGCTGTTGTTGTTGATTCTCATGGGTCAGCTGAATAAGTTGAGCATTTTGTTGCGTTTGTTGTAGCATAGCAGCAGCCATATCCCTCGTAGTCCTGAGAGTTTCCGGCGATTCAGCTCCGTTCCCAGTATGTGAAGCTTCAGCATCCTGACCTCCATTGGGTCCGGTCTTACCCCTGCCTCTACCACTTCCTCGTGCCATTGGTTCCTGATTCAAGTAACCGTTAACTCAGAGTTCAAACCTGATAAGCAACATAAGTACATAAATCTACTTATCATTCATACAAGCACTACAACAATCGATCGTGTTCCTTCTACCCATGTAGACACAGTTGTACTCCCTTGCAGAGACGACAAACTTTGCCAGTTCAACTCCTTAATACCTCACAGTCTTGGTCACCGACTTCCACAGTCCAGATAGGGCCAAACTGCTCTGATACCACCTTAATGTGATGTCCCCAAGTCCCACTCGAGGAAATCCCATTATTTTAGAACCTAAATATACTATTAATTATAACTTAACGATTACGCGCTTATTAAAGCAGCGACAACATATGATCAATTTAAAAGCGCACAATATCAGAGTAAACACAACGGGATAAACGAAACATGCACACACAGTGATGATACATATATGTATATACATGGTGGCCCCATCAGTAGGGCTAAGTAATAATACAGACAGAAATACATAAGGAAACTGAAAACATAAACAAGTTACATCCAAGGACCTCCAAAAAGAAACTCTCAAAGCTCACCAGCACTCTCCCCAGCCCACTCTCAAACTACATCAAAACCTTTCCACACAATCCAAGAGACGCACTGGCTGGATCTCAGAGGATGCCCTGAGCTACCCTATCTGTCTCCATGAGTGCGCCTATAAACCTGCATAGGCTCATACTTGGATGAGGAACTCGACATTACGATCCTACGCCTCTGAGCTGCCCTTAGGTACCGCTTCGTACGCCTGAGCTGTGCTCGGTGGATGAAGCCTCTCCTGTTGGATACAATAGAAGACTGGGGTGCCACCAACAAGTAGTCTCGCTCCCTATGCCTCGGAGGGTGCCACATCCGAGGGAATGGAATAAACTGGTACATGCGATAAGATCCTATGATGTCCACATATGGTGCTGTGCCGCTCCGGAAGATCAAGCTGACAGGTCCGGTGTAGACGGCCAAAAAGGTCGAGGGGTCTACCTGCCATCCCCTCTCATCATGATAAACTATCTCAATGTCCCCTAGCACCGACATCCGCGATGCCCCCATGATAAACGGGTGAAGCCTCGGGTCCATTCTGATCCTCCGCTAACTAGTCGTCTGTCCGCAAAACCGAAAGTACACATACAAAGAAATACAGGGAGATAAGATATACAACACATCTATTAGAGGGATGATGCAATGCAGTATATATAGCAAGACACAACCATCTCTCAATATCACCGACCGGTACTAAACACCCTACTAAGGGCAACCTCACGTCCGCATATCGGACAACAAGTTGGTTCGTTCTGGTAATCCGTTTCGTGACCCATAAGAGTGCATCACCTCTCAACTATCCTAGACAAAGAGGCTTAATTCGGCCTCCTCGGAAGATCCATCGGCAACTGGAAAGACTCAGGGCTCTAGTCGGGATAACCATACTTAGCCAGGACCGCCACGACACGATAGGCGCTACCATACCGGTCTCATGTGGGTACACCTGCGTCCGGTATATCCCTAAGGTCTCTCAGACCTTCCCTTCCATTTTCCGCACCCGCACTCGGTGCACCAATCTCGTCTGCCTTACAGCATACAGCTCGCCACTTAGCATCAATGCATATGCTATGCATGTCATCCATCTCTCTTGAGCTGTTATCACAACACATGTAAACTTGCTCTTAGCAACATGAGCCCCAAGCTCCATAGGTACACATACGAGCTCCAAGCTCCACTTACACATACGAGCTCCAAGCTCCACTTGTACACATATGAGTTCCAAGCTCCCATCATGACCTTATGAGCTCCACTATACCTCAAATCTCAATTATCAGCTCAAACATCCACCACGGGGTCAAAGCCCTAATCATGCTAAACCTATGAATCTCATACATACACGCATTTCCAGATATAATGCAACAGTTCAGTGATTATCAACATGCTCCATAAAGTAATAAACAACATCCATACCAACATACCATTATCACCAACATATCATGCATCTCATGCAAATATCAAACATCATAAATAACAGGTACGCATATATGAACACATAACACATTTTATCATGCATCACCACTTTGCTATCCTAGGGTATCAAATATAATGGTGATAGCCCAAAGTAGACTAAACCCAGGGTTTAGGTACTTTGTCAGGGCTCAACCTCACGTAGGGTTGAGGGTTCCCCCACACCCATAAAACATACAATACAACTATATGGACTACTGTTGCCTCCCCGACGTGTGTAATTCTTTCTCCCCACCTGATAGCAAAAGTGGTGATAATCACGAACACAACGAGCACTCCTTTGCTTCTCTCCTTGCCTCACATCCAAAGGCCATCTGCTCTAACGGGTTCCGCACGCAACTTCCAAACTTGCCCTAATCACGGAAATAACACATAGGCTATAGCATTAACCCTAATACGAAGTTAAAACCGTGAAAAGAAGCTTAAACCAAAAGAGAACACTGTATAGGTACAATGTAGGTAGATACGGAACCTCAGCTTACCCTTGACGGATCATGAAAGTAAAGCATTAGAATTGGAGTAGGAGTTGCGCTGATCGTCAAAACATGATCGGAATTGGAATCGGACAAACGAACGGGTCACAAACTTGGATTGAGGCTCCTAACCTGTCTCTGGTCTCTAGCTCAGCTCGCTGGACGTATAAGGTTTGTAAAAATCGTCCATGGTGAAAATGAGCAAGTATTTATAGAGGTAAAACTCTGCTGCGAACGCTTTAGCGTTCTGGAGCTCCACGCTTTAGCGTTCCAAAGCTTGAGCATTGTCTTCCTCAACGCTTGAGCGTTGACGTTTCCTCACTGCCAAGCCACCGCCCATCACGTGCCAGCTGCAATGCGTAACCGACACGTGTCACTTTACGTCCCATCACTGCCAGTCACTGGTCAGAGGGTCCACGCTTGAGCGTCCAAATCTCTCCAAGTTAGAGCATTAGCACGCTTGAGCGTTACACTGGTCCACGCTTAAGCGTCTGTTCCTGATCCCTTGTCCTGCATCCTTCTTTTATCCAATTCATCCCTACTCATAATATACACTCTAAACACACTTTCAAGCTATGGAAATAATTATTGTAACACCCCCTCTCGGTGTCACAGTTTGTAACCCAAATTCTCTTTTTCGGTTAATTAAAACCTTTTCGAAAATATTCATTTAGACTAGTTGCGGAAATCTAATACCATTTTAAAACTTTAACAACAACTGGAAAACGAATTCAAACTCATCAACTATAAAACTCATTCAATTTCGCCTTAAGGCATACATCACTTCAATTTCTTAATAAACATCATACTGATCACGGTCAAAGGACCCGACTTTAAATATCAAAATCCTAAGAGCTGGTCTAACAAAACTCTAAGAACAATAAAGTATACTACCTAGCATGCATCGCCCCAATGAGACTAGGCCTCGTCATCAACAGTCCACCCGTCTTCGTCGTCGATACCAAGGAACTCAGGTACAGGGTCCGTAGTGACCCAGAGGACCGTTGGAAAATATTTGTATATCTGTTCAAAAAACACAACAGGGTGTCCAACATGTACAGGCAAGGTTGAGATACTCGTTCACAAGTTTATCGTAATAGCCACACAAGTAAAGCAGCATATAACCAAGGCATAAACACATTCATGCGATAAAGTATCAATAATCAACATAATATCATAATGGGTTAACTTCACTTTCAAAATATCATACTCATTCATCAAGATAAGTCAAATGAATGCATGAGACTTCAATTCGACCCTCTAATTCATGTACTCCACAGATTCCTACTTCCCTTCATCGAGCGATAGGCTGCTGCAACACCCTTTCCCGAGTGTACATTCCCGAATAATTATAAGGCCAAAAATAATATGAATGCAGAAAATACAGTTTTTTTTTTTCCTTTTTACAAAGATGTAATGGGATCGGTGAAAGTAAGTAATAATAGATGAACTTAGGTTCACCATGCATTTCTAGAAATCATATTGCATTAAATACAGAAACAGAAATAGTACTGTATACAGACATAGGTCTAATGCATAACTGACAACACGAATATAATAAGTACTAGGAGTCACAGCTCCCAAAAAGGTACTACAGACACTGACACAGTCTGGCCAAAAACTAAACAGTAAAAGGAGTCCCCCTCCAAACTCATAGTAAATGCTGAACTGAACCGTCGTCACGTCCATCTGCTTAAGCAGCAACAGCAATACCAGCAGAGAAAATATACAGATATGGGTGAGATTCTCGATCATCAACACAGCAAAATAGAAGCAGTAAAAACGGGATGACTCATCATGTAACAACGTACCCAACATGCTTACTATAAATCTCAATATAAATCATGTTAAACAATTAGTAGCATAATATAAGGCATTCTTAAAAAGCAGAACAACGATGTACAACAGTAAATGTAATCATTAACAACCATGCAATGCAGTGTAATGTACATGACTCAATGCCATATGCCACAAGGGTAAACTCTGACACCTACTCCATGGAGCTAACAAAACATCGGAGAGAGTGAATGGAAGGACATGTTCCATGTACGCCAGCCTTGGGCAAGATGCTACAACATTTGTAACGTGCATGTATCTGGCTTTACAGAAACACTACACCAAACATGAACAGTACGACATCTAGTCGAGGATATCAATGTATTGCTCGGATTCACCACGACACAGAAGAGCTACCAATTGGTCACATGTCAGCCTTTCCAACCCTAATATCTCCAAGATTATTTAAATCGTCACTGTAAGATTCTCACCCTCATCAAGGTGTAAGCTCAACTCCTAGGCTCAAGGCCTTACAACTCATGCAATGAAATGCCAATGCTTACACAAAGCAGATGCGAAAAGCAATGTCTATCCACCGGATAAACCTCAAGGTTCACTAAGGTTCTCTTCCTTAGGAACTATACACGTCTTTGAAATACAAAACTTTTATCCACCGGATAAATCTCATGATCCCTCCGGGATCGAGTCATCACAAGACTGAAACAATTGAACGGTTGACCTAGATCCAAGTCACCGGTCCGTCATCAAACTACTGTTTCAAAACCCAAAATTTTTCATGTTTGTGTTTATGTCTTATGAATTATGTCTCAAGTCCTAAGCATTATGAATAAGGATTGAGAATCCTCTTAGATAAGTCTTTAATCCTTTCTAAGATATTACTCCTTGGCTTTCAATTAACGAAATAAGTGTTGATTCACTTAAGTCTTATGAAGTCATTGATGAACTAAGTCATCAATGGTATACTATATGGTCTTGTTCCACCACATACCCTATTTAATTAACTTAGGTTTTCACGCGTAAAACTTTACGATTTGAGTTGAAAAACTCCCTTTGTAAACCAAGACCATTCTTATTGAAAACTCATTTGATTTGAAATACTTTGTACTTGCTTAAAGCAAAGTACCTTAACTAATTTGAAAAGGGTTTTTCCTTACTAACTTAGTGTAAAACCATGTCCTAAGTTATTGTAAAAGAAAATATAGTCTTATATAATCTTCTTACGATGATTCATTTGAATTAAACTTAAGGATAAAGGTCTTCATTATGTTTGAAAGAGGAACATTATCTTGGTTCTACGATAAAGGTAAGGTCTTATTAAAACTATGATAACTTTCATGAAACCACTTCATTATTCCTCTTTTTAAAACACTTTAGTTAATTAGATGAACTTTTGTAAAGTAAAAGACATTTTTCACTTTGGTGAAACACTTGAATGTTGAAACTCTATTTGATCTTTGGATCAAAATCACTTTTTGTTTTCTTTTAAAACATAAGCCATTAAAACACTTTTCTTACTTCAAAACTTTGAATGATCAAGAACAACACATGTTCTTCTATATTTTTCTTGTTAAGGCCGCAATCTCACTCCAATGAAAACTGAAGATTTTGCTTCACCAACTAGACAAGTTATTGCTCAAAATGCTCACAAAATTATGACAAACAACAACCATGCATCATTGCATCATAATCAAGCATAAAAATCCTTACTTGATCTAGAGATCAAAGTAGGTTTTTCAACATACATGAAAAATGTTTTTCATCCAATCAACATCATCAAAACACATGATAAAGCATACTAAAGCATAAACCATTGTTACAAACTTTGTTCTCCAAGAGAACTTAACAAATAAAGTGGTGAACCCAAACCAAAGGGTTTCACCCACACAACTTAAAACAACCATTTTCACCACCACCAATTTTGGTGTGATGAGGTTCACCCCCCATACCTGTTGATGAATTATCCTCCAGATCAAAGTCGGTCGATCGGTTGCGAATCTCCCGATTACTCGTCCGAATACTCGTTATCAACTACAAACAACACAATCAATCAAACATTAACATCAAACAACACAAAAATCTCCTCTCCACACCAATATGGGGTTCGGCCCCTATTTAGAAAAATTAGCTAGAGATGTCCTAAATTCCTTATCTCGTGGTTGGATGATCCCTAAGTATACCTAACACTAAAACAAGTCTTATTACTCAAAACTTGAATAGTGAAAGATTTTGTTCACATGCTCTTGGATAGTGAAAGAGAATGATGAAACTAGATCATAGAAATTGATTTGGTATTAAAAGGATTTTTCTACACTTTTCTATGAATTTTCAAAGTTCATGAATCAAAGTTGGATCTTCATGAATCAAGAGATTCAAGAGATGAAATAGAGAGATTAAGAGAGTTAAGATGGAGTTCATACCTCCGAGAATCAAAGACTAATGAGAAAAGAAATTTGGTTTCACTAAAAACTTCAACTTTTCAAGATCAAAGATAGGTTTTTTGTGAGGAACTTATGAAGAACTCTATGAACTTGGATGAACAAGTGAGAGAAGAGAGAAAGAGAGAGATGGCCGAAGGCCAAGTGAGGAGAGTGAGTGTTATAGATATTTTCATGTCATGGCAAACTTGTAAATAACCAAAGGACAATTTGGTCATTTCTTAAAAGCTCAAGGGCATTTTGGTATGTCCAGATATTTTGGAAAGCCATCACGAAGAGTAGCCACGAAATTCAACTTGACGGGACACCAAGATTATCCGTTCGCGGTTCCCGTTAAATCCCTTCACAGCTCCAAACGTCTCCCGGTTCGCGTATACGCCCGAATATAATATATTATTTTCACTTTCGGACGTCAGGACGGATTTTAACAAATATGTAGAGAATTAAATCCTGCGACTGACTGTCTCGTTCGCGAGTCCAAATTAGGTCTTGATAGTAGAAAAACACTATTATCCGTGAAAAACATAGACCGGGCTCCGTTTGAGTTTTTGCCCAAAACTTAACCATAGCCTCCTACAATAGCGTAGAGCATGACTATGGTCTCAGAATATTTTATTTCCCTCTCTAGACCCTCCAATAAAGTACAAATGTTTAAATACTGAATAATTATAAAACGTGAAAAATCGGGGCGTTACAGCTACGAATACTCCCATAACACAATTGTTCTCATGAGTCGGCCTCTCAATTTAGGTCCGAGCTCCAATTGTTCCGGGGTACCACGTCCAACCATATCATGAATAGTCCATTCTCTGATTGAGTTCATCCATGTTGGGCAGCCGATTTACCACGGCACGGGGTCGCGATGCCTCCGGCCACTTGTGGAGTTTCGAACACAGGATGCCCCTATAGACCTAGTGGTCTTAACTGGCTCATATTCTCAACCACTTAGATTATAGCTCGGTTCGTATGGCACGTCGGCCGACTCATGCATGTATGTAGGAGGTTTTCTATCCTTTCTTTTCGTTCATTCATTCTTTCCATTCATTCTTTCTTTTTCTGTCAAGGCCAATGGCTCATGACTCATTTAAAGAACATATAGCCCGTTCAATTCAAATTTCAAGACATGTAGTCCAAGTTCTTAAATCACGGAGTACTAGGCCGACGTCGCGGACACTAGACTCGCATATAGGACACTATGTCCGTTCTTGTCATAGAACTCTAGCCCGACGTCTCGGTCACTAGGTTCATGTGCTTCACATGTGTGAAGGGGAAATCACTAGTTTCATCAAATTCATTTTCGTAGTTCAAAGCTCAAAAACAAAACTCAGATTCTCTTTGGTATAAACCGAAACTAGTTTTCGCTCTAAAACGCATTTTCCACAAAAACTTTTCTTTACAAATCATTCTCAACGGCTAAAGTTCTAAAGATTCATTTTCAAAGGATTTTGGCTTTGAATGCCCTTTCTAAAGGTTCCATCGTTTTAAAACATTTTTCTAAAGATTATTATCGGAGCAAACTTTCATGAAGAGACATTTTTCGTTTTCGGAATATCAAATACTTTCAGAAGGTTCTTTTTTTAACAACTAGATTTTTCTCAAGGTTTTCTTTCTTTGTACAACATGTTTAGAAAATAGTGATAAAGCAACTTTTCACTATTTTCCTCACCAACTCTCGACTTCCTAAGTCTTATTCGAAATCATCTTGGGTTCTTAACTTAGTGGCTTTTTAGTAAAATTGGCCATTATAACATTTAGTTTAGAAGCTTTTCATTCCTCAAATCAAAACATTTCAAAATTGTTGATTAAGACTTTTAGTTAGCTTAATCTTCATTATTCGAGCCATAGCCAGTGTTATGCTCTTATCCAGTTCAGGATATATATATATACACACACACACACACACACACACACGCACATCAAATCTCAATTCAACATCGTCTCATCCAAGTATATACTCCACATATATCCATTCCAAACTCAAATCGACATCATACATATGTTCAATCCAAGGCAAAAATGCCACAATTCATATTTCCATATCAAATATTTCATTCAAGGTAATAACGTCACAATTCACATCTTAATATTCAATCACGCACTTACCAACAAATTTTCACATATACATCATCACCATCATACCACAACCAACCACATGGGGCAATCAAATTTATTGGAGCTAATCTCCCCTTACCTCGTTAGGTTTCTAATCAATTCCCGAATGGTTTTCGGCTCCGATTCCGGTTTCGTCCGCGTCGCCTAAAAAAATCAAGCACCATTCAATTCACAACAACAATCAAACAAAATAACAACATCAAAACATAATTTTCCTTCCCCAAAATTTGGTCTAAGTTCCGGCCAAAAATTGTAAAATAGGCTAGGGGTTTCATTTGGTTCCAATCTTTTGGATGAAGGATTATTAAGCATACTTAACACTAAATCAAGTCCTATTACCCAAAATTTTGAAACAAAACTCATGGCTCTACACACTCTAGGTTTCGGCCATGAAGAGGAAAAATGGCTAGGGATTGATTTGGTCTTCCAATCACTTGGATTCTAGGACAATAGGAAAGGTAAGGATGGAATCAAGTGTTCAAAATCAAAAATTGGAGAAATCCATCATTTCCCCCAAATCTTAGTGTTCGGCCCTTTCAAATAGATTAGGCTAGGATGAGAGTTTGATCATATACTCTTGGATAGAGGTAGAAGGTGATGAAGCTATCTCAAAGAAATTGGTTTCCCATTAAAATGATTTTTCTACAATTTTCTATGAATATTTGAAATTTGGATCTTGAAGTTGGAACTCAAGAAATCAAGTTCTTAAATCATGGAATAGAAAGAGATTCATGAAGCCTAGAGATCATAGAAGTGATCTTACCTATTGAATGATGATGATTGATCAAGAATCAAGTTTTACTCTCCAAAAACTCAAGCTTTTTCTAAGAGAAAATGGTGGTTTGGTTCATGGAAGAAGATGAAGTGTGGGAGTGAAGTGAAGAAGCTCTCCAAATGCTGGTCTTGTGGGTGGGAGGGGTGGGCTTAATGGGCCAAAAATTGGGTCGCTTAAGGGCATTTTGGTCTTTTCCTTCAAGGATTAAGAAAAGGTTAGGGGTATTTTAGTCATTTCATGTCCAGATATTTTCAAATGTCATGATGACTCTGGCACGCTTTCCCATGTGATGTGACTTGATGTGACATCAAGATTATCTGTTAGCGGGTCTCGATAAATCCATATGCAGCTCCGTTCTTCACCCAATTGAAGATTTCGGGTATTTTGGTCATTTCACGTCCAGATATTTTCAAACGTCGTGATGACTCTGGCACGCTTTACCATGTGATGTGACTTGATGAGAGATCAAGATTATCCGTTAGTGGGTCCCGGTAAATCCATATGCAGCTCCGTTCTTCGCCCGATTGAAAATTTCGCTTCGAACGAAGGTCAGGAAATGATTTTTTTCAAATTTAACGAAAACGTAGGAAATTAAATTCTAAGACTTATTATCTCATTCACGGGTCAAACTCGGGTCTCCTGAGCAGTAAAATCTCACTGACAGTGAAAAACGTAGACCGGGCTCCGTTTGAGTTTTCGGCTCAAAATTTAATCGTAGTTTTGTACGATAGCGTTGAGCATGTATATGGTCTCAGATTATTTTATTTCCCTCTCTAGAATCTCCAATAAAATACAAACTCATAAATACTATCTAATTGGTATTAGAGTGTTTCAAAAATCGGGGTGTTAGATAATTATCAACAAATGTATACATACTCAATCTAAGCCATCTACCTCAATTAAGGTTTCCGAAAAACTGGGATGTTACAATGAAGACATAATCACTAATCATTTGTCAAAGATTTGAATCAAAACTCACCCAACCAACAAGGTTAGGGTTTCGGCCATTCATTATGGAATAGAGAGGAAATTTTAGTTTGATTCATGCTCTTGAATGATGAAAATAGAGGTCTTGATGAGTTCATAGAAATTGGTTTCATGATCCTAGGATTTTTCTATGAGTTTATAGAGATTTTTGAAGAAAGTTTCATGAAAGTGGATGATGATGATTCATTGCATAATCTTACCAAATGAATGAAGAAGAGATCATGATTGATCATAGAGAGAAGAGATTACCTCTTGAATGATGAAAGATTGCAAGGATCAAGCAAGTTGTGCTTCATCAAATTGCTTATGGATCACTTGAGAAAATGAAATACATAGATGTGAAGACAATGAAGCAAGAAACAAGTTTACTAACTTGAGTCAAGAGAGTCTACCTCTTGGTTGATGGGAAAGTGGAGAGAAAGTGAAGAACACTCAAGAACAAAGGAGAGAAACTAAAAACTCTAACTTTGATCTTCAAAACCATAAAGTAAGCAAGACTTTGTGTTTGTGAGAAAGTGAAGAAAATGGAGTGTTAGGGAGGCTTTAGGGGCGTGAGGAGGAAGGGATAAGAAGGTCCAAAATTTGTTCATTTAGGGACAAAAGGGTAATTTCACTTAGGGAGAAAAATGTTATTTTAACAAAAGGCTAGGGACATAATTGTCATTTAAACAAAAGGCTAAGGACGTAAACGTCAAAACGCCCAAAAATATCTAGATATTTTTAGAAAGGTAATGATGACGGGTGGTGAGTCACAAAGCCAGAAATGTAATTTCAGAAATTCCCAGGGGCAAAATGATCTTTTCTCGCCCTAAATATCTTAGATATTTTAGAAATCCAGAAAATATCTTAGATATTTTTCTTAGAGGATAAGGATGGCTGGTGGTGAGTCATGGTGGTGACTCATCCTCAAACTCACTGCACTCCGGTGACTTCGGTACGTCCGTTCTCGACTCCGTTGATTTCCCGATTTAGGTTTTACGCCCGAATAATGTATAACGACTTATTTATTTGAAAATTTTCAAAATAACCAATATCGTTGGAAATAAAATATAAAACCTAACTGTTTCGTTCACGAGTCAAAATTAGGTTTTTTGATCAGTAAAATCTTACTGTCAGTGAAAACGCAGACCGAGCTCTGCCTGAACTTTCAACCCAAAATTTAACCGTAACTCTCTGCGATAATGTAGAGTATGAATATGGATAAACCAAAATCATTTTCTAAATCTCGGATAAAATTATAAAATACATATATTCTTACCGTTATTAGAAAACTGTGAAAATCGGGGTGTTACATTCCTACCCCACTTAAAAAATATCGTCCTTGAAATTTCGTGATTTTGAAATAAATAGGATTTCTTAATCCCCATGTTCCACATCATACTCTCTGTATGTAATTCTCCCTTAGGTATTATTGGTAACCTAATAACAATTTCATACTTATGCTTCATTCGATTTACCGCTAAAAATCAAATTGTTTATCCTTGATCCATACTCCTTCTCCTTAATACCTTACTTCATCTATCGCATGTGAGAGATATAATTAAAACTTAACCACTTTTCTTTCAATACTAATCCACTCGGAAAAATCTTCCTCTGACATCTTTATCTCTTACTGTTAACACCAAGATTTAAACTATGGTACACATTTCTTTTACAACACATCCATCAGTTCTGATCCAAGATATCCAATCTTAGTCATAGTTCCTTTTGAACGCAGTCCACCTCTCAAACTTACATCTTGATTATGAATCTCAACCTTAAAGAACATGATTGCACCTGTAACATGCCGATTTTCACGCTTTCTAAGACTGATAAACTGTGCAAATGAGTTTATATTTTTATCTGAGATTTAGAAAAATAAATAAAATAAACTAAGACAATAGTCACGCTTTATGCTATCTTAGGGAGTTATGGTTAAATTTTGGGTCGAAAACTCAGACGGAGCCCAATCTGCATTTTTCACTGACAGTATGATTTTACTGCTCAGACGACCAAATTTTGACTCGTGAACGAAACAGTTAGTCGTAGAATTGAATTATCTACAATTTTGATAAAATTGGTTTTTCGCACTAAGAAGCGAAATAATATAAGTGATTCGGGCGAAATCTCAAATCGGGTGACGAACGGAGCTGAATTTGGATTTACCGGGACCCGCTAACGAATAAACGTGAAGTCACATTAGGTCACATCACCCAGGAGAGCATGCCAGTGTCATGATGACGTTAGAAAATATCTGGACGCGAAAAGACTAAAATGCCCCTAACCTTTTTCATAATTACCATTTAACCTTGTGTGAAAAGACCATTTTGCCCTTAAGTGAATAACTTTTCGACATTCTTGCCCCTCCCTTCATCTCACATGCCTCCTTCACCTTCATGATGGCCTTCCACCCCTTTTTCTTCATAACTCACATTTTCCTCACATTTCCTCACCTTTTCTCTCATTTTCCTTAAGAAACTTCAAGTGATTTTGTGAAACAAAGTTGATAAACTTGATCATCTTCATCTTCTAAGAGGTATGAACACTTCCTTTGATCTCTCAATCTTCATATTCTTCCATTGAAAACTTGTTTTTCATCTATGTTCAAGTTTGAACTTCAAATTTCATAAATCCATACAAAATTGTAGAAAAATCCTTTTAATGTAAAACCAATTTCTATGAGTTAGTTTCATCATTCTCTTTCATTATCCAAGAACATGTAATCAAAAGATGTCCCTAGCCCATATGGGTATGATGAGGCCGAAACCTATAGGGTGAAAAAGCTTGAGTTTTTGATTCAAGTTATGAGTAATGAGACTTGTTTTAGTGTTAGCTATACCTAAGGATCATCCATCCAAGAGATTGAAACCAAATGAAATCCCTAGCTTTTTTCTATATATGGCTGAACCCTAAGACTAAGGAAATAGGGAAAATTTGTGTTGAAAAATGTTGATTTTTGAATTGATTGTGACGATTTTCATTCGGAGGATTACTTCACAAAAGGTATAGGGAGTGAACCTCATCACACCAAAATTGGTGGAAGATGAAAATGGTTCTTTATGCTTTGTTTGGGTGAAACCCTTTTGCTTGGGTTCACTACATTATTGATGAAGTTCTCTTTGAGAACATGATTGTAATAATGGTTCTATGCTTAGTATGTGTTTATGATGATGTATGCTTGGATGAAAAAAATATTTTCATGTATGTTGAAAACCATACTTTGATCACTAGATCAAGTAAAGATTTATATACTTGATTATGATTGAATGATGCATGATTGTTTTTCATCATAACCTTGTGATTATTTTGAGCTATGACTTGACAAGTTAGTGAAGCAAAATCTTCACCTCCCACGGGTGGGAGTATTCGGCCATGGTTGTAAGAAAAAGAAGAACATGAGTTGTTCTTGAACATTCCATGTTTTTGAAAAGTTAGAAAGTATTTTAGTAACTTATATTTCAAAACAAAACAAGAAGTGATTTTGATCCAAAGATCAAATAGAGTTTCGACCTTCAAGTGTTTAACTAAGGTGAAAATGTATTTTTACTTTAGTCATAGTTTATCCAATTAACTAAATGTTTTAAAAGTAAAATGATGAAAGTGAATTCATGGAAGTAAAAGTAATATGAAGTTACCTTAGGTTTTAATGGGATGTCACCTTCATTTTAAAACTAAGTTAATAATCTTCAAAGAATAAAGTGGACCTTGTCCTAAAGTTTCGTTTTAAATGAATCATAGTTTGAAAAACTAAATGAAATTCTATTTTCTTTTACACTAACTTAGAACATGGTTTTACACTAAGTTAGTAAGGAAAAACCCTTTTCAATTTAGTTAAGATACTTTACTCTAAGCAATTAACAAAGTTATTTCAAATCAAATGAGGGGTTAATTAAAAAGGTTTTGGTTTACAAAGTCTCAAATCGAGAGTTTTCAACTCTAAATCATAAGGTTTTACGCAAGAAAACCTAAGTTAAGTAATTAACTTAGAGCAAAAGAAAAGAGACAAATAAGTATAGTATATGGTGGAACAAGACCATGCACTATACCATTGATGATTTAGTTCATCAATGACTTCATAAGACTTGAGTGAATCAATACTTATTTCATTACTTGTGATATAAGCCCACTAAGGAATATGGACCAAGAAGCACTACAAAGACTTGTTGAGCCTATGACAAAAGCAAGAGTCAAGAAAGCCCAAGAAGTTATAAACCAAATGGATCTTTTAATGGACACAAGCCCAAGTGCAAGTCAAGAAGACATTGAGCCAAATTTGGTATCTTGCATCATCCAACTAGAAGATTCATAATGTGGGGCGCATGACATGAAGAAGATTCCAATTTTAGTGGTTTTTCTTTTATTTTTCAATAAGTGTATGTGCGTCCAATTTGTTTAAATGTTACAATTGGATTCCTTCATAGTCTTACACGAAATTAGAGAGTCTTGGGGAGGGAATCTTTAGCATGCATGCTATAAGAAACTCCTCATTAAGTTGAGTCAATAAATTGTAAGTTATGGGTGTTACACTTTTAATTTGCAAAGCAAAGTGTGACCACCCATCATGAAGGGAGAGTAGGCATGACATTGAGTGGCTTGGGGCTGAATTCAATTGCTTGATGGTAAGTTATGAGTGCTTGATGGGCTGCCTTCAATTGTTTGAGTGTTACACTTTTAATTTGACAAACAAAGTGTAACCACCCATGAAGAAGGAAGGGTAGGCGTGTATGAATGGGTTTGGGGGCTGAATTAATTTTGTTTTAGTGGCCATCAAGTTAGGAATTAGGCCATTCAACGTGGGGGTTGTGCCTTGTCTTTGGATGCTAAGAGTTGGATGACTATTATATGTATGCACCTAAAACCTTGAGAAATGGAACTTTGATGTTATTTTGGATCAAATTCCATTGTGAGTGAGAATTGTTTCTCCTAGGTTCTTGGTTGAACCAAGCTAAGTTCTTATCAAGAATCCAAGGTTCTTGTGGCGAACATCACTTGGCTTATCAAACCTTCTTGGTTTGTAGTGCCTACACCATCTCTTTCTTTCCATTTTCTTACTTTCTTCACTTTTATGTTGATTCATTTTATCCATATAAGAAGAGCACGAAATTATCATGCTTTGAATTCAACCATAAGATCTTCAAAAGGCAACCACACCATTTGGTTGTCATCAACTTGAAACTCAAGGAATTAATATCTTAGAAAGGATCAAAGACTTATCTAAGAGGATTCTTAATCCTTCTTCATAATGCTTAGGACATTAGATGTAATTCATAAGACATAAATACAAACATGAAATGTTTTAGGTTTTGAAACAGTAGTTTGATGACGGACTGGTGATTCGAATCCAAGAAAGTCGTTCAAGTGTTTCAGTCTTGTGACGACTCGATCCCGGAGGGATCACAAGATTTATCCGGTGAATAAAAGTTTTGTAATACAAAGACGTGTATAGTTCCTAAGGAAGAGAACCTTAGTGAACCTTGAGGTTTATCTGGTGGATAGACATTGCTTTATCGCATTTGCTTAGTGTAAGCATTGGCATTTCATTGCATGAGTTGTAAGGCCTTGAGCCTAGGAGTTAAGCTTACACCTTGATGCGGGTACGAATCTTACGGTGACGTTTTAAATAGTCTTGGAGGTATCAGGGTTGGAAAGGCTGACATGTGACCATTTGGTAGCTCTTCTGTGTCATGGCAACTCCGAGCAATACATTGATATCCTCGACTAGATGCCGTACTTTTCATGTTTGGTGTAGTGTTTCTATAAATCCAGATATATGCACGTTACGAATGTTGTAGCATCTTGCCCAAGGCTGGCGTACTCGGAACATGTCCTCCCATTCACTTTCTCCGACATTTTGTTAGCTCCATGGAGAAGGGTCAAAGTTTTACCCTTGTGGCATATGGCATTGAGCCATGAACATTGCATTGCATTGCATGGCTGTTGATGATTACATTTACTTGTTGTACATCACTATTCTGTTTTCGAGGATGCCTTATATTATGCTGCTAAGTGATTAACATGATATATTGAGATTTATGGTATGCATGTTAAGTATGTTATTACTTGGTGCGTTGTCCCGTTTTTACTTCTGCTATTTTTCTGTGTTGATGATTGGGAATGTCACCCATATCTGTATATCTTCTCTGCTAGTATTTTTGTTTCTGCTTAAGAAGATGGGCACGACGACGATTCAGTTCAGCATATATTTTGAGTTCGGAAGGGGACTCCCCCTGCTGTTTTGTTTTGGCCAGGCTGTTTCCAAGTGTCAGTTGTACCTTTTGGGGAGCTGTGACTCCTGGTACTTAATTATATATTTATTATCCGCTAGGCTTGGACCTCTGTATACAGTATTGTTTCTATTTCTGTACTTTACTTCTGTATGACTTCTAGAAATGCATGATGAACCTAAGTTCATTTATTATTACTTACTTTACTAATCCCATTATATCATTGCGAAAAGAAAAAAAAAGAAAAACCGTATTTTCTGCATTAATATTACTTTCTGCCTTATAATCGTTCGGGAATATGACACTCGGGAAAGGGTGTTGCAGCACCTCTTAATGCAACTACAACCAAAAAAAAAATTGCATCGGGTAGAATTTTCCAATTTCATAAGTCTTGAACTTTTCTAACAACTTAGTTTTACTCAGTAACTCCTCTCTTCTTCTTATATTCAGCTTAGGTAAAACTGCTAAGGACACTTTCTTATAAATCTTCAAACTCATACAATCCATCTTAACCTCATACATTGATCATTACCCTAGGTCCTCCAACTACTATTCTGCCTTGATCAATACTTGACTTATAATAATTGTCTCACTTACTGAGATTGATCATAAATATTCACATCTTATCAATCACAACTATACCTCAACAAAACTCCCATCACTTCTTGTCTATCCTGCTAAAAGGATGATTGTAGCTAGATAATACACATACTCCTAACCAACCTTCCAAAGATCAAATCGTTTTCCTTGCTTGTCCACTGGAGTTAAGGATGATCAGTTGATCTCGGTCCTTGAAGATTAAGGAAAGAAATTTCCAACAAAGGAAATTTTTCCTGGTCTTATTCTCATAAGAATGTATATAGAAGAATTTTACCACTCTGAAAAGAATGCAGGACTATCCAGTATGTAAAAAGATTTTTCAGTATGTTCGTGAGTGTAAAAATGCATAGCTAATATATGTTTACAACCATGACTCTAATAAAGTTCCTTCTTTCACAAGAATCTTCCAGCGAATTAGGGAATCAAAAGAGAAACAGTTCCAAACCCCAAGAGGATTCATTTTTAATACAAGGAATTTACAAAACAACAATTTCAAAAGTTGGATAGTCTGGCCAAAAATCAGACTGGATCACATTTACCAAATGTAAAAGTAATTAGACTAAGTTTCATCAAGAAACATCCAGTATCAAGAAATCGTTTGTGTTACAACTCGAGAAATAGTCATAACAAATCTTTCAATGAAATAATATGAAAATGTCCAGACCAATGGACACTATTAAACCAATCCACTCGAATGTCTAATACACTGAGGATTATGTAAGAGTGTGAACACAAATGCTCCCTTGGGATCAGGCAGCACTAACACAGGTAAAGTAGTCAACCTTCTCTTTAATCCTTGAAAACTTTCCTCGCATGCTTCAGTCCAAGTCCTCGAAAATTGAAAGTAGAAAAACAAAGAGTCAACAATATCTTCAGATAGTTGTCGTTGCAAGCGAGTCCAAACTTATCTGTCCTACTTATCTACACCGGTCACTGTCTTAAGTTCTCTTAACGAGACATTATTCCTATCTCTATAGGATTCATTATAATTCTTTCCCCTACGGATACCAGTCCTAAGGACATCTATTCTATATCCAAAATTCCTACTTCCATCTTTGTTCACTCAGTCGCTAATCATTCGTAACCTTCCAAAAAGTTGTACTTAGGTATCATACGTACTCTTCACCATCATCAACTTGGATTACAAATCTACCCATAACGTGTAACTCTCAATCTGTCCTAGTGGAAACAAATGCCTTATGCATTAAATCCACAAACATCAGAGGTTCTAATCATTTCTTAAAAATAGAATCAGAAGAAACTTCACGTGATTACCACACTTCGAGGGAAATCATCGTTGAACTATCATCAGGCTCCTAAGTCTTCTTTTCTCAATATTATAGGATTATCTATCCTTTCAAACAAAGATCCTCATCAAGTGTAACTAACTCTAGAAAGTCCAATAATACCGGCCTATTCTAGTCATTACAACTCCTTCCACTGTCAACAAGCTATGGGGTGGTAGTGTGACAACTTATCAGCGAGTATTTGGAAAACTAGCACTATTGTATAGGCTAACTTAAATCATATGGTCAAACTATCATCGAATCATCACAACATTGATGTGAGCCCACTAAGGAGCTTGGACCAAGGAGCACTACAAGGACTTGGTGGACCCATGACGAGCTAGGATCAAGAAAGCCCAAGAAGTCTTAAACCAAGTGGTGACAACCTTGATGGAAACAAGCCCAAGTTTAAGTCTTGATGGAGTGGAACCCAAATTGGTTACTTGTCTCATCCATCTTGAAGACATATGATGTTGATGGGCGTGAGCTTCTTCAAAGCCCATTTACTAGTTTTATTTCTAGTTGAATAAAGTGTCAAAGACTTTGTGTGATCCAATTTTGGGGGACCTTCACTTTGGTGTCCATGAAGTGTGGGCTACACTAAATTTGTATGATGATCATGCCCACTTCATGAGGATGCACGAAATTGGAAGCTTCTAGGAGGGCAACCTTTGGCTTGCATGCCTAGGTAACTCCTTTAGAAGTTATGGAACCACTTTTTATTAGTCACTTAAGTAGGATAGTAATTTAGCCACTTAGTGGATTAGTAAATTGCTTTTATTACACCACTTAGTGGCATAGTCATGAAAGGGGTTTTGTCATCTAGTGATGACCTTTTGTATGCACCCCTCCATCTCCTATATAATTCAAGTATGATGAATGGAAAGATAACTAAGAAGTTGATTTTGGATTGAATCCAATTGTGAGGGTTTTGTCTCTCTTAGGTTCTTGATTGAGCCACCCCCTTTGATCTTATCAAGAGTCCAAGACTTTTGTGGTGATCTTCACTAGGCTTATCAAATCCCCTTGGATTTGTGGTGCCTCTCCCCCTTTCTCATCTCCATCCACTTTCTTGTTTCTTTCTTTCTTGAATTGAATACTACATGTTTTCTTAAGTTTTTGTGGAAGTCTCATCAATTGTGCTTGATAATTCAACCTAAGATCATTAACAAGGCAACCCACTAATTTGGTAGTCATCAAGTGGTATCGAAGCCAGGTTTGGGTTGAATTGATCGTCTTTTATCAATTTATATATATATTTTTATATAGCAAGCTCTAAAACAATGGGAGAAACACCACCACCTACAAGGGCATATTGGATTTATCAAAGAGATTTTTTGATGGATCCAGAATATGTGAAGTATCTTCATGAAAGAAAAATGAGAAAAGAGGCAAGAAAACAAAGTAAACCCTTGAGAGAAAAAGAGAATTTTTGGGTAAGTTTGTTGTTTTATATTTTGATGATATCTTGATATATAGCAAAAGTCTAGATGAACATCATGAACATTTGAGGGCTGTTTTGCATGTGTTAAGAAAAGAGAAGTTGTACGCAAATTTTGAAAAATGCACTTTTTGTGTGGACCATGTGAACTTCCTTGGTTTTGTTGTAAATGCAAAAGGGGTCCATGTTGATAAAGAGAAAATTAAGGCCATTCAAGATTGGCCAACCCGCAAAGTGAAGTGAGGAGCTTTCATGGCTTGGCTAGTTTCTATAGGAGGTTTGTAAGGGACTTTAGTACTTTGGTTGCACCTCTTAATGAAATTGTCAAGAAAAATGTTGCTTTTAAATGGGGGGGAGAAACAAGAACTTGCATTTCAAGAGCTTAAAGAAAAACTTACTCATGCACCGATACTTGTTTTGCCTAATTTTGCTAAATCTTTTGAGATTGAATGTGATGCTTCTAATATAGGTGTTGGAGCTGTTTTGATGCAAGAAGGGCATCCAATTGCTTATTTTAGTGAGAAATTAAGTGGTGTTACACTTAATTATCCCACCTATGATAAGAGTTGTATGCCTTGGTGAGGGCGTTTCAAACATGGCAACATTATCTTTTGCCCAAGGAATTTGTCATCCATAGTGACCATGAGTCCTTGAAGTATTTGAAAGGACAAGGGAAGTTGAATAAAAGACATGCCAAGTGGGTTGAGTTTCTTGAGCAATTTCCCTATGTCATCAAGCATAGCGGATGCACTTTCAAGGAGGTATACTTTACTTTCTACCCTTGAAACAAAATTGTTTGGACTTGAATGCATAAAGGAATTGTATGAGCATGATAAATATTTTTCCCATATCTATGCTACATGTGTGCATGCGGCTCAAAATGGTTATTTTACGCACCAAGGGTTTTTGTTTAAAGAAAAAAGATTATGTGTGCCTAAAAGTTCCATAAGAGACTTACTTTTAAAAGAGGGGCATGAAGGGGGTCTAATGGGGCATTCTGGGGTCCAAAAGACTTTAGATATGTTGCATGAGCATTTTCATTGGCCACACATGAAACATGATGTGCAAAAGTTTTGTGAAAAATGCATTGTTTGTAAGATGTCTAAATCTAAAGTGATGCCTCATGGTCTTTACACTCCTTTGCCTATTCCTTATTTTCCTTGGATTGATTTGTCAATGGATTTTGTTGTAGGACTACCTAGGACAAGGAATGGTAAGGATTCAATCTTTGTGGTTGTGGATAGGTTTTCAAAAATGGCACATTTTATACCATGCAAAAAGATTGATGATGCTTGTCATGTTGCTGAATTATTTTTTAAAGAAGTGGTAAGGCTTCATGGCCTTCCAAGAAGTATTGTTAGTGATAGGGACACAAAGTTCCTAAGTCACTTTTGGAGGACATTGTGGGGAAAACTAGGTACAAAGCTTCTTTTCTCCACTACTTGCCATCCCCAAACGGATGGGCAAACTGAGGTAGCAAACATGACATGTTCTTCCCTTCTAAGGGCTGTAATTAAAAAGAAAATTAAGTCTTGGGAGGAATGTTTGCCTTATGTGGAATTTGCTTATAATAGGGCTGTTCATAATACTACCCAATATTCTCCTTTTAAGGTTGTTTATGGATTTAACCCTTTAACTCCTCTTGATTTATTGCCATTGCCTAACTCTTCACTTTTAAAGCATAAAGATGGTAGGGCTAAGGCTGAATATGTGAGGAAGTTACATGAGCAAGTGAAGGCTCAAATTGAAAAGAGGACTGAAAGCTATGCTAGACAAGCCAACAAAGGGAGGAGAAAGGTGGTGTTTGAACCCGGAGATTGGGTTTGGGTGCACATGAGAAAAGAGATGTATCCTTCACAAATGCTTATAAGATAGATCTTCCGGGTGAGTATGGTGGAATTAGTGCAACTTTCAATGTGGTTGATTTATCTCTTTTTGATGTAGGTGATGAAGATTTCAATTCGAGGTCGAATTCACTTAAACAAGGAGGGGATGATGTCATCCCACTAAGGAGCTTGGACCAAGGAGCACTACAAGGACTTGGTGGACCCATGACAAGAGCTAGGATCAAGAAAGCCCAAGAAGTCTTAAACCATGTGGTGACAACCTTGATGGACACAAGCCAAAGCTTAAGTCTTGATGGAGTGGAGCCCAAATTGGTTACTTGTCTCATCCATCTTGAAGACATATGATGTTGATGGGTGTGAGCTTTTTCCAAGCCCATTTACTAGTTTTATTTTGTAGTTGAATAAAGTGTCAAAGACTTTGTGTGATCCAATTTTAGGGGAACTTCACTTTGGTGTCCATGAAGTGTGGGCTACACTAAATTTGTATGATGACCAAGCCACTTCATGAGGATGCACAAAATTGGAAGCTTCTAGGAGGGCAACCTTTGGCTTCCATGCCTAGGTAACTCCTTTAGAAGTTAGGGAACCACTTTTTATTAGTCACTTAAGTAGGATAGTAATTTAGCCACTTAGTAGATTAGTAAATGCTTTTATTACACCACTTAGTGGCATAGTCATGAAAGGGGTTTTGTCATCTAGTAATGACCTTTTGTATGCACCCCTCCATCTCCTATATAATTCGAGTTTGATGAATGGAAAGATAACTAAGAAGTTGATTTTGGATTGAATCCAATTGTGAGGGTTTTGTCTCTCTTAGGTTCTTGATTGAGCCACCCCCTTTGATCTTATCAAGAGTCCGAGACTTTTGTGGCGATCTTCACTAGGCTTATCAAATCCCCTCGGATTTGTGGCGCCTCTCCCCCTTTCTCATCTCCATCCATTTTCTTGTTTGTTTCTTTCTTGAATTGAATACTACATGTTTTCTTAAGTTTCTATGGAAGTCTCATCAATTGTGCTTGATAATTGAACCTAAGATCATCAACAAGGCAACCCACTAATTTGGTTGTCATCAAACATAGTTATAAAAATTCTTATTTTTCAAATCATCAAGTCTTCAGTCTCCTATTCCATCCCAATGACTTAAGCGGTTGTCTAAAAATACGAGGAAATTAGTAATTTCTTAGTGGTTTTTCTAACAGATTTCTGCATCTTAGAATACTCGAGCTTATAATCACCATCATATCTTTCCTCGAGGTCCGTTACTACACTTCCATTGCTCTATCTAGATTCCATTCCAGTCTTTCAACTCTATTAGCGAGCATGTCGTAATCATGCCATTCCTTAAGTCGCTTACTCGCTACCTATGCATCTACTTTACAAACTTTTGGTATTCTTCTACCTGTCTAAGGCACACTCGTTCATATGTGTAACACAATCCCAAAAGGATAAACGACGTGATAACATGAATACAAGTAGTATTTATGAAACATGAGTTCTTACAAGGCCTCAACCCGATTAGAACCCATCAAAACACACATACTTGTGTGTCAATACACATTGTTTCGACAAGGAAACAATTCAACAAGGTCCAACCAGAGATCACACAACAAAACATAACAGGCCTATTCCCCAAGGTTCCCGAAAGACTCGACCAGCTCTGATACCAACTAATGCAACACCCCCTTGGGCATTACATCATGAACATGTGCGGAAATAATTTTAAAAGATAATTGTTGGTTACTTTGGGAAAATAATTTACTTTAAGTCAGAAAACTGGGTGTAAAAATTTTTGGCATAATACTTCGAAAAAGTGATACATACATGACAATAATAAAATCACATTATACTCGACGACACACATAAACTGGGTTTATTCACAAACCCTAAACTGTGACGCCCCCCAAACTTAACCTCACTCTCTTTGATACCTTAAGCATGCAGATAAAGCTCGAAAGAAACTTAAGCAAATAAATAGTTACTACAGTCCAATTACACATCAGAGTTTCGCCTGGAAGCCATGGCTCAAAAACATCAACAACAAAACAGACACCCCACTGGCCGTGGTACAACACACAAGAGACTCAACGATACCTCAAGGGTCTCTCTCTCTCTCTGCTCAATGAGCGTTGACGTCAAACTTGTTAACGATGGGAGTCTCGTCTCTACTCGGCTCCACCCGCTATAGCTTTCTCATCAACCAATCAACACCTCCACCTTCGAATCGCGACCCGAACAACGACATACATGTAACCCATAGGGAAGCATGCACAGGAGATAAGAAACGCTACAATATCATGCAAAGGGATATCACGTAGCATATAACACATCAACACACACAACAGTAGGCACAACTAGCAAACACACCTATCTCTCCAGTTCACCACAACAGTCAACCTCCAAGTTATCACAGCTAGGGATCACCGCCTACTCTACATGCACAACTGAATCTACATGATTGGCCAATTCTACAATGCACACTCTTACCATGGGAATACAACAGTCAACCTCCAACTGTGAGGAATGACAATCCAATCTCCAACTGCGAGGGTGGATGTTCACCAGGTAAGAATGGCTCCTCAACCTCGTGTGACAGTTACTCAAACTGCTGTTGCAACCGTACACACAGCTCCTTGTACACAACCACTCAAACTGCTATTACAGCTGTATACAGGTACCAGCTTATATGATAGCCACTTAAACGGCTATTGCAGCTAATCATACAGCCCCTTGTGACAACCACTCAAACGGCTGTTGCAGTTGTTCACAAGTTCCGACCTCACGTGAAAACTGCTCAAACGGCTGTTGCAGTAAACCCCGCGGCTTTCCACCACAGCAATGTAAATGCTATGATTATGCACCAATCATCTCAACAACGTCTTAACAACAACTTATCCAACGTCTCAAGGTCCACATCCTCCAACTATGAGGATGTCGCTCTCCAACTATGAGAGCCACCTTCAACTTCGATCAACTGGCTTACAACATCGACTACGAATCCAATAACACCAACCATTCTATCCTTCTAACAACATACCAACCGTCTCCACAGTCAATCAAGATCACATCAATCACAATCACATCAACATATCATCATTGCAGGCATACCGACTATCAATTAAGCATGTTATCACAACTAGTATCTCATCTAACATGTTATCATGTACGACATCATTTACTCATGTTATCAATTACCACAGATAGACATACATCCTCAAACAACAGATATCACAGATCGATCCTACGACGATAGCCCAAAGCAAGCTAAACCTAGGGTTTAGGTACTCTATCAGGGCTCAGCCACTAGTAAGGTTTGAGGAGCCCTACACATGTTAACAATTATATACAACGTCTATGAGTCCTAGATATATGTGGTTTCTTCCTCCTTACCTGGTGATTCGTCTCAAAATGCTCTTGTACCAACGGATAGCCCTGACCCTCGATCTCACGAACACCCCGAACACGCCTACGACCACCACGAGCACAACACCACCACCACGAGCTCGTAGCTGCCACCACCTCCTCTCACAGCTGCGGTTCCTTTTTCAGCCACGAGCACCACTGCGTCCTCGAACTTTGCCCTAACCATGGGAACAACATGCAAGCAGCAGTATTAACCCTAGGGCAACCCAAAACCAAGAATGATTCGAGGCAAAGCTCAAAGAACTCGAAGAACGCCGAGGTTCACGTGCTAGAGGTTCGGGCTTACCTTCGATGAATCAAGAAACTAATCCGCTGGAATCGTAGAAAACTTTGCCACGATTGCAACCGTGTAGTCGGAATCGCGTTCTGGCGGCTTGATCACCTCTAACCTAAGCTTTCTCTCTCTAAAACTCAGAGCTTCTCTCTCAAACTCTCAGAAAGCTCACCAAGTTCGTGCAAAATGACAAATGAAAATGGAAGCTCCACTTATGGTTTCTGCTGTCCACGCTTAAGCGTGGCTCACGTTGCACGCTTGAGCGTTGCCACGCTCTAGCGTGGGATCTCTCCACGCTCGAGCATGGAACCTCGTCCACTTCGCCTGCTCCCTAGCCTAACACGTGTCTCACACGCGTCCAAACTCAGAACAGCTGTAAAGCACACTCAGCACGCTGAGGCGTCCATCTCTTGCCACGCCTAAGCATTGCAACGCTTGAGCGTGGCGCTCTCCCACCCTTGAGCGTTAAGCTCAACGAGAGAAGAACTCCCAGCTTCCTGGCTTCCTAGTTTCTCATGTTACACCTTAGGCACTTCCAACTCAATTCAAGCCTAGTGTTAAACATCCAACTAGACTTATAACCAACACACAACCCAACACACACCTAAGCGAAAACCTGATTAAGATCATTCATCTTAATTAGGGTTACCGAAAACAGGGATGTTAAATTACCACCCCCTTAAAAGAATTTCGTCCTTGAAATTTGGTAGCAGATAGCATACAGATATGTTGGACTTCATCCAAGATAAAGTAAACGAACTATACAGACTTTCTTGAAACATACGATTGTCACATCAGTTCGAGACATATATACAGACGATAGTGTAGTCACTACACTTATCATTCCAAAACTACTGTTCTTTTAGTACATCCAAGCAAAAGATCATCCTCAAAAGGATGCTACAAACTGCTTCCAAAAAGATACACTTGTCGCTTCTGCTCAAGGTTGAGAAGTCCCAGCTCCTCGTATCGCAAACACGCGGCCTGTCGTTGGAGGCCTCTCTGTCTTTTCTTCTGGTTCCGCACCAACGTTAGGCCCCGTTGTTGCTCTCTATCTTCATTCTCGAGTTATGTGCCCCGACTTCCCACATCGGAAACTCACTGAGTCTCTTGCCCGGCAGTCCCTGATCAAGTGTGCTCCTCCACATCTAAAACATCCGAACCTTCTCTGTCTTCCTTCTCCAGTTGCCACAGCTGGCGGCTTGGGACGATCATATGGTTTATGCTCTTGCTTAGACTTCTCCTCTCTTTCCCCCTAATGACGATCATTGGCCCTTTGTTCTTCTTTTGCTGACGAGCTTCCATTCTTTTATCAAGATTTTCGACGACAGCGCTTCTTTCGAGCATCTCTGGGAACTTGGTAATTCCCAAAGGTAACACTGCCCTTTGCAGCTCATGCCTTAGACCATCCTCAAACCTTTTACATATCTAGTCCTCATCCGGACGTACTTGGTAAAACTTGGAAAATTTGCGTAAGGACTCAAACTTCATCGCGTATTCGCCCACCGACAGATTCCTTGCTTCAGGCTAAGAAATTCTTTTTCCTTCTCGTGTCTAAGAGTTTCAGGGAAATATTTCTCCATGAAACAGGTTCTAAACCGCTCCCATGTAATCACCCTTCCATCTGACTCTAGCATTCTCTATCAATTCTTCCACCAGGAGTCTGCTCCTCCTACCAGCATAAAAGATGCGTAGGCGACTTTCCGATCTTCCCTACAGCGCATAGGCACAAAGATCTTTTCCACCTCCTGTATCCATAACTCGGCTCCTTCTGGATTATACTCGCCATGAAACTGAGGTGGCTTGCCCTTCATAAATGCGACCAGTCCTGCATCCACCACTCCTTCTTCTCTCCCCTGATTCTTCTCCCCCTATAGATATTCTTGCTGCAACTGCATCAGCTGCATGTTCTATTGCGACTGCTGCAACATAGCCGCCGCCATGTCCCTCAAAGTTTTCATGACCTCAGAATCCCCTCCTTCAGCTGTAGAAGGTCCATTAATCTCAATACCAGCATCCTCATCTCTATCGCTTCCCTCGCTGCGAGTACTTCGAACCATCGCTCCCTGGAAAAAGCAACCGTTAACTCATATTCATAAGATGTGTAACATAGCCAACACGTAAATACAGATCTTATGAATAGTTGAGACAGTTATCATTGCTTCTCAACTTTAGAAATAATAGACAACTCGCGAATCGGACTTTTTACCCAACTTCTAAACATAGTCAATACCCTGTGCGGGTTCAACCAGACACGGCCAGTAACAACAACACAACCTCACGGTCCGAGTAGAACCGAACTGCTCTGATACCACCTAATGTGACGCCCCCAAAACTTAACCTCACTCTCTCTGATATCTTAAGCATGCAGATAAAGCTCGAAAGAAACTTAAGCAAATAAACAATTATTACAGTCCAATTACACATCAGAGTTTCGCTTGGAAGCCATGGCGCAAAAACATCAACAACAAAACAGACACCCCACTGGCCGTGGTACAACTCATAAGAGACTCAACGTTACCTTAAAGCACTAGTAGAAAATATGGATTTTACGACCAGATTTAACATCGGTTAAAAAAAAACTAGACGTTAACAAATACGCGGTGGCAGAATTGTAAATAATTAACTCATTTAAATCATATTTAACGTTGGTTTATTTTATAACTGACGTTAAAAATTAATCAACGTCGGTTGTCAAATAAACAGACGTTAAAATTAAGGTTTTAACGTCAGTTTTTGAAAATGCAGACGTTAAAAGTTTTAATCAAATTTGAGGAAGACTATTAACGTCGGCTATTTAAATAACCGACGTTAAAAAATTAATTTTAACGTATGTTTATTTTTTAATCGACGTTAATAGTTTTACTCAAATTTTTTTAAGGTTATGTCGCGCCCTAGGTATCAGTTTTACGTGCACTCACTACAGTTTCTCTTCTCCTTTTGAAACACTCTTGTCTGAGTCTGTCTCTTCTTCGTGAACCACCACCGTCCCAGCACCACCGTCGCGCCCTAAGTATGCTTCTTCTCCCTTTCTCTTCTTCCTTTCTATTCTCCCTTTCTCTTCTACATTTCTCATTGAGCTTCTCTTCGCATTAGGTTTCCCACTGCTGCTGCTCTTCTCTTTTCTATTCTCCATTCTCTTCTCCTTTCTCTTCTTCAAGCTGCTGCTGCTCCTGCAACAGGTAACCCTCATTAGGTTTTCAACTCTTATTATCATTTTCTTTATCTTGTTGTTCATCTCATTAGATTTTCCCACTGCTTGGGCCTCTGTTGCTGCTTATGATACTTTGTTTAGATTATTTTTCTGGCTCATTGGCATGCTCTCTTATAGTAGAGCAAGTTGTATAGCTGTCAGGTTAAGATGCTGAAAGTATTAGAGGCTATATAATGTTGAAAGTATTAGAGGGTATATGATGCTGAAGGTATTAGAGGGTATAGGGTATTTGAAATTTAATGCACATATAGGGTATGTTAGGTTATAGGGTATACATATGGTTATTAGGTTTTCAAATACTAGTGCTTTTTCAATCTCCCCTATTGTCCTTATATTGGATATTTGTGTGTAAATATCTACAGAACCTCTCTAGTTATGGATCATAGTTGGATGGTTAGTAAACGCACAAGTGATGAGTATTTGAAAAGAGTGGAAGAGTTTATAGAATTTTCTCAAAGAAATCTTCCTGATAGTGATGGAAAGTTTTGTTGTCCTTGTGTCAAATGTTTGAATTTAAGGAAATGTGAAGTGAAGGATCTACGTACTCATCTTATTTGTAATAGGATTTGCATGAATTATACAAGATGGATATGGCATGGTGATGTGTTGTTAAATAACAAGCCAAGTGTGTCCCAAAGTGAGGAAGTTGACGTAGATATGGAGGATGATCGACTAGAGGATATGATCCGTAATATTGGACAAGAGTCTTTTCAGCGAGCACATGTGTATGAAACTTTGTGCAGTGATTCGGATAAGCCTTTGTATCTGGGGTGCACTAAGTATACCCGATTGTCAGCGGTGTTAAAATTGGTCACTGTGAAGGCGAGAAATGGTTGGAGCGATAAAAGCTTCATTGAATTGCTTGAGTTGTTGAAAGAAATGTTTTCCGAAGGCAACACATTACCGGACCGTAACTATGAGGCGAAGAAGATACTGTGTCCGATGGGTATGGAGTATAAGAAGATACATGCATGCCCTAATGATTGCATATTGTATAGGGGTGACTATGAAGAAATGCACAACTGCCCCAAGTGTAGGGTATCACGGTACAAATTGAAGGATGGTGATGATGATTCTAGTTGTGATGTGAACAAAAAGGGTCCTCCTGCGAAGTTGTTGTGGTATCTTCCAATAATTCTAAGGTTCAAGCGATTGTTCGCTAATGCAAATGGCACAAAGAACATTAGATGGCATGCAGATGAGAGAAAATGTGATGGACAGCTTCGCCATCCGGCTGATTCGTTGCAATGGAAGAGAATTGGTAGTTTGTTTCCGAATTTCGGAAGTGAGCCAAGAAACCTTAGGCTTGGACTTGCAACGGATGGAATGAATCCATATGGTACCTTAAGTAGTATTCATAGTTCATGGCCCGTTCTCCTGGTAATTTACAACCTACCTCCTTGGTTGTGCATGAAGCGCAAATACATGATGTCGTCTATGATGATTTCGGGCCCAAAACAGCCAGGAAATGACTTAGATGTTTATCTAAGCCCCTTGATTGATGACTTGAAAAAGCTGTGGGTGGAAGGCGTTGATCTGTTTGACGTCCATTACAAAGAGACTTTTAAGATGTGTGCCATGTTATTTTGCCCCATCGATGACTTTCCAGCATACGGAAACTTGTCCGGCTACAGTGTTAAGGGGCATAAAGCATGCCCTATATATGAAGAAGGCACATGTTTCACTCAATTGCAACATGGAAGGAAGATAGTTTACCTTGGGCATCGAAGATTTCTCAGACGTGATCACCCATATCGTAGATTGAAGAAAGCTTTTAACGGATGCTAGGATAGTGAAATTGCTCCGATGGGCTTAACTGGAGAGCAAGTTTATCAATGGGTGAAGGACATCAATGTTATCTTCGGAAAGTCCCAAAAGAAGGCTACTGATAAAAACATATGGAAGAAGAGGTCCATCTTCTTTGATCTTCCAAACTGGTGCAAACTTGATGTTAGACACTGTGTTGATGTGAAGCATGTTGAGAAAAATGTGTGTGATAGTGTAATCGGAACGCTTCTCAACATTCAGGGCAAGACAAAGGATGGTGTGAATGCTCGTCTAAATTTGGTTGCGATGGGTATACGAGAGCAGTTAGATCCACAACCAAAGGATGGTAAGCGGACATATTTGCCTCCAGCATGTCATACTTTGTCAAAAAAAGAGAGAACAAGTTTTTGTGATTGTCTACGAGGCGTCAAAGTGCCACATGGTTGCTCTTCAAATGTCAAGAGGCTTGTCTCAAATGATCTCAAATTAGTTGGCTTAAAGTCTCATGATTGCCACGTATTGATGCAACAACTACTACCAGTGGCTATTCGTGGTAGTGCTCCTAAAAGTGTTAGACATGTAATAACTAGGTTGTGCTCATTCTTTAATGCTATATGTAACAAAGTGATTGACCCCTAGAAGTTGGATCAATTGGAAGATGAGGCTGCTATTATCTTGTGCCAATTGGAGATGTATTTTCCTCCTTCATTTTTTGACATCATGGTTCACTGAATTGTTCATCTGGTGAAGGAGATTAGATTGTGTGGCCCTGTTTATTTAAGGTGGATGTACCTAGTTGAGCAATACATGAAGATCTTGAAAGGGTATGTGAAGAATCCATACCGTCTGGAAGCATCTATTGTTCAAAAGTATGTTGCAGAAGAAGCTATTGAGTTTTGTTCAGACTACATTTCTAAAATTGATCCTATCGGGGTTCCTAAGCCTTGTCATGATGAGGCAAGATGTGAAGGCATGGGTACACATGGTGTAATGGTTAAGAGCAAGGGTCGAGAGGAAGTGCTTCAAGCACATTTGTATATATTGAATAACACTGATGAAGTTCAACCTTACTTATGTGATCACAAAAGAGACGTCAAGGTAAGAAACCTTCGAATGAGTGAAAAGTGGTTGTTGAACATGCATAACAAGACTTTCGTAAAATGGTTTAAGGAAGAAATTTTGAAGGATGATAGTACTGCTTCTAATACATTAAAATGGCTAGCATGTGGGCCTAGCTTTAATGTCATATGTTGGAGCAGATACGACATCAATATGTGTTCCTTTTATACAAAGGAACAAGATAGCAAGAGTACCATGAAAAATAGTGGGGTTATGATAGTGGCTGAGGCCATGCACTTCTCTAGTTCAAAAGATACAAATCCAATTATGGCACCGATTTCTTACTTTGGAGTCATTGAAGAGATTTGGTTGGTCGATTACACTAAGTTTACAGTGCCTGTTTTTAAATGTAAGTGGGTTGATAGTAAAAGTGGTGTACAAATCGATGAATTAGGATTTACATTGGTAGATCTTAGCAAGGTAGGTCCCACGGAAGAGCCTTTCATCATAGCTTCCCAAGCAAAACAAAGTGTTTTATATCAATGATCCTCCTAACAAAAGGTGGTCAGTGGTTCTCCAAGGAAAAAGCATGCATCGTAATGATGAAAATCAAGATTCAACTCTTGATATTCCTGAGACTCCTTCTTTCTCAATACACATGCCTACTTTCATTGAGGAAAATGAGGTGGCCGATGTACATGCCACTCGTGATGATCATCATGAAGGGATATTGATGATATTGATCTAGCTAAAATCTGATACTATAGTGTAAGTTATCTTTATCCATGATGTGAGTTTTGTTTTTTAGGGTTATATTGTAATGTTTACAAGAAAGGAATGTCCCTTATGCAATTTTAGTTACCATTTTAGTTACTATATGTGTCATAGACGAGTGGTCATAGACGGGTTCCTTCACTCCCCTTCAAGTTGCTTCACATGTTATACTTGTTATACTAACCTAATTTATTTATACATGTTATATTAACCTAATTTATTTATACATGTTATACTAACCTAATTTATTACTTTTTTGTCTAAACAGGCATACACATGACTAATTCAGCAGACATCCCTCATTCACAGGATGAGTCGGTCATGGCTCCGCTGAATGATAGTGTAAGTTTTATTAATACATATAATGTTAATTAAGTAGGCCAATTATATTTTTATTTATCCATGTTAAGCTAAGGTTAATTTATTATTTTTTTTTGTCTAAACAGGCATCACACAGGGCTGATTCAGCAGCGTCGGGTAGTCGGCCTACCCAAAAAAGGGGTAGGAAAGCCACAACTTTGAAAAGTTTGTCCAGATCCAGGATTAATAACCAGAGGCTTGAGATCGAGTTTGATAGTCGCCTGGAGCCCATGGGACCCTATGCTAAGAAATTCACCAGTTTTATGGCTTTGGAAGCTAAAACTCATACTAGCATTTTGTTTGATGATTGGGATCACATATCGCAGACTGTGAAGGTTCAGATTTGGGAGTCTATCACGGTATTTTTCAATGATCTCTTTGTTTGTATTTACATTATTTAAGCATATAATATATGATCCATGCATTACTAATTCCTCCTTCTTGTTCTATAATTAATGTAGATCACATGGACCGTGCGGAATATGCCTGAACATCAGACAAAATGGCTTCAACTTGCAGCTAAGCGTTGGATGGTGTTTAAGTCTTTTCTGGGTAATAAGTACATATTTGGAGAGAAGATCGATAAATCTCCTCTTGATGTTTACTCGTTCCTTGATAAGGATATGTGGGATAGATTTGTTTTGAGCCGAGCCAGTCTTGAGTTTTTGGTTAAAAGGGAAAAGGGTAAGGCGAGTCAGGAGAAGAATGTCCACCCCCACACCATGTCACAAGGTGGGTATAGATTGGTGGAGAAGAAGTTGATGGATAAGAAGTTGAGAAAGAGGGAGGAGAAGTTGAAAGAGCGGGTAGAAGCAGGAGAAGAAGTATGTGAAATTGTTGATCCTCCGTCTCCACCCCCATGCGAGGACACATGGGTGAAGGACGAAAGACGAAATATGGAAATTTTAAAGTTGAAGCCACACGCGTTGTTGCTGAAAAGATTGCAAGTAACAAATTAAACATACTACATTTCTACTTGTAATTGTAACACATTGTCTTACACATTTTTAAAAATTGTGTCTTTGTAGGAGGAGCTGAAGGAACGAAGCTCGTAAGGGTCCTTCGTTCCACAGGGACGATCAGATATCTTGGTCATTGCTCTAGGGACCGTGTTCGTGGTGTTCCAGGGACGGTGGGCATTAAGAAATTTCATGGAACATGCGGGTCACGTAAGCGGATCGAGCAGCAGATCAATAAGGAGGAGCTTAAAGAAGAGGTTAAACGGGATGTTATCTCCGACCCAACTTTTAGACAAGAGCTTATGTTTTCACTTCTAAACGACCCCAGCTTCACGCAAACGCTTTTGAAGGAGTTTTCATCAAGGCAATCCCAAGAAGTTGCCCAACCTTCACATATGGAGGTGGAGTTGTCGAAGCGGGAGTTGGAGTTGTCGCAGCGGGAGTTGGAGTTGTCCCTGGTATTCATAATCATTCTCAGTTACATATGCATTCTTTATTCCCAATCTCAATTACTTATGTTTACGGTATTCTCAATTACTTATGTTTTCTTTATTTACGATTGAAGCCGAAGTCGAAGCCGGTAACGCATCTTCAGTCTCTGTTAGCTTGTCTGTTTGCATTTGGTTTGGATCATGGTAATGATATTTTTGTAATTCCGATGGAACAAGATGGCTTTGTGGTAGAACCTAATCTATGCATCGTAGGTGACGATATTGGTCAATTTTGCATTGATGGTGAATGGATAGCCAACACAATTCTAAGTATTTGGTGCACGTAAGTACATTGTGTGAACCTATATATATTGCATAAGGTATTACAATTTTATAATTTATTTCAATATATTACGTAATTAACATCAACTTATTGCATATCTTAGGTATCTGCATCGCCAATTACTTGAGGGGCAACGATCATGTTTATGGATTCTTAGACCCCACCGTCACTCTTGGTAATTTCATGACTGATCACGCTAAAGTCAGTGCATACATGCGGACCCTAATGGAAAGAAGTCGAAAACAAATATATATAACACCATTTGTAAGGAATGGCCATTGGCAGATGCTCCTACTTATTCCTAGCAAGCATATCCTTCTTTTGCTCATGTCACTTTGATCCGGCGAAGGAGGTGGTGGCCTCAATCAATACGTACATAAACTTTTATTTAATGTAATTTAATTTATAACATTTGATTTTATTTTATAAACATATAATTGACTAGAATATTTGGTTTATCATAGAGCTATGAAGGCATGTAGCATTTCTTGTGCAAATGGGAAAAGTAGGTCTTCCAAGTCAAAATCAAATCCTGATTGGTATATCATAAAGGTAAGCAGTTTATTAATAGTAATTACTATTATTATTATTACTATCATCATCATTACTATCTATACATTAACTTGGTATCCAATTTCATATTCATTTGTAGTCTCATAGACAAATACAAAGTTGGGAGTATGCTTACTATGTGATGTTTCATATGTTGAACATTGCCTCAGCATCTATTACTGACGGATGGACGCAGGTAATTAATTTTCAGGTTCATATCTTAGGCATTTTGTTTTTGTTGATAACTTAATTTAATGTTGAGTTTATTTGAACTTGTGCAGGCTTTCAGTGATCAGTCTCCTGTCACTAAACAAGAATTAAAAGACTTGAGAGTGCGTTTTGCAACCTTGTTTTTTAAGTATGCTGCAGAGAAAGGAGTAGAAAATATAGACCCTGCATACTTAGTAGAGAATGATGATTAGTTTATATATGTATGAATTGAGCATGTATAGAATTCTGAATTGTACTGACCAGCTTAGAGAGAATTCTGAATTGTAGTCTGGACTAGTGATGTTGAGTAAATAATGTTGCAAAATCTATATATCCTGGACTAGTATTGAGTAATTACGCAAAATTCTCTATTCTGGTTGTAATTTGTAGAATTCTGCAGGGAGCTGGGAACTAAATATGACCAATGTTAAAAAAAAATTAACTTTTAACGTCGGTTATTTATAAAACCGACGTTAAAAGATTTTTAATTTTACATATATATATATATATATATATATATATATATATATATATATATATATATATATACTTTGAACGTCCAGTGTGTAGTTAACAGACGTTAAAAGTTAACGTTTAACGTCTGTTTTTTTTATTAGCCGACGTTAAAATAATACATTTAACGTCAGTTCATAACTGACGTTAAATATCACACTTTTAACGTCTGCTGTATTAACGTCTAGATGGAAACCGACTTTAAAAATCGATTTTAACAGACGTTAAATGTGCTTCGTGCACTAGTGAGGGTATCTCTCTACTCAATGAGCGTTGACGTCAAACTTGTTCACAATGGGAGTCTCGTCTCTACTCAGCTCCACCCGCTGCAGCCCTCTCATCAACCAATCAACACCTCTGCCTTCGAATCGCGACCCGAACAATGACATACATGTAACACATAGGGAAGCATGCACAGGAGGTAAGAAACGCTACAATATCATGCAAAGGGATATCACGTAGCATATAACACATCAACACTCACAACAGCAGGCACAACCAGCAAACAAACCCATCTCTCCAGTTCACCACAACAGTCAACCTCCAAGTTATCACAGCTAGGGATCACCGCCTACTCTACATGCACAACAGAATCTACATGATTGACCAATTCTACAACGTACATTCTTACCATGGGAATACAACAGTCAACCTCCAACTGTGAGGAATGACAATCCAATCTCCAACTGCGAGGGTGGATGTTCACCAGGTAAGAATGGCTCCTCAACCTCGTGTGACAGTTACTCAAACTGCTGTTGCAACCGTACAAATGGCTCCCTGTACACAACCACTCAAACTGCTATTGCAGCTGTATACAAGTACTAGCTTATATGATAGCCACTCAAATGGCTGTTGCAGCTAATCATACAGCCCCTTGTGACAACCACTCAAACGGCTGTTGCAGTTGTTCACAAGTTCCGACCTCACGTGATAACTGCTCAAACGGCTGTTGTAGTAAATCCCGCGGCTTTCCACCACAACAATGCAAATGCTATGATTATGCACCAATCATCTCAACAACATCTTAACAACAACTTATCCAACGTCTCAAGGTCCACATCCTCCAACTATGAGGATGTCGCTCTCCAACTATGAGAGCCACCTTCAACTTAGATCAACTGGCTTACAACATCGACTACGCATCCAATAACATCAACCACTCTATCCTTCTAACAACATACCAACTGTCTCCAAAGTCAATCAAGATCACATCAATCACAATCACATCAACATATCATCATTGCAGCCATACCGACTATCAATTAAGCATGTTATCACAACTAGTATCTCATCTAACATGTTATCATGTACGACATCATTTACTCATGTTATCAATTACCACAGATAGACATACATCCTCAAACAACAGATATCACAGATCGATCCTACGGCGATAGCCCAAAGTAAGCTAAACCTAGGGTTTAGGTACTCTATCAGGGCTCAGCCACTAGTAGGGTTTGAGGACCCCTACACATGTTAACAAATATATACTACGTCTACGATTCCTAGATATATGTTGGTTCTTCCTCCTCACTTGGTGATTCGTCTCAAAATGCTCCAGTACCAACGGACAGCCCTAACCCTCGATCTCACGAACACCCCGAACACGCCTACGACCACCACGAGCACAACGCCACCACCACGAGCTCGCAGCTGCCACCACCTTCTCTCACAGCTACGGTTCCTTTTTCAGCCACGAGCACCACTGCTTCCTCGAACTTTGCCCTAACCACGGGAACAACATGCAAGCAGCAGTACTAACCCCTGGGCAACCCAAAACCAAGAAAGATTCGAGGAAAAGCTCAAAGAACTCAAAGAACGCCGAGGTTGACGTGCTAGAGATTCGGGCTTACCTTTGATGAATCGAGAAAATAATTCGCTGGAATCGTAGAAAACTTCGCCACGATTGCAACCGTGTAGTCGGAATCGCGTTCCGGCGACTCGATCACCTTTAAACTCATGCTTTCTCTCTCTAAAACTCAAAGCTTCTCTCTCAAACTCGCAGAAAGCTCATCAAGTTCGTGCAAAATGACAAGATGAAAGTGGAAGCTCCACTTGTGGTTTCTGCTGTCCACGCTTGAGCATTGCCACGCTTTAGCGTGGGATCTCTCCACGCTCGAGCGTGGAACCTCGTCCAATCCGCCTACTCCCTAGCCTGACACGTGTCTCACACGTGTCCAAACTCAGAACAGCTATACAGCACATTCAGCACGCTGAGGCGTCCGTGTCTTCCCACGCCTAAGTGTCGCAACGCTTGACCGTGGCGCTCTCCCACCCTTGAGCGTCAAGCTCAGCGAGAGAAGAACTCCCAGCTTCCTGAATTCCCTGTTTCTCGTGTTACATCTTAGGCACTTCCAACTCGATTCAAGCCTAGTTTTAAACATCCAACTAGACTTATAACCAACACACGACCCAACACACACCTAAGCGAAAACCTGATTAAGATTATTCATCTTAATTAGGGTTACCGAAAACAGGGATGTAACATAAAGCATCACATATTAGCTTTCCTGAAATCGTTTTTCATACTGAAGTCCCAAACTGTACAAAGGTTGTCAAAAATCACTTATACTGACTTTCTCAACTTAAACATTAAAATTCTAAGAGCTGGTCTGATAAAAGAACTCTAAGGACAAAAGAGCCTACTACGTAGCGTACTACGTACCAATGAGACTAGGCCTCATCATCAACAGTCCACACATCTTCATTCTCGACATCAAGAAACTCAAGCTACAGGGTCCCGAAGTGACCCAAATGACCGTTGAGGAGCATCTGTACACATATCCAAAAACACAACTAGGTTTCCAACATGTACAGGAAAAGGTGAGTAACAAATATATGGATTTAAACAAGATAATTACATGCACGACACGCAAAACAGCATATGAACATATGTCGTATCAACACAGCACAGTAGTGTTACGTCCCCAAGTCCCACTCGAGGACATCCCATTACTTTAGAACCCTCTCAAATTGTTAGCTATAGCTTAGCGATATTATTATGCGCTTATTAAAACCAACAATAACATGCATTCAACATAAACGCGTACAACATCAGAGTAAGCGTAGCGGGATAAACAGAAATACATATAGTACAAATAGATACAAGGTGGCCCCATCAGTAGGGCTTAGTAAAAATATACACACGGAAGTACATAAAGAAACTGAAAACATAAACAATGTACATCCAAGGACCTCCAAAAAGAAACTCTCCAGGCTCACCAGCATTCTCCCCAGCCCACTCTCAAAGTACATCAAAACCTTTCCACACAATCCTAGAGACGCACTGGCTGGCTCTCACCCTTAGTGGTGAGGATGACCTAAGCTACCCTGTCCCTCTCCATGAGTGCGCCTATAAACCTACATAGGCTCATACTCGGATGAGGAACTCGACTCTATGATCCTATGCCTCTAAGCTGCCCTCAGGTACCGCTCCGTACGCCTGCGCTGACCTCTATGGACGATGCCTTTCCTGATGGATACTATAGAAGACTGGGGTGCCACCCACAAGTAGTCTCGCTCTCTCTGCCTCGGTGGGTGTCACATCCGAGGGAAGGGAAGAAATTGGTACACGCGATAAGGTCCTCTGATGTCCACATATGGTGGTGTGCCGCTTCGGAAGATCAAGTTGACAAGTCTGGTGTAGATGGCCAAAAAGGTAGAGGGGTCCACCTGCCATCCCCTCTCATCATGGTAGACGATCTCAATGTCCCCCAGCACTGGCATCCGCGATGCCCCCGTGATAAACTGGTGAAGCCTTGGGTCCATCCCGATCCTCTGCTAACTCGTCGTCTATCCGCAAAACTGAATGTACCCATACAAAGAAAAACAGGGAGATAAGATATACAACACCTCTATGACAGGGATGAAGCAATGCAGATCATATAGCAAACACAATCATCTCTCAATATCACGACACTACGATCATTCCCTGGCTAGATGTACACATACTCTTTTGATGCATACCGGTCGGTACTAAACACCTTACTAAGGGCAACATCACATCCGCACATCGGACAACAAGTTGGTTCGTTCTGGTAATCCGCTCCGCTCACCATGACCCATAAGAGTGCATCACTGCTCAACTGTCTCAGCCAAAGAAGGTTAACTGGGCCTCCTCGGAAGATCCACCGGCAACTGGAAAGACTCAGGGCTCTAGTGGGGATAACCATACTTAGCCAGGACCGCCACGATACGATAGGCGCTACCATACCGGTCTCATGTGGGTACACCTGCGTCCAGTATATCCCCAAGGTCTCTCAGACCTTCCATTCCGTTTTTCGCACCCGCACTCAGTGCACCAACCTCGTATGCCTCTCGACATACGGCTCACCACTTGGCATCAAATGCATATACTATGCATGTCATTCATCTCTCTTGAGCTGATATCGCAACACAAGCAAAATTGCTCTTAGCAACATGAGCTCGAAGCTCCATAGGTAAATTTAGGAGCTCCAAGTTCCACTGTAATCAAATGAGCTCCAAGCTCCACTTGTACCTATATGAGCTCCAAGATCCACTTTACCTCAAATCTCAATTATCAGCTCAAACATCCACCACGGGTCAAAGCCCTAATCATGCTAAACCTCCGAATCTCATACATACACGCATTTTCAGACATAATGTAACAGTTCAGCAATTATCAACATGCTCCATAAAGCAGCAAATGCAACACCCTTTCCCGAGTCACATTTTCGAACGTTTATAAGGCCGAAAATATTTATTAATGCGAAAAATACGGTTTTCTTATTTTTCTTTCTTTTTGCAAGATGTAATGGGATTAGTAAAGGTGAGTAATACTAATAAATGAACTTAGGTTCACCATGCATTTCTAGAACATACTGTGCTAAAAATACAGAAACAGAAATAACAACATTACTATATACAGACATAAGTCTAATGTATGACTGACATAAGAAATACAATAAGTACTATGAGTCGTAGCTCCCAAAAGGTACTACAAAAAAAAAACTGACATAGTCTGGCCGACAACAAAACTAAAACAGCAAAAAGAGTCCGCCTCCGGGCTCAAGGAAACTACTGAACTGAACCATCGTCACGTCCATTTGTTCAAGCAGCAATAACAAGTACCAGCAGAAAACATATAGATATGGGTGAGATTCCCGTTCATCAACACAACAAAATAGCAGTAGTAAAAACGGGACGACTCACCGGGTAACAGCGTACCCAACAAGCTTACAAGAATTCTCAATATAAATCATGTTACACAATTAACAGCATAATATAAGGCATTCTTAAACAATACAGCGATGTATAAAAGTAAATGTAAACATCAATAGCCATGCAATGCAGTGCAATGTATATGACTCAATGCCAATTGTCACTAGGTACTACTCTGACCCCTACTCCATGGAGCTAACAAAACGTCAGAGAGAGTGAATGGGAGGACATGTTCCGGTTTATGCCAGCCATGAGCAAGATGCTACAACATTCGTAACGTGCACGTATCTGGATTTACGGTAACACTCTCGACCAAACATGAAAAATACGGCATCTAGTAGAGGATATCAGTGTATTGCACGGATTCGCCACGACACAGAAGAATCACCAACTGGTCACATGTCAGCCCTTCCAACCCTGATACCTCCAAAAGACCATTGAATATCATCACCGTAAGATTCGCACCCGCATCAAGGTGTAAGCTCAACTCCTAGGCTCAAGGCCTTACAACTATGCAAATGAAATGCCAATGCTTACACAAAGCAGATGCGAAAAGCAATGTCTACCCCCCGGGTAAACCTCGAGTTCCACTAAGGTTCTCTTCTTTGAAAAACAAAACCTTTATCCAGAAGATAAATCTCGTGATCCCTCCAGGATCGAGTCAACACAAGACTGAAACAATTGAACGACTGATCGGGATCCGAATCACCAGTCCGTCATCGAACTACTGTTTCAAAACTCAAAATGTTTCATGTTTGTGTTTATGTATTATGAAGTCATTGATGTACTAAGTCATCAATGGTATAGTATATGGTCTTGTTCCACCATATACCATACTTAATTAACCCTTGTCTTCAACTCTAAGTTAGTTACTTAACTTAGATTTTTATACGTAAAACTTTACGAGTTGAGTTAAAAACTCCTTTGTAAACCAAAACAACTTCTCAATTGAAAACTCATTTGATTTGAAACAACTTTTGAAGCACTTACTCTATTTTTAGCATTTTCTGAAAACATGAAATTCGCTTAGCAGAATTACATTCACTTAGAGAAAATGAGGCAGTAATACCTCCTTGGAGCCTCCTCTGTATCGCTCGGCGAAACATAAATCGCATAGTGAAATGTGTTGTATTCGCTTAGCGAAAATGGATTCGCTTCGCGAAAATGGAGGCGGTTACACCTCTTTTGAAACTCCTCTGGATCACTCGGCGAAATAGAATTCGCGTAGCAAAATTCTCTGGAAGCGCTTAGCGAATATTAATTCGCTTAGCGAAAGTGAGGCAGTGATGCCCAACTTGGAATTCCTCTGTTTTCGCTTAGCGAAGGTATATTCGCTAAAGCGAAAAGTTGCCTTAAAACAAGACATTAACCTTATGGAACCATTTTGATTCTCTTTATGAAAACACTTCTTGTCTCATTTTGAGTCACTTGATTAACTAGATGGACTGAAGATAAGGTATAAAACATGTTTCACTTTGGTGAAAACACTTTGAGATTTAATTCCACTTGATCTTTAGATCAAAGTCACTTAGGGTTTTTCTTTGAAAAACATAAGTTATTAAAACACTTTCCTTACTTCAAAACTTAATTTGCTCAAGAACTACACATTACCTTCCTTTTCTCAAGGTCATCCAAAAGCCAACTATGCACCAATGTGAAGATTTACTTCACCAAACTAACCAAGTTATGGCTCACAAAACTTACACAATTATGATAGCAATAAAATACATCATTGCATCATAATCAAGCACAAAAGTCCATACTTGACCTAGTGATCAAAGTAGGTTTTTCAACATACATGAAAATGATTTTCATTCAATCATCTCATCATCAACACATGCTAAAGTACACTACAACATATTAAAGCATAAACTCATCATGACAATCTTGTTCTCCAAGAGAACTTAACAAAACTTAACAATTAAAAGTGAACCCAAACTAAAGGGTTTCACCCACACGTAAACTTAAACAACCATCTTCACTACCACCATCTTGGTGTGATGAGGTTCACTCCCCATACCTGTTGATGAGCAGATTCCCGGATCAAAGTCGGTTGATCGGTTTGTGAACCTCCTGACAATCGTCAACAACTACAACAACACAACAATCCAATATTAAACAACAATCAAGGCAAAACTCAACAATCCTAACAAAGAGGGTTTCGGCCACCCTAGGGTAAAGAGTTTAGGAATTGATCTTGGTTTTCCATTCATGGATTCAAAGGCAATAGGAAAGCTAAGGATGAAATCAAGTGTTAGAAATCAAAAATTGATGAAAAACACTATTCATCATCATCAAAAGGATTCGGCCATATTGTACTTTTCGAGCTATGATGAGAGTTGAATCATTACTCTTGGGTTTAGGTAGAGAATGATGAGGTGAGTTCAAAGAAATTGGTCTTACCTCAAAAGGATTTTTCTATAATTTCCTATGGATTTTCAAAGTTTTGGATCTAAGAAATTCTTTTCATGAAAATGAAGTTTGATCTTGAAATAAAGAGAGATTCAAGAAGCTAAGAGATCATAGAAGTGATCTTACCTTAAAATGAAGGAAGATTGCTCAAGGAATCAAGTGATTCCAACAAGAAATCAAGGAGCTTCAACAACAACAATGGTGTTTCTTCAAGAGCAACTATGGTCTTCTAAAGGGGAGAGGGCTTTGCGAAAATGAGGGGGCTGTGGGACTGAGTTCAGCTCTTTAAAACCTCATTTAAGGGTAAAAAGGTCATTTGCCAAAAGGGTAAAATGGTAAAAGTGTAAAAGACTAAGGTTAGGGGCATTTTGGTCATTTTGCCTCCAGATATTTCCGAACGTCATGACCACTCTGGCATACTCTCCCAAGTGTCCTGGGATGATGTGGTATCAAGCTTATCCGTTGGCGAGTCCCGGTAAATCCATATGTGGCTCCGTTCGTCACCCGATTAAGGATTCCGCTCGAACGGAGGTCAGGAAGTGATTTTTCTGAAGTTTTTGTGAAATTTAACCAAAACGTAAAGAATCGAATTCTAAGACTTATTGTCTCATTCACGGGTCCATCTGAGGTCTTCTAAGCATTAAAATCATACTGTCAATGTAAAAACGCAGACCGGACTCCGTTTGATTTTTCGACTCAAAACTTAATCGTAGCTTCCTACGATATCGTCGAGCATGACTATGGTCTTGGAATATTTTATTTCTATTCCTAAGACCTCGAATAAAATAAAAACATTAAAATACTGAAGAATTAGAAAACGTGAAAATCGGGGCGTTACAGTAAACATCATACATACCAACATACCATTATCACCCACACATCATGCATCTCTTGCAAATATTAGATATCATAAATAACAGGTACGTATATATCAACACATATCACATCTTATCATGCATCAAAAATCTGCTAACCTAGGGTGTCAAATATAACGGTGATAGCCCAAAGTATACTAAACCTACGGTTTAGGTACTTTGTCAAGGCTCAACCTCACGTATGGTTTAGGGTTCCCCTATACACATAAAACATACAATACATCTATATAGACTACTCTTGCCTCCCCGACGTGTGTAACTCTTTCTCCCCACCTGATAGTGAAAGTGGTGATAATCACGAACACAATGAGCACTCCTTGCTCCTCTCCTAGCCTCACAGCCGTAGCCCACCTGCTCCAACGGGTTCCGCACGCAACTTCCAAACTTGCCCTAATCAAGAAAATAACTCGTAGACTATAACATTAACCCTAATACGAAGTTAAAACCATGAAAAGAAGCTTAAACCAAAAGAGAACATTGTATAGGTACAATGTCGGTAGATACAGAACCTCGGCTTACCCTCATCAAATCTCAAAAGCAAACCGATAGAATTGGAGTAGGAGTTGCGCTGATCACGAAAACACGATCGGAATTGGAATCGGACGAACGAACGGATCACAACCTTGAATCACAGCCTCAAGAACGTGCCTCTGTCTCTCTCAAGCTCTCTAAAACGGTTGAAAACTTATAAAACTCGTCCATGGTGAAAATGAACAAGTATTTATAGAGGTAAATCTCTGCTGCCAACGCTTTGGCGTTATGGAACTCCATGCTTTAGCGTTCCAACGCTTGAGCGTTGACATTTCCTCACCGCCAAGGCACTGCCCATCACGTGCCAGTCGCGACGCGTAACCGACATGTGTCACTTTATGTCCCATCACTGCCAGTTACTGTCAGAGGGTCCACGCTTGAGCGTCCAAAGCTCTCCACGCTAGAGCGTTACACTGGTCCACGCTTGAGCGTTCTGTTCTTGATCCTTTGTCCTTCATTCTTCTCTCATCCAATTCATCCCTACTCTTAACATATTCTCTAAACACACTTTCAAGCCATGACAATAATCATCAATTAAGGTTTCCGAAAACTGGTATGTTACATTACCACCCCCCTTAAAGAGAATTTCGTCCTCGAAATTCCTCGTTCATACCTGTAAACAACGACGGGTACTGTTGGCTCATTTGAGCCTCTCTTTCCCATGTTGAATCTCCGGTCACCGGGTCCTATTCCACTCTCACCAAAGGAATCTGCTTACCACGAAGCTCCTTGATCCTCCTATCCACTATCCGAGTAGGTAAAGCCTCGTATTCAAGGTTCTCTCTTAGCGGGATTGATTGGGCTCTAACAGATGCGATGGATCAGGGTAGTACTTTCTAAGTTCGGAAACATGAAAAACATCATGAAGTCTTGACAAGTTAGGTGGTAAGGCTATCTGATAAGTTACTGGACCAATTCGGCGAAGAATTTGAAATGGTCCCATAAATTTGGGTGTAAGTTTTCTGGATTGAATTGCCTTGCCAATACCAGTCCTTGGAGTAACTCATACAAAAACATGATCTGAAAGTGAAACAGGGAAACACAAGAAGTTTGAATTGTGTTTCTTAACCGGTTTTTGAAATTCTTTTCTGAAAAGCATTTTAGAAAAGCAAGATGAAAGAATCAAATAAAACGATAACCAACGTTTAAGAGACTTTGTTTTCAATCCCCAAGTTAGTAAATAAATAAACTTAACAAGATAGGGATAGAGAGATTCACACAGAATATATCCTGGTTCACTCTTTCAAATCAAAGAGCTACGTGCAGTACTGCCCTTCCCTAAGAAGGTTTTTCCACTAAATCACTTAGCACTTTTCACAAGTTGTTTCCTAGTCACTCCACGACTACAACTCCAAATATTCTACACCTTTCCAGGCTACAAGTATTCTTTCACAGACAAGCCTCTTCAGGCTCAACAAATCCTACGACTTTTGAGTGGGGTTTTTCTTCGAGCTTTTTACAAACTCACTAAGAGTGAGAGTATTACACGATATAGCTCTTAACAATCTGTTTGTAACTTTACAATGAAAGAATATGAAGGTTTACAGATCAATATTGCTTTGAAGCTTTTTGTTGCATAATGAATTTTCTCTTGAATAATTTCTTGCTCTTGTGTATCTTCTTTTTCTTCAGAAGAGGGTCTTCTTATAGTTTTTTCTGTCCTTCTAAATTCAAACGGTAGGAATCTTTCCGTTTAGACTCAGTGAAAAAAATCCGTTAGACACAAGTTTATTTGCCAGCTGTTCTCCTTTAGATATTTGTCCTTTTGAAAATGAGGAGGTAAGGTTGCTCTTGGTAGAATAGCACCTTGAATTGTAGCAGATTGATTTTCCTTTTTGGCCAACAAGCGTTTTGCTCTACGTGATTCTTTGCTCTACGTGGTTTGCTGTGTACGACGTTTGTACCTTCTTTTATCTTATGTGAAAAGATTTTTTTTAAAAATAATCAAGACTTTTGAAAAAAAAGAGAGAGCCACGTCATCTGCAAAATAAAGTTAGTGGACGCACAAGTATATATAAAAAGTTGGATGCACAATTTGTATAGACAGTTGGATGCACAATTTGTAAGACAATTGTACGCATAGTTGTGTAGACAGTTGGACGCACAAAAATACTATATGATGATGTCTGTACATGGGCCGTTACCACTTTAGTCCATAAATCTTTTGGACGAACCAAAATGTTTCTGTGGACACAGATATTGCTTTGAGCTTTTTGTTCTTTATGAGCGAGATGAAACTTTGGACTTTGAGAAATAATGATCTTTTTGAGAGTCCGTCTGAATTCAGAAATATAAAAGAGGTCTTTTGACCTTATGGATTAGCATAATCTGGACTTCAAGTATATTCATTAAACATATAATAATTTGGTAATCATTAAAACTTTTAGGGGTCATTAGCCATTACTACTTTGGTTCTAACAATCTCCCCTTTTTTTATGATGACAAACATTATTATAAAGTATTTCTTGAAACAGTATTTCTTATGTCCTTATGAATAAAAGCTCCCTATGAGATTATGCATTTACATATTGAAGACATAATTCAGAACATAAAATGATAAAAGCATTAACGCATTACATATAAGAACATATTTCCAAAATAAATACGAACATATTTCCAAAAAAAACTGTTTCACATTCATTTTCATATAATTCTCCCTCTGTTTGTCATCAGACAAAAAGGAACAAAGGGAGGATGCACATCATTGTCAGCAAAGGAAAGGAAAAGATATCAAGGAGATGGAGGAGGAATGTTAGGAAAGATGCTGTGAAGATAGGTAAACAGGTGATCTATTTTGCGATTCAACTCCTAAGTTACCCTTGCAGAAATCCTTTCTACCAAGTAATCAGCTATTTCACGAGAAAGACCAGGAGGTAGAGAGGAAGCTGAAGCTTGATCAGGATAGGCTTCTTCAGCAGCAGAGGTGTTGACATCATTATCTTCATCATCAAGATGTAGTTCCACAGTGTTACCGGATACGGTGGAATTAGCATCAAGAACCTCAGTGTGCTGAACAGAGCTTGCTTCTGCTTGTGAATCAGGAACAACAAAATCTTCACATCTTGCATCTTTGTGAGGGCCAGTAGACTCAGCAACACAGACGTTTGCTTGGGTCTCAGGTTCAAGAAAAGCATTAGGAAGATTATCCAAAGGAATCTCTGAAGATGTAGCTTCTTTATGAGAGTACCATGGTAGCAAAAGAACGTGAGGAGAAGAGGATGATTCCGGGACCAGTGACTGATGGATAGAGGTTAGGTCATCTTGAGTTCTTCTGTGTTCATTTGTGGGTGAAAGAGGTGAAGATTGGGGTTGGGAATTTGGTGGTTGCTGAGAGGGAGTGGAGGCGGAGGAGTCTTGGATGATAATTTTAGGTCTGAGTGGCCGTTGGGCTATAGTTTTAAGTCTCATCCTTTTAGGTGGAGGAGGAATGGACGCAGACAGGTTAGGATTTGTGGGTGGAGTTGATGTGATCATGAATTCATTAAGCATGTGGAAAGAAGCATATTCAGATCGGGTTCAAGTTTCCTTTGATCTGGTTCAATAATTTGATGAAGATGCTTTGAGTCCATCTTGAAGACAACACAATGGAAAGCCCAATTCACATGAGAAGAAGCATTCATAGGTTGATTAGTGGACTCTTAATTAGTAGTGGGTTTATTAGATAATAATTAAGTCCAATTTTTATCATTTTATTTTTAATTTTCGTAATATTTTTTAGGCTGATTTTTATGATGACCTTTTGCATCCTCCTAGCCTCACTAAATACTTCCTAGTAGTGCTCTAAGTCATTAAAGTGGCTAGTGGGGATTTATTATCATATTTATGCTTACTTTCTAGGTAAATGCATGGTAGTGGGAATTTATTCCTAGTATCTCAAGAGTTTAAGCTTAGCCTATAAAGAGGAGACTACTCTTAGCTCACACTTCTCAACCTTGGATAAATTCAATTCATTCATCAAAAAAGTGATTCGAATATGTTACAAACACCTATTTATATGAAACAGCAAAATGGATGGGAGCTCTTGCAACAGCCTCGGGCCTCCTTCTAGCTATATGGGCATCCATGACTTAATCCTAAGCCCAATTACAGGCCTAATTAAGTCCTAATACAAATTAAACTCAAAGTCCTAAGATTATTACAAACATGTAAATGAAACTCCTAATCCTAAGTCATCCAATGACGGTCATGAACTACCTTTTCGAGTAGGAGAGTGACTTTGTGGGCGGCGCTGCGAAACGCGTATCCAAAAGACTCTAGGCAACGCATATCTCGGCTCTTGCATCGATGAAGAACGTAGCGAAATGCGATACTTGGTGTGAATTGATGAAGTGGAGAGTTGGGCAAGTTTGAGGGTGATGGTGATACCTTGGTTTTCTTGGCAAGAAGGAGGGCAATAGGAACATCATCCTCATCGTCTTCTTCATCGTCTTCTTCTACTAGAATTTTCCTCTTTCTATATCTGGGCTTAGAAGTTCCAGCTTCCTGACCAGCTTGAGAGGATGCACGAGCTTGCTGCTTTGCTGTTGAGCCCAAATTAGCTTTAAGAAAAGGTCCGTGAATCTCTTCTATAAAGGGAACAACTGCACCATTTAGTTTGATGAAGGTTTCTCCATGAATGGTGTAAGCAATACCTTCAATCATCGAAGCAAACTCCAGATTTGGATTTTCCTCAAATTCTTCAAAAACATGGTGAGACTGAGCCTGAGATTGTTCAAACAATCTTTCTAGAGTAGACGAATCAGAGGAGACTTGAGGTTGATTAGTAACATTTTGAGTCTGATCCTTCCTTCGTTGTCTGCTTTGAAGAGCTTCCAAGCGTTGAGTTGGAGCAATGCTGGACTAAGTTTGTTCAAAGGCCAAGACAGATTTGAGTTGCATTTTGGAAAGGTTTGCTTTTCCAAACAGTGGGCAACCGATGGTTTGGTAGGAGATCCTTATGCTTGGATGAAATTTGTTTAGCATTCGATAAATCCCTTTATTCTCAAATATTCAGGAGAGAAGAATTACATAAGTGATGGTCTTAACAGAGGCAACATTTATGCAATTTTCTTTGAACCGATCAAACAGAAAGGAGGGAAGATTGATCTTCATACCATAAAGAAGATGAGTAAGAAGAAAAGAATGAACCTCAGACACAAAGTCCTTAGACCCAGCTTTATGAAGAACAGCCTTGTTCAAGATTTTATTAAGAATCCTTGCTTTGTCTTTCATAATGGCTGCACGAAAGAGAGCATTAGGCTGAGCTTCGGGATTTCTGAGAAAGTTGAAGACATTGTCTTTTCCCCCAAACTTGTACCACGATTTGGAATAGGTAGCTCCAAGAGACATACAACTAATTGCAGATGCTATGCTCACTTTGGAGACAACAACTTTTTGTGTTCCCAAAACATACCCAAAAATGTGATCTTCCTTTTCCAAGTGAACGGTCCTCTAGAATTCAGTAAAAAGTCTTGGATAAACTTCTGGATAGTTTATGAAGAGGTGATCCCATCCAACTCCAATGACATATTCTCACATCTGCTCATTAGATTCAAGTCAATCTGATGTTCAACATTGATTTGGCAGTTGTCTGGAACATCACGAGTTGGATGACCTAGAGGATATATGTTCTCTTGAGGAACGCTGCTTCCTTCTCCAGCTGAACGAAGATTTCTTCCCATATTTCAGAAGAGAGTGCAGAGGAAGATGAACAGTTGAGGGTGAGAGAAGGAGGGGATTTTCAAAGATGAAGAGGTTTAGGGAGGAGTAAAGTAACCAAAATGTTAGAGAAAGTAATCATGGTTAAAGAACCATGATGAATAGCGGTTACCGAGGGTGGCTATTTAAGAGAGAAGTACCAGACGCATGATGTTTGATGTGACCCGAGAGTGCTGAAGAAATTGTGTGGATAAAAAAAAAAATTAAAACAAATAATTCTACATTTATTGTAAATGATAAAATAACACAAAGAATGATGTAAGCTTGTGATGGATGCAACCAAATTGGACGCAAGCTTTTCTTTGACACAAGCGTTTATTGGACGCAAGGTCATTCAACATAGAGCATGTTGAGTTGTTTTCTTATGAAAGAAAACCTATCCTCTGCAAGAGGTTTTGTGAAGATATCTGCCCACTGATGGTTAGTATCAACAAATTTTACATCAAACACACCTTTTTGAATGTAATCTCTGCTAAAATGATGTTTGATCTCTATATGTTTAGCCCTAGAATGCAATATAGGATTTTTTGATAAATTAATTGCAGCATTATTATCACAATAAATTGGAATCTTACTTTCATGGATGTTGTAGTCTTCCAGTTGATGTTTAATCCATAATAGTTGTGAACAACAGCTAGTGGCAGAGATATATTCAGCTTCAGTAGTTGATAAAGCTATCGTACTCTGTCTTTTACTAGACCATGAGATGAGATTAGTTCCAAGATAATGACAGCCACCACTTGTACTTTTTCGTTCAATTCTATCCCCAGCATAGTCAGCATCACAATAACCCATTAATCTGTACTCATTTGTTTTCTCATAAAATAAACCCAGATTAGAAGTACCTTTTAGATATCTAAATATTCGTTTGACAGCAGTTAAATGATTTTCAAATGGGTCAGCTTGAAAACGTGCACAAAGACATACACTAAACATTATATCTGGTCTGGACGCAGTAAGATATAAGAGAGATCCTATCATACCTCTGTAAACCTTTTGATCTACCTTTTTATCTTTGTTGTCTTTGGTCAGAAAACACATTGGGTGCATAGGTGTACTCATTGGCTTGCTATCATCCATTTGAAATTTCTTCAGGAGATCTTTAGCGTACTTGGTCTGATGAATGTACACACCCTTTGAGGTTTGTTTTACTTGAAGACCCAGAAAGAATTTGAGCTCTCCCATCATGCTCATTTCGAATTCTTTTGTCATAAGTTCAGAAAATTCCTTGCAAATAGAATCATTAGTAGATCCAAAGATAATATCATCAACATAGATTTGGATTATTATGAAATTATCTTTATTTGTTTTCTTAAATAGAGTGGTGTCTACCTTTCCCATACAAAAACCATTTTCCATAAGGAAAGAGCTGTGTTTCTCATACCAAGCTCTAGAAGCTTGTTTGAGTCCATATAAAGCTTTTTGAAGCTTATATACATACTCAGGATGGGAATGATCTTCAAACCCAGGGGGTTGCATTACATAGACTTCTTCGTTAATTAACCCATTTAGAAAAGCACTTTTAACATCCATTTGATATAAAGTTATGTTATGATGAGCAGCAAAAGATAACAAGATACGTATTGCTTCTATTCTAGCAACAAGAGCAAAGGTTTTAGTATAATCAATACCTTCTTCTTGAGAATAACCTTGTGCTACAAACCTTACTTTGTTTCTCACAACTTTTCCATCTTCATCCATTTTATTTCTAAATACCCATTTTGTTCCAATTATGGATTTATCATTTGGTTCTTGAACTAAAGTCCAAACTTTGTTTCTCTCGAACTGATTTAGTTCTGCTTGCATAGCCAAGATCCATCCATCGTCCAAGAGAGCTTCGTCCATATTTTTTGGTTCTAACTCAGAGATGAAGGTTGAATCAGCTTGATTTCTGAAGGTTGACCTTGTTCTTACTTTATCACTAGGTTGACCTAGAATTTGATCTTCAGGATGGTAGGTGTAACACCCCCCTCGCGGGTGCTACATACTCGGACTCTAATGCGGAAATAAATCAAAAAAATAAAAAGCTGGTTGCTTTCGGAAAATACTTAAATTAAGTAGCTACGTTCGAAAACGCGGTTCTAAAAATTTTCTGCATGCATAGGCAATACAAACTCAAGATGAAGGAATAAGCTCCTTACAGCACATCAGTATTCACTGTTCATAAAACATAATCATAATATAAATACTGGTCTAATATATAAGTTATTACAAACTTGAAAACATAAGTTCAAAAGCTTGCAGTAATATAATATAAGACTGCTCAAAATAAAAGTCTCCTAAGCTGGTCGGCTAAAAGTAGCCATTGGGGTACAACCTAACATCAACTCCATCAGAACGCTCCATCATCCGAGTCCTCACGTCTCCGCGGGGACTTATGATCAACATCTGTACATGTGTTCAAAAAACACAACCAGGTGTCCAACATGTACAGGCAAAGGTGAGATACTCATATAATAAGTTTAACACGATAGCCGCACAGGCGACAAACAGCATAAATACAGTCTTATGAACAGTTATCTATACAACACAATATTATATCTCAAACACAATCATGATTTATAATAATGCATGGGACTTCAATATCATCTTTCTAATTCATGTACTCCGGAGATTCTAACTTCCCAACATCGAGCGATAGGCCGTAGTAACACCCGCAACACAATTGGTCTCATGAGTCGACCTCTCTATTTAGGTCCGAACTCCAATTGTTCCAGGGTACCACGTCATAACCATATCCTGAATACGCCAGTCTCAGATCAAGTTCATTCGTGTTTGGCAGCCGATTTACCACGGCACGGGGTTGCTACGCCACCGGCCACTTGTGGGATCTCGAACACAAAATGCCCCTATAGACCTAGTGGTCTTGACTGATTAAATTCTCAACTACTAGAGTTGTAGCTCGGTTTCAAATGGCACGTCTGCTGGTTCATGCATGTACACAGAAAGTTTTCTATTTTCTTTGCGTTCATTCTTTCAAATGTCGAGACATAAAGTCCACGACTCGTTTCAAAAAGGCATTAAGCCCACTCAAATCAAAAACACAGGACACGAAGTCCGAGTGCTCAATCCACATTTATTCTTTCAAATGTCGAGACATAAAGTCCACGACTCGTTTCAAAAAGGCATTAAGCCCACTCAAATCAAAAACACAGGACACGAAGTCCGAGTGCTCAATCCACAAAACGCTAGCCCCGACGTCTCGGCCACTAGATTTGGGTTCATCTCAAAGGTTCATCAATTTCCTTTTCTGTCAAACTTTCTCAAAACAACTTTGGAAAATAAAATACACTTTTGTTTTCTTGAAATAAAACATTTCCACATTTTCGGGGAAAAACACCTTTCTTGAAAACAAAACCGTTTTCTAAGGTTTCACGCCCTTTTTAAACACTTTACAGAATAAAACACATTTTGCACAACTTTTCACAAAACCACTTTTTAAAAGAACATACTTTTCAAAAGAACATACTTTTCAAAAAAACATACATTTCAAAAGAACATACTTTTCAAAAGAACATACTTTTCAAAAAAACATACATTTCAAAAGAACATACTTTTCAAAAGGGAACTTAACTTTTCTTGAAAAGCAACACGTTTTCCAAAAACCACTTTTAATTTCAAAACACGGTCTTCAAAACTTTGATTTCGATTCCGAGTCTTTTAACAATTATCGAGACATAGCCAGTCCTATGCTCATCCAGGATATAAATATATGGATAGATATATATATCAATAGTTCAATATCACAATAAGATATCATCCAAGGCATCCATGCCATAGTTATATCAAATAACCAACTATGCACAACACTTAACATCCAATCAATCCAGGAAATAAGTATACATATACATCCAGTCTTAATTCAATCATAACACACCAATCAATCCTTTGCCATGAGGCTACCAAACTCAAAATGAAATACCTCCCTTTACCTCACAAAGGTGTTCACTCCAAACTAGATCGGTTCTCGGTTCCGGCTCCCGTTCCGTTCGCGTCGCCTAAAACAATCAAACACAATTCAATTCAAACAACAAAGCAACATCAACCTATAACATCAAAACATAAGTTTTCTTCCCCAAGAAGGTATAGGGTTCGGCCATGAAAGGATAAAAAGGCTAGGGATCTCATTTGGTTCTAAACTTTTGGATGGTTGGTCCTTAAGCATGATTAACACTAAATCAAGTCCTATGACCCAAAAATTTGAGACAAAACTCATGGTTCTACACCCTATATGTTTTGGCCATGAAGAGGAGAAATAGGTTAGGAGCTTTGGTTGATGTTTTGCTCTTGGGTTTAGGGTTCAAAGACATCAAGTAAGCTAGAACAAGTGCTATATGGCCAAAAATTGCAACAAAACCCATCCTTTCATCATGATTAGGATTCGGCCCTCCCATGGAAGAATAGGGAGAAAATTTCTTTTGGGTTCATGCTTCTTGACACTCAAAGTACACATCATGATGGTTTCATAGAAATTGGTTTCATGATCATAGGATTTTTCTACAATTTTCTATGGATTTTCAAAGTTCTAGATCTAAACTTGGATCTTCATGAATCAAATGATTCAAGAGATGAAATAGAGAGATTGAGAGAGTTAGGATGAGGATCATACCTCCTAGGATCAAAGATTAGTGAAGAAGAAACAAGTTTTCACCTAAAAACTTCAACTTTTGAAGATCAAAATGGGTTTTTGTGAAGAACTTATTGAAGAACACATGAAGAACTTCAAGAACTCTATGAATTTGGATGAACAAGTGAGAGAAAGAAGTGAGAAATAGAGAGTGTGGCCGAAATGGCCAAGAGAGAGAAGAGAGAAATATATATATATATATATATATATATATATATATATATATATATATATGATGTCATGGCAAACTTGTAAATAACCAAAAGGGTAATTTGGTAATTCCTTCAAAGACTAAGGGCATTTTGGTCATTTCCCTTATAAATATCTTGATATTTCTAGAAAGGTAATGATGACATGGTGAGTCACAGGGTCAGAATGGTTATTCCATAATTTCTCAAGGGCAAAACGGTCTTTTCATTCGAGGGCAAATGGTAATTATGAAAAGGTCAAGGGCATTTTAGTCATTTTACGTCCAGATATTTTCTAAACGTAATCATTACACTGATGAGTCATAGCACACCATGTGATTTCAACCTTATCCGTAGCGGGTCACTGAAATCTCGTATACAGCTCCGTTCTTCACCCGATTTAGGTTTTCGCCCAAGAAAGTCGTAGGACGACTTATTTATTTTGAATATTTTCAAAATAACCAATATTGTTGGAAATAAAATGTAAAACCTAATTGTTTCGTTCACGAGTCGAAATTAGGTCTTGATAGTAGAAAAAGACTACTATCCGTGAAAAACGCAGACCAGGCTTCGTTTGAGCTTTCGCCCGAAACTTAACCATGGCTTCCTATGGTTGTGTAGGACATTCCTATCTGGTCAGAATATTTTATTGCCATTTCTAAGGCCTCGAATAAAATATAAGTTCATAATTATTGAATAATTAGGAAAACTCGAAAATCGGGGTGTTACAGTAGGTTTTGAATTGCCAAGCTTTCTGACTATCATTTGACGATTGAGGATTGTGATCATCAATTTTCACTTCTTTGGAGATTTCCTTCCCATTGTTTGTTGGACGATGATCATTCAGATCAAGATCTGCAAGCGATTCGTCCAGCTCTGATAATACTTTATCAGGCTTCTTGTCATCAAATTTAACATGAATAGATTCTTCAATAGTTAGTGATCTACAATTATAAATTCTGAAAGCTTTAGATGTTTCAGAGTATCTTAAGAAAATAACATTATCAACTTTGGCATCAAATTTGCCTAGATTGTCTTTAGTATTTAATATAAAGGGGGCACATCCAAAAGGATGAAAATATGATATGTTGGTTTTTCGTCCTTTCCACAACTCATATGGAGTCTTTTTCATTATTGGTCTTATGTATACTCTATTTTGAATATAGCATGCTCTGTTAACAGCCTCAGCCCAAAAGTTTTTAGAAAAGACAGTGAGTTATCATTGAGTAATGTTCTTGCCATCTCTTGAAGAGACCTATTCTTTCTCTCAACGACCCCATTTTGTTGAGGGGTTCTAGGGGCAGAGAAATTGTGAAGAATGCCATTTTCTTCACAGAATAGTTGGAAGTTTACATTCTCAAACTCTCCTCCATGATCACTTCGGATTGAGTTGATACATATACTTTTCTCATTCTGAATCCTTTTGCAGAATATTGAGAATACTTCAAAAGACTCGTCTTTGTGAGCTAGGAACATCACCCATGTCCATATAGAATAATCATCAATAATGACAAGTCCATATTTCTTTCCACTTAGGGAGGCAATCCTTGTTGGACCAAACAAATCTAAATGTAGAAATTCTAAAGGTCTGGATTTAGAAACAATATTCTTTGAATTAAAAGAACTTTTAACTTGTTTCCCCTTTTGACAGGCATCACAGAGGACATCAGATTTATAGGCAAGCTTTGCTAATCCTCTTACGAGGTTATGCTTTTGTAGCTTTGAGATTAATCTCAAGCTTGCATGACCAAGTCTCATGTGCCAAATCCATTGTTCATCATTCACAGACATTAGACATGATACATTTTGATTAGAGAGGTCCTCTAAGTCAATTTTATATACATTGTTTTGCCTCTTACCAGTAAATAGAGTGGACCCATCAGCATATTTGACTATACATTTATCTTTGTTGAAAGAAACCACAAACCCGTTGTCACACAATTGACTTATGCTAAGCAGATTGTGTTTTAACCCTTCAACTAACAACACATTATTTATAGAAGGAGAGTTATTCTTACCAATCTTACCAATACCTACAATCTTTCCCTTTTGATTGCCACTGAATACAACCGATCCTTTAAACTTTGGCTTTAGGTCTAGGAACTGTTATGATCCAAAGTGGATCTATTGAATGTAGGATCTTTCTAGGAGAATTGATCCGTAGTTGAAAATTCAAACTAAAATTGGATGAACCTAGACAAAGCCTATGGCTATGTGCGTGAGGCAAATTCAAAGTAAAATAGCATGAACCTAGACAAAGCCTATGGCTACGTGCGTGAAGCAAAATTAAAAAATAACATAAAGAAAGGGAAAAGATGAAGGGGAAGGGAAATGGAAGAAAGCGCCACAACTCCATGGATTAGATGGAGTGATAAGCTCAAGGAAGATCCGCCACAAGAGTAAGAAGCTCTTGATGAGAATCACAAGGTTCTACTCTAGAACCTTCAAGAGGAGACTCTCTCTCTCAACTCTCTCTAAATTCTCAATGTGAGAAAAATTCTAAACTTTCAATTATGATTCAAATGGCTTACAAGGAGGTATTTATATGACCTCTCATCCTCTCAAGCTCTCATGTGCACCTAAGCTACAAGGCTTAAGGCTTGTGCGCGCCTCTCCTCTATTGGATGGGCCTTGATGACTACTCTTGGCCCATTTACAAGTCCATGACCAAAAAGTCAAACTACAAAAAGTCAAAGTACAAAAAAAAAATCCTACTTTTATTACATATTTTCCTATGCTTTTACAAAATCCTAAAACTAGTGGAGAAATCCTCTTGATAGCTTTCCAGGATCATATCATCCCCTCCTTCTTGAAGGAATTCGTCCACGAATTTGAAGACTTTGAGTCCTACATCACAATACACGTAATTAGTTTTATTTTAATGGAAGTTAAAAACAAACAATTATTATTGGAATTTGATACTCCTTTTGTCTCAACTTATCCATCGGGGTCAAACATCACTTGTAAGAAAATGGCCCAAGTTGCCCAAGCAAAATGGGTTATGACCTCTTCAAAAGCACTGTGAATGTTTTGCCATATATCCTTCAAATGATTGTGAAAGCCATTGAAGCTTTTGGGTTTTCCTTTTGGTTTCGTGTCATGAGAGTTGGGAACCTTTGGAATGATACTCAAGTTGAGTTTTAATTTTCCCCTTTGGATGAGACCTTGAGGCTTTGGCCTTGGTTCCCCATTCTTAATGTGCACTAGAGGGTCTACACAAATATGCAAGGGAGAAGTATTAGTAGACAAACAATTATTTGTAAGTTTTTGGGTTTGGTCGACTAATAACTCTTCCTCAACCTTTTCTTTCACTATGAGTAAACTCTCTTTCTTTCTCTCTTTTTTTACCTCAACCTCATTCTTTATTTCTTTTTCCATTGAGGCTTTTCTCTCTTGCTCTCTTTTGATTTTCATTTTCTTTCTATCCTCACACACTTCTTTTGTAGAAAGTGGCACAAGTTTAATGGTGTGGTTTTTATGTACAAAAGAGAACGTGTTAGTTTAGCCTTCATGAATTACTTTACGATCAAATTGCCATGGCCTTCCAAGTATAACATGACTCACCTCCATAGGAGACACATCACAAAGAACCTCATCATTGTAATGACCAATGGAAAAATTTAACAAGACTTGTTGATCCACTACTTCACCATCATTATTTAGCCATTGTAGTTTATATGGTTGCAGATGAGGAATTGTTTTAAGACCAAGTTTGGTCACCAAGATGGTGCTAGCTACATTGGTTCAACTACCACCATCAATGATCAATGCACACATTTTACCTTCTATCATGCATCTTGTTTGGAAAATGCTCTCCCTTTGGCTATCATCATTTTCATTAATATGCATTCCTAGTAATCTTCTTACCATGAGTAAATCGCCCTCAATATGTTTTATCTCACAATCTTTTTCACTCTCACTTGTAGAAGATGCACTAGTTTAAGATGATGATGATGCACTATTTTCACGTTCTTTACCCCTAGAGATCATGGTTCTCTTGTTGGGGCAATGGGATGCAATGTGTCCTCTTCCAAGGCACTTAAAGCACTTTATATCCCTAGATCTAGGTGCATTAGAATGAGTAGGAGATGAAGGAGATTTAGAGTTAGAAGAATTGGGCCTTGTCCCATTTTTACCCATGTTGGTCGCGGCTCCAATCGCATTGGAGGAGTCTTCCTCCTTCTTAGAATCTTTCCAACTTGTTGAGGAATAATTAGAAAATGGCTTCTTGTAGGATCTCCTTCTCTTCAATTGTTGCTCAACTTTGATTGCTTGATGCACCAAATCTTCCAATTCAACATAATGATGCAATTCAACTATGTCCAAGATCTCTTGATTCAAACCATTTAGGAACCTTGCCATAGTTGCTTTTCTTTCTTCATTAATGTTTGCCCTAATCAATGCAACTTCCATTTTCTTAAAATATTCATCCACGCTTTTGTTGCCTTGATTAAGCCTTTGAAGCTTGTTATGGAGCTCCCTATGATAGTGTGAAGAAACAAATCTCTTCCTCATGATGGCCTTCATTTCTCTCCAAGTAGAAATTAGATCATCTCCATTCCTCCTTTTCTCCTTGATTAGTTGATCCCACCATATTAATGCATAGTCTACAAATTCTATGGATGCCACCTTAACCTTCTTCTCTTCACTATAATGTTGGCATGCAAAAATTTTCTCTATTTTGGTTTCCCACTCTAAGTACAATTCGGGATCATTTTTACCTTGTAATGTTGGCACTTTTATTTTTACACCTTCAAGCCTATCATTTTGTCTCCTCACTCTATCCTCCCCATACTCTCCATGTCTCCTTCTATGCCTCCTTCTTCTTCGGTCATCCTCTTCATATTCATTGTCTTCATGTGATGAGTTTGCATGAGAAGAACTTTCTTGCCTTGGACTTCTATTTCTTGTGCCTCTTGAAGCTCTTTCAAGGCCTTCAAGTCTATCTTTAACCTCATCATTTTGCCTTTGAAGAAGCCTTTCCAAATATCTTGTCATTCTTTGGAGTTTCATGTCATATGCCGCAGTTCTAGGTGAAGGTGGTGTACTACCTCCACTATCACCTCTTGTTTGTGACATGATTACAATTTCAACAAAAAGCAAAAAATTAAAATGGACCTCACCACTCAACTAAGTGTTTCACTCTTAGAATGTTCACTCGTGTATCACACAAATAGGCTTTTTAGCAAATGTACACTCTTGCCTTTTTCCACTCTAAAGTCTCACTCAAAGGCTCTTGAAGTAGAAACAAGCAATTCCAAGATATAATGCCAAATACACTTGCAAACAAATCAAACCAAGAGTAATTCACTCCCAAGAATTTCAAAGAAAGAAAACTACAAGACAAAACTAAGAAGTTTAAAAGACAAACTAAAAATGCTCAACAAGAAATAGCACACTCAAATAGAATTGAAAGAAGACAAGTAGAAGAAGAAAGAATAAGAAGAAAGAAGAAGTTGAAAATTAAACTTTTTCTTAATGTGTTCTTGATTTTCGAAATTTTCTTGCTCAAGTAAGCTCATACACAAAGTTTCAAGGCTGAATAGTGGCAAGACTTTTTCTGCAAATAAATTTTTTTTGAACTTTGGATATTTGCACTTTTGCCCCAATTTTTTTTAAGATTGCGTTTTGGTCCTTTGGATTTTTCAGATTTGGACTCTTTTTCCTTTTCTATAATTTCTGAACTATTTTTTTTATATAACAGCCACTGACTTTTCGAAATTACAAAAACAGCCCAAACACAACTATTTCACAAATATAAGTTCAAAGAGCCTTCTAAAATTGCTTTTGTAAGAAGCAAATTGAATTTCAAAAATCAAATATAAAATTCACTATTTTTATGCTTAGATCTTTCATTCAAGTGGCTGATCAACAAGTTAACCAACACTTTTGAAATTCATCATGATCTATCAAGCAATTTTCCCAAGGATCTCAAGAAATATGAAGAACACTTATGAACATCAAGAAAATTCAAATTCAAAAGAATAGACCAAATCTAACACAATTATATGTACAATTCGAAAATTCAAACCATAAGAAAAACAAACAACACAACTAGAACACAAAATCAAGATCAAAAGGATCTAGATCTAGATTTTCAAATTTTTGAAAATTGGCGCCAAGAACAAATTTCAAATTTGAAATTTGCGCCAAAATTTTTTTGAAATTTTTTTTTTCAAGCTTCTAACTCTCCTAGAGGCTAGCTCTAAATACCAAATGTTATGATCCAAAGTGGATCTATTGAATGTAGGATCGTTCTAGGAGAATTGATCCGTAGTTGAAAATTCAAACTAAAATTGCATGAACCTAGACAAAGCCTATGGCTATGTGCGTGAGGCAAAATTCAAAAATAACAAAAAGAAAGGGAAAAGATGAAGGGGAAGGGAAATGGAAGAAAGCGCCACAACTCTATGGATTAGATGGAGTGATAAGCTCAAGGAACATCCACCACAAGAGTAAGAAGCTCTTGATGAGAATCACAAGGTTCTACTCTAGAACCTTCAAGAGGAGACTCTCTCACTCAACTCTCTCTAAATTCTCAATGTGAGAAAAATTCTAAACTTTCAATTATGATTCAAATGGCTTACAAGGAGGTATTTATATGACCTCTCATCCTCTCAAGCTCTCATGTGCGCCTAAGCTACAAGGCTTAAGGCTTGTGCGCGCCTCTCCTCTATTGGATGGGCCTTGATGACTACATCTTGGCCCATTTACAAGTCCATGACCAAAAATTCAAACTACAAAAAGTCAAAGTACAAAAAAAAAAAATCCTACTTTTATTACATATTTTCCTATGCTTTTACAAAATCTTAAAACTAGCGGAGAAATCCTCTTGATTGCTTTCCAGGATCATATCAGGAACATAGACTTTTCTCCCGTCATGTGTCGTGAGCATCCACTGTCCAGGTACCATTATTGGTGTTTTCTTGCAACAGAGATTATCTTATTCTTAGGTACCTAGATAGACTTGGGTCCTTTTTTGTTAGTTGCAGGTAACTTTTTAGTTCTAGCATTTCTTTTGTGTAAGCATTTGGATGCAGAGTGTCCATTTTTACCACAAATAGAACAATACATTACTCTTTTTATCTCAGAAGTTTTTGGATTTTCTTTTTCATATCCAATGCCAGATTTATCATAAGGAGATTTATATCTCAGAATTAAATTAAGCTTTTTCGAACCATCAGTGAATTTAGATAGACTATCAGTTAAGTAAGTAACTTGATGCTCAAGTTTCTCAACTTCACAGGATGTACTGGACTTAGAGCTTGAGACTTCAGTTAGGTTGATTATCTCTTCTCTTTGTTCTTTATTCTCAATATAGACTTTGTCAAAATCTTTATTGAGTTTGGTAAATTTTCTTTTAAGAGCTTTATATTCTAAATAAATAGTGCATGATTCATTTAATAACTCTTCATATGCATCTTTAGAATAGTCAGATATATTTACCTCTTGCTCTTCTATTTCTATCTCAGAGGAAATACTTGCCATGAGACACATATCTGCTGTTGGGGATGCATGTGGAGATCTTTCCAGAATATCCATTAGGTTTATCATTCCCCAAGCAGTTGTCTTTTCAGCTAGGGCTTCTCTTCTTGCTCCATGTACACTCCGAAATAGGAAAGCTCTTGCCTCACAATCAAGAGCAACTCTTCTTCTTTCCTCTAAGGTGCAATATTCTAGAGGTTTCATGGTGTATTCTCCATTGATGATAATGATGGGACAAAAGATTTCATCAGTGAGAGTTTTCCAGTGTTCTTCTGATCCTTAGGTCGTTACAAAGGATCTGAAGTTTTCTTTCTAAGATACATATTCTGATTCTGATGATTGATAAATAGGTGGTGCTCTAGAACGAGCAGGCCGCCTTCTCATAAATAGGGCGTCTAGTATGTCAAGCACTCTTTTCGCAATATCACAATACATCACAATGTTGACAATTCTTTCTTCCAAGGCACATGTAAGAGTGTAAACAGCTCTAGCATTGATTTTCACTCTTCTTTCTTCTTCTTCAGAACACTCAGCCCTTGGTTCAACTATTCGTTCACTATTGATAACAGTAGTAGGACAAATGTTATCATCGGTATATGCTCTCTATAGGTCATCAACATTTTGTTCTAAGTTGAATCTCATGAATAGTTCTCTCCACATGGCATAATCACCAGTTCCATAGAACATAGGTGGTCTGCTTATAGAAAGACTACTGAAATCTCCTAATGATTCAACCTCAGGATATGAGATGATTGAAGAGGTAGATTGTTCCTCTTCTTCAGAAGATTCTTCAGAGAGTTGATTTTCAGACCATAGGCATAGGTTTGCCTCTTCTTCGTTTTCTTCTTCTTCAGAGGAGTCAAGGTCTTCCCATGTTGCCATGAGATTCTTGCTTTTCTTTTTGAAGAACTTTTTCTTATCTTTCAGCTGAGGGCACTCAGCCTTGAAGTGTAACACCCCCCTCGCGGGTGCTACATACACGGACTCTAATGTGGAAATAAAACAATAAAATAAAACGCTGGTTGCTTTCGGAAAGTACTTTAATTAAGTAGCTACGTTCGAAAACGCGGTTCTAAAAATTTTCTGCATGCATAGGCAAACAACTCCAGACGGAGGAATAAATTTCATATCACACATTGATATTCACTGTTCATAAAACATAAACATAACGCAAAACCTGGTCTAATATATATATCATATTACAAACCTAGGAATAAATCAACATACGTGCAGTAATAAAATATAAGCCTGCTCAAAAACAAAAGACTCCTAAGCTGGTTGGCTAAAATTAGCCATTGGGGTACAACCCAATGTCGGCTCCTTCAAAAGTTTCCATCGTTCGAGCCCTCACGTCTCCGCGGGGACCTATAACCAACATCTGTACATGTGTTCCAAAAACACAGCAAGGTGTCCAACATGTACAGGCAAAGGTGAGATACTCATATAAAGTTATCACGATAGCCGCACAAGCGACAAACAGCAGTATAAACATCCACAGATAAATACAGTTATATGAACAGTTATTTATATAATACAGTACAACATCCCAAACACTATCATCAGTTATAATAATGCATGAGACTTCAATATCATCTTTCTAATTCATGTACTCCGGAGATTCTAACTTCCCAACATCGAGCGATAGGCCGTAGTAACACCCGTAACACAATTGTTCTCATGAGTCGGCCTCTCTATTTAGGTCCGAACTCCAATTGTTCCAGGGTACCACGTCATAACCGTATCCTGAATACGCCAGTCTCTGATCGAGTTCATTCGTGTTTGGCAGCCGATTTACCACGGCACGGGGTTGCTACGCCACCGGCCACTTGTGGGATCTCGAACACAGAATGCCCCTATAGACCTATTGGTCTTGACTGATTTTATTCTCAACTACTAGAGTTGTAGCTCGGTTTCAAATGGCACGTCTGCCGGTTCATGCATGTACACAAAAAGTTTTCTGTTTTCTTTGCGTTCATTCTTTCAAATGTCGAGACATAAAGTCCACGACTCGTTTCAAAAAGGCATTAAGCCCACTCAAATCAAAAACACAGTTCATGAAGTCCGAGTGCTCCATCCACAAAAAACTAGCCCCGACGTCTCGGCCACTAGGTTCGGTTTCGTCTCAAAGTTTCATTATTTTTCCTTTGGTTTCATTTTCTCAAAACACTTTGGGAAACAAAACATACTTTGGTTTTCTTGAAAAAAAACATCCTTTTTGATCAAGAGAACGTTTTTCCGTGAAAACACCTTTCTTGAAAACAAAAACCTTTTTCTAAGGTTTCACATCTTTTTAAAACGCTTTACCGAAATAAAACACGATTTGCACGACTTTTCACAAAACCACTTTACTTTTCAAAACAAAAATACTTTTCAACAAGAAAGACAACTTTTCTTGAAAAAGCAACACGTTTTCCCAAAAATCACTTTTTGATTTAAAAACACGGTTTTCAAAACATAGATTTAGGATTTCGAGTCTTTTAATAAATTATCGAGACATAGCCAGTCCTATGCTCATCCAGGGTATAAATATATGTATAGACATCAACAATCCATAATCATCATCATAATATCAACTAAGGCATCCATGCCACAAATTATCAAATAGACAATTATGCACAACATTTAACATCCAATCAATCCAGGATATAAGTATACATATACATCATTCAAACTCATCTCTAAATCATCACGCAAGACATCATAACACATATATCAAACATGCACTATGAAGCTACTCAAACTTAAATGACTACCTCCCTTTACCTCTCAAATTTGCTTAGTCCAAACTTGATCGATTCTCGGCTCCGGCTCCGGTTTCGTTTGCGTCGCCTAAAACAATCAAACACCATTCAATTCAAACAACAATTCAACATCAATCTATAACATAAGAACACAAGTTTTCCTTCCCCTAAAAGGTATAGGGTTCGGCCATGAAGGTAAAAAGGGTTAGGGATCTCATTTGTTTCCAAATTTTTGGTTAGTTGGTTCATGAACTTAGTTAACACTATTTCAAGTCCTATGACTCAAAAATGTGAAACAACACTCATGGATTTTCCCCATGAAGCTCTCAGCCATATAGGGCAATCTAGGCTAGGAATTGATTTGGTTTTCCATCACTTGGATTCAAGGACACTAGGAAAGCTAAGGATGGAATCAAGAGTTAGAAATCAAAAATTTGATGAAAAGCACTATTCATCATCACCCTTAGGTTTCGGCCACTTTGGGGTTTTAGAGCTAGGATGAGACTTGGATCATGAGCTCTTGGGTTTAGATAGAGGGTGATGAGGTGAGTTCAAAGAACTTGGTTTCACCTCCAAAGGATTTTCCTACAATTTCCTATGGATTTTCAAAGTTTTGGATCTAAGAATGAGTTTCATGAAAATGGAGTTTTGATCTTGATATTGAAAGAGATTCAAGAAGATATGAGACCATAGAAGTGATCTTACCTTAAAATGGATGAAGATTGGTCAAGAAATCAAGTGATTTCAACAAGCTTTCAAGGTTTTCTCAAGGATTCAATGGAGGTTTTTTCTCTAGGGAAGATGAAGTGTTCTTGGTGTTCTTGGGGGGCTGGGCTGCGTGGAATTAGGGGCTGAGAGGGCTGTTCCAGCCTTCTAAAGAGTTCATTAAGGGTAAAAAGGTCATTTGGTTCAAAGGGTAAAATGGTAAAAGGTGAAAAGGCTTAAGTTAGGGGTATTTTGGTCATTTCGCGTCCCGAAATTCCCGATGGTCATGACGACTCTGGCATGCTCTCCCAAGTGAGTTGACATGATGTGATATCAAGATTATCCGTTGTCGGATCCTGGCAAGTCCATACGCGGCTCCGTTCTCCACCCGATTGAAGATTTCTCTCGAACGGAGGTCAGGAAATGATTTTTTTGAAATTTTTGCGAAATTTCACCAAAACGTAGAGAATCGAATTCTAAGACTTACTGTCTCGTTCACGGGTCCATCTGAGGTCTTCTGAGCAGTAAAATCATACTGTCAATGTAAAAACGCAGACCGGGCTCCGTTTGAGTTTTCGACTCAAAACTTAATCGTAGCTTCCTACGATATCGGTGAGCATGATTATGGTCTCGGAATATTTTATATCCCTTTCTAAGACCTCGAATAAAATATAAGTTCATAAATACTGATTAAAAGAAAAACTCGAACATGTCAACGATGGTTTCTCCATTTTCCATTGTGAACATTTCATATTGGCTCATAAGAATAATGATCTTTGAATCCTTCACTTTGGACGTTCCTTCATGAACATTGGATAGAGTATCCCAGATTTGTTTCGTTGATTCACATGCATGAATTTTTTGGAACTCGTGTGGACTAAAAGCACACATCAGGGTGTATCTTGCTTTGTAGTTTTGCTCCATCCTTCTTCTCTCATCTTCGGTCCACTGAGCTTCATCTTTCTCAGGGCCATTAGAATTGTTTACAATGTTGGGACCACTCATGATTAATGGCCAAAGAGCAAAGCTGGTGCTCAAGATGAATCCTTTGAATCTTTCTTTCCAATAGAGGTAGTGAGTGCCATTGAAAAAATGCGGTCTAGTCAAGGAGATACCTTCCAGAATAGGTTGACTCCCACTGGGCATCCCTTGTCCTGCCACCGAGCTTTGGATCTTTTCCTCAAGCACGGCTAAATGCTCAACCCAAAGGCTGAGCTCTGATACCAACTGAAAGTGAAATAGGGAAACACAAGAAGGGGGTTGAATTGTGTTTCTTAACCAATTTTGAAATCCTTTTCTGAAAAGCGTTTTAGACAAGCAAGATGAAGAATCAAATAAAAACGTTAAACAACGTTTAAGAGACTTTGTTTTCAATCCCTAAGTTAGTAAATAAATAAACTTAACAAGATAGGAATAGAGAGATTCACACAGAGATATATCCTAGTTCACTCTTTCAAATCAAAGAGCTATGTCCAGTCCCTTCCCTGAGAAGGTTTTTCCACTAAATCACTTAGCACTTTTCACAAGTTGTTTCCTAGTTACTCCACGACTATAACTCCAAGTATTCTACACCTCTCCAGGCTACAAGTATTCTTTTATAGACAAGCCTCTTCAGGCTTAACAAATCCTAAGACTTGAGTGGGGTTTTTCTTCGAGCTTTTTACAAACTCACTAAAAGTGAGAGTATTACACGATATAGCTCTTAACAATCTGTTTGTAACTTTACAATGAAAGAATAAGAAGGTTTACAGATCAATATCGCTTTGAAGCTTTTTGTTGCACAATGAATTTTCTCTTGAATAATTTCTTGCTCTTGTGTATCTTCTTTTTCTTCAGAAGAGGGTCTTCTTATAGCTTTGTCTGTCCTTATAAATTCAAACAGTAGGAAACTTTTCCGTTTAGACTTAGTGAAAAAAATCCGTTAGACACAAGTCTATTTGCCAGCTGTTTTCCGTTAGATATTTGTCCTTTTGAAAATGAGGAGGCAAGGTTGCTCTTGGTAGAATAGCACCTTGAATTGTAGCAGATTGATTTTCCCTTTTGGCCGACAAGCATTTTGCTCGACATGATTCTTTGCTCTACGTGGTTTGCTGTGTACGACGTTTGTACCTTCTTTTGTCTTATGTGAAAAGATATTTTCTTTTCAAAATAATCAAGACTTTTGAAAAAAAGAGAGAGCCACGTCATCTGTAAAATAAAGTTAGTGGACGCACAAGTATATATAAAAACTTGGACGCACAATTTGTAAGACAATTGGACGCACAATTGTGTAGACAGTTGGACGCACAAAAATACTATATAATGATGTCTGTACGTGGGCCTTTACCACTTTAGTCCATAAATCTTTTGGATGAACCACAATGTTTCTGTGGACACAGATATTGCTTTGAGCTTTTTGTTCTTTATGAGCGAGATGAAACTTTGGACTTTGCAAAATAATGATCTTTTTGAGAGTCTGTATGAAGTCAGAAATATAAAAGAGGTCTTTTGACCTTATGGATTAGTATAATCTGGACTTCGAGTATATTCATTAAACATATAATAATTTGGTAATCATTAAAACTTTTAGGGGTCATTAGCCATTACTGTTTTGGTTCTAACATGATCATCCTCCTGGAATTCTAAAGGTCTCCTCTGCTTGTCAGCATAGCTCTTCTTCCTATCCCTTGCGGTTTTCATCTTTTCCTGGATCAACTTAACTTGTTCCGTTGTCTGTTGTACCAACTCAGGGCCTAACAACTGATTTTCTCCAGTTTCATACCAACACAACGGAGTTCTGCACTTTCTCCCGTACAAAGCTTCATTCGGCACCATCCCAATACTTGAGTGATAACTGTTGTTGTAGGTAAACTCAATCAAAGGAAGAAAATCGTCCCAAGTTCCCGTGTGTTCCAACACACATGCTCTTAGAAAATCGTCCAACAATTGAATCGTCCGTTCTGACTAACCATCCGTTTGGGGATGATAAGCAGAATTTAACCTTAACTTGGTTCCTAACGCTCCGTTTAAACTTTTCCAAAACCTCGAAGTAACCCTTGGGTCTCAGTCTGAGATAATACTCGAAGGCACACCATGCAGACGTACCACCTCCCTGATGTAAATCTGAGTCAGCCTCTCCAGAGAATAGTTCTGGTTGATAGGTAAGAAATAGGCACATTTCGTCAACCTATCTATGATGACCCAAATTGCATCACACCTTTTCTGAGTCTTTGGTAACCCAGAAACAAAGTCCATTGCAATACTGTCCCATTGCCATTCCGAAATATCCAATGACTGTAACAATCCTGCTGGCTTCTGGTGTTCAACCTTCGCCATTTAACACACTAAACAGGATAGGACATAAGCTGCACCTTCCTTCTTCATCCCTGGCCACCAGAATCACTTCTTCAGATCCTGATACATCTTAGTAGCTCCTGGGTGAAAACTTAACTAGCTCTTATGCGTTTCCTCGAAAATCATATTCTTAACTTCACTATCCTCAGGCACGCAGATTCTGTAGCCAAACCTGATAAGGCCATCTGAACCCCTCTTAAACTCAAACGTCTCACCTTCCTCGATCAACTGGTTAACCTTGTTAAGGTAATCATCCTCAGCTTGCCTTTTCCAAAGCAGATTCAGGAAATCCCTGGTAACCTTGATCATTCCAAGATTCATCTTATCCTCGATGATTTTCACGTCCAAATTTAGATCTCTAAACTGCTCTAACAACTCTAGCTCTCGTACCATCATCGCAGATACGTGCAGGGACTTACTACTTAGGGTATCCGCTACGACATTCGCCTTACCTGGATGGTATTGCAGGTTGAATTCATAGTCTTTTATGAATTCCATCCACCTTCTCTGCCTCATGTTCAATTCCTCTTTACTCGGATAGTAAATAAGGATGTCATCGATAAACACGACAACAAACTCGTCTCGGAATGGTCAGAATATCCTGTTCATATAGTCCATGAACACAACCGGAGCATTAGTCACAACGAACGGCATAACCAAATACTCGTAATACCCATACCGACATCGAAAAGCAGTCTTCTGTATATCCTCCTTCCTTACTTTGATTTGAGGATAACCAAATCACAGATCGATCTTGGAAAACACAGTTGCTCCCCTCAATTGATCCATCAAATCATCTATCCTCAACAATGGATACTTGTTCTTTATCATCACTTTTTTTGGCTGACGATAGTCGACATATAACCTTGAACTCCCATCCTTCTTCATGACGAACAGTATCGGAGCTCCCCATGGCGATGCACTAGGTCTGATGAATTCCTTGCCTAACATCTCAGCCAACTGTTTCTTCAACTTTGCCAACTCTGCTGGAGACATTCGATAAGGTGTTATCGAAATAGGTCAAGTTCCTGGTACAAGATCTATGGTGAACTCGATCTCCCTTTCCGATGGTAACCCTGGAACATCATCCGGAAATACCTCTGGAAATTCCCGCACAATCGGCAGCGCTTCCGCGTTCAGAGTTTCCTTCGCTTCTAAGGAGAATAGCACCATGCACACTCCAGATCGTATACCCTTCGGAGTACCTTCATTAGCAAGCGTCAATCCAGATTGCTCAAAGAAACAAAGAGTCTTATTTCAACAGTCCAGTATCACATGGTTAGCCGAAAGCCAATCCATGCCTAAAATAACATCAATTTGCAGCATAGGCAGACAGACTAAGTTAAGAATGAAATGTCTGTTTTCTATTATGATAGGGCATTTCAAACACACAAATAGGGTAATAAATGAATCACCAGTGGGTGTGGAAACAGTAAGGTCATAAGGTAAAGATGAAACTGGTAACCTTAAATGATCCATGCACTTCATAGAAATAAACGAGTGAGTAGCCCCCGAATCAAGCAACATAGATAAGAGCTTGCCTGAAACTAAACACTTACCTTGAATCAGATCTGGGCATCGAGAGGATTCAGCTCCCCTCACGGTAAACACTCTTTTCGTGGCTTGTGGTCTCGCAGCCTGTCCAGTCACACCCGACGGTCGTGCATTCCCTTGCCTGCAGTCCTTAGCCATGTGTCCTTGCCTTCAACATGTATAGCAAGTTATGGTCCTCTCGGGCGCTTGACTTCTGCAGTCTCAGGCCATGTGTGGCCTTCCACACTGGAAACAACCTTACAACCCTTGAGTTGCACTTAGCCTCTGATTTCCAGCATCTCCTGCCCTCTGTGCTGGTCTCTGATATGGCCCGCGGCCACTCTGAAATCTTCCACCTCTACCTTTCTGGTTACTGCGGATCGGTCCTTTGCTCATTGTCGCCATCTCTCTTATCCTTTCGATGTTCTCAATTGTCGAACACCGATCCAGCATATCAGGGAACACGGTACTCCCCATCGGTACTATAGCCTTTTGAATCTCATATTTCAAACCGTCCTCAAACCTACAGCACATCCACTCCTCGTCCGGATACCTCTGATAAAACTCTGAGAATTTAAGCAACACCTCAAACCTTGCTGCATATTCCCTGATTGTTGTGTTGCCTTACTTCAAACTCTGGAACTCCTTCTCCTTTTCCCTCCTGGTCATCCAAGGAAAATACTTCTCTAGAAAACATTCTCGGAATAGCCCCCAAGTTACGGCTCTTCCTTCAGCTTCAAACAGCCTCTGCTTCCCTTTCCACCACATATCTGCTCCTCCCACCAACATGAAAGAAGCATAAGAAACCTTCTGAGCTTCATCACAGCGTGTCGCTGGGAAGATCTTTTCTAACTCTTGAATCCACAACTCTGCCCCCTAGGGATCATAGTCCCCATTGAACTGAGGAGGTTCTCGCCTCATGAAGGCATCCAAACCAGCATCTTCAGTTCTAACAATCCGCTGCTGTTGTTGATTCTCACGGGTCAGCTGAATGAGTTAAGCATTCTGTTTCGTTTGCTGTAGCATAGCAGCAGCCATATCCCTCATAGTCCTGAGGATTTCTAGCGACTCAGCTCCATTCCCATAATGTGAAGCTTCAACCTCCTGACCTCCATTGGGTTCGGTCCTACCTCTGCCTCTACCTCTTCCTCGAGTCATTTGTTCCTGATTCAAGTAATCGTTAGCTCAGAGTTCAAACACGATAAGCAACATAAGTGCATACATCTACTTATCATTCATACAAGCACTACAACAATCGATCGTGTTCATTCTACCCCTCTAGACACAGTCGTACTCCCTTGCAGAGACGACAAACTTAGCCAGTTCAACTTCCTAATATATCATAGTCTTGGTCCCCGACTTCACTGCAACAGAAAAGGCTTTTAATAGCGTTTATTTTTGGCATTTAATAGCGCTTTTAAGCTCTATTAAATAGAGCGCTATTAAAGGTTGAACAAATAGTGGCATTTAAAAAAGCGCTATGTAAAGTAGAAAAGACAGCGAAAAGACAGCGCTTCCTCAAGGAAGCGCTATCTAAAACCCATGATTAGATAGCGCTTCCTTGAGGAAGTGCTATCTAAAAACCATTAATAGACAGTGCTTCCTCAAGGAAGAACTGTCTATTCTTGGTTTTTAGATAGCGCTTCCTCTATTTTCTACTACTCTTCCCTGCACTCAGCAAAACCCAGACAGCAGTACAGTATACATAATTGGCACAGTATAAATAAATTCATTTCATTCATTAAAAATGTTACAATATACACCTAGAGTACAGTATACACAATTCAAACTAATTCAAACATGCATATTACAATATACAATCCCAGACATTACAATACACTACACTAGCTAGCGACTAATTAACCAAAACATCCAGCAAAGCATCAACCTGCAAAATTGGAGACAAATCATCAAACTATTAAATGAACTTGAAGTATAATTCAATCTAATCATCACAACGCACAACTTAAATATAACACTAAAAAGACAAACTTAATTACCTTGATTCATAATAATATAGTTACACCACTCATTCAAAATTTCAAACACTTGATCATCGATGTATGTGTCATATTTACTATCGGGAAAGTACTGCATGCGATAGAAAAAGTAAATTAAGTTAGAATCAAAGTACATTCAAATGGTCCAAATGTAAGTGTAATTAAACCGAAATTACGTATCGACGATAGGATTTGAATTTGGTTATGAGCGATGATATCCTTAAGGAACCTTAGAACGTAGTATCCACAGTCTATGGTGTTGTATTGGCGGGCGCACTATAAAACAAAAATAATAAGTTAATTGGTTTTAAATTTAAATAATTGCATAATTACAATGTGAACAAATTAATACCTATACAAAGATCCATTTAATCTTTGATAATTTTGAAGATCGGGACTTGGCTCCCCTTTTGCATCCACGATGAATTATCAAAGCACTAAAATGCAAAAACAAACAAATTTGTTAAGGTGCACATACAATTTGAATCACAACATATATGAGATAAATTTCAAATCATTTTTCTTACTCGTTAAAGATAGTCATAAGAATTTTCCGCTGTGTAAAGGGTACATGCAATGGATTCATGTAATAGATTGTGTCTTCATTGGGATTGATCGCTAACAATACCCAATGTCCCCTACAAAACAAGAAAATGAGTTAGCAAATCATAAGCACATAATTAATCACAATAAAATACAATACCATGTCATTAATTAACTAAATGACTCACACTACGTTCACAAGTGCCAGAAACAGGGAATTGCCATCTGGACTTGCTAGCTCAAGCCGTTCAGCTATGTACTGTTTTTGCCCAGATATGTATGGATGTAAAGCTGTTTTATCTGGGCATAAGAACACAAACCTCCCAGTGTTATTCATGGGGATCAACATCTCTCGGTATAAAGTACCTTAAAACATGTATAATAAGCATATATATATATATATATATATATATATATATATATATATATATATATATATATATATATATATATATATATTATGAATAATAAAAGAAGTTATATACTTTAAAGTTTGATGTATTACCTGAGATATACGCTAATACCAGTCTGACTGATTTCATCATGAGTGATAATCTCCTCGATTTCGTCTTTACCCACTGATAGCGTATGTTGATAACCCAGAATTTCTTCATCCATCTCCAATTCTATTACGCTGCTCAAGCCTTTTTTTACCTGGATCCTCATGTAGGATATACAATCATATGAGCTTGCTGCTATAGGAGGCCGAGAGGAGGATTGCTGCTTCTTAGGGGATGTAATGGACCCCTTTGTATGCTCCTTGTTAATTATAGGAGGTCGAGACTCCACAATCTTCTTGCCCTTGTCCTTGGATTTGGATTTTTCGGAGATAACCTACATATTGCAATAAAGTAGTTAGTGACCACCCAGTTTAATAAATATATACAACATATCATAATGGATAATAATTATTAACATACCTGCACGAGGTTGATTGGCCATGCGACAAAGGTACCTATTGCATGATCCACTACCATGACATCAACATGCTCAATTGGTACAGGCAACGGTGCATGCCCCTCCAGTGCAACTTCAATATTCAATTTCACATGGCCAGGAGGTAATGGTAGGTTATGCAATGTGGCACCCTCCTCATTAAAGACCATCGTCCTAGCGACAATGCGATGAGTTGGGTGCCGTAGATACAAGTTGCACAGTTTTATGCCCTAAACCAATGATAAAGAAAATATTAATTAATTAGTATGAATTAAACCTTCAATGCAATACATAAAATTAAAAAAATATCATTTATAAGTATTACCTCGAGAAGAGGTAAATGGGGTTGCACAATGGTGCAACTATCTCTGACACTTTGTGGGATAGGGGTAGGAGGATCACCAGTTGGCTCACAATCAGCACGTCCCTGCTTATCCTGCTTGCTAGCCTTTAACTCCTCTACTTCACGAGCTAGCTCGGCTAGCCTCCTTTGAGTCTCCAATTGAGTTAACATATCATGATGTTTTGCACGTTGTTGTGTGCCAAAAACAATCCTCTGGGAGACGGCAAACCCCACACCCCTAAGGCGACCAGGGTATTCTTTGAGATTCAATGCTCGTGAAAGAATGTCTTGACGGTTAACACAGTCTATGATGACAACCAAATGGTGAGGTTGCCTTTGAAGATCTTATGGTTGAATTCAAGACATGATAATTTCGTGTTCTTCTTTAGAAATAATATGAACCGACATCAAAGTGAAAAAAATAAGAAAATGGATAGAAAGAGATGATGAGGCGCCACAAACCAAGAAGGTTTGATAAGCCAAGTGATGTTCACCACAAGAACCTTGGATTCTTGATAAGAACTAAGTTTGGTTCAACCAAGAACCTAGGAGAACAATATTCTCACAAAATGGATTTGATCCAAATTCAACATCCAAGATGTCATTCATGTTGTTTGGGGTGTAATACATATAATAGTCATCCAACTCTTGGCATCCAAAGACAAAGGATAACCCCCACTTTGAATGGCCTAAATCCTAACTTAAATGACCACTAACACAAATCAAGTCAGCCCCAACCCTTATCATGCACGCCTACCACTCTCTCTTCATGGGTGGTTACACTTTGCTTGTCAAATTAAAAGTGTAACAACCAAACAATTGAAGGCAGCCATCAAACACTCATAACTCACCATCAAGCAATTGAATTCAACCCCAAGACACTCATTATTCACGCCTACACTCCCTTTATTACGGGTGGTTACACTTTGCTTTTCAAATTAAAAGTGTAACACCCATAACTTACAATTTATTCACTCAACTTAATGAGGAGTTTCTTATAGCATGCAAGCTAAAGATTCCCTCCCCAAGACCCTCTAATCACGTGTAGCAACATAGGAAATATGGGCTAGACCTTCATGCAACTCTTAGTGTAGCCCACTAATAGAGAATGCCAAATTGGATCCACTCACATAACCCATTACACTTATTGAATTGAAAATAAACAAACAACTAAATGAAGCAAGTTCACGCCCCCTTGTCATCACTATGGGCCTTCTATTTGACTAAGATAAGTCACCAACTTGGGCTCCATTCCTTCTTGACTTGTAATTGGGCTTGTGTCCATTAAAAGATCCACCATTTGATTTAAAACTTCTTGGGCTTTCTTAGCTCTTGCTCTTGCCATTGGCCCACCAATTCTTTATAGTGCTTCTTGGTCCATGTTCCGTAGTGGGCTCATATCAGGAATCGTCTTCATCCTCCTGGGTCAAATGGAAATCGATAGAAATCATCAAATGTTGCAAATAGGCATAACACATTTCCATCTTGTACAATCAACATCCCAACACATTCCTCAAAATTGATGTGATCAACCAAATGAACACCATACTTTTGGGAAACCATGCGAGTTCCCAAACCATGGGGTACTTCCTTTGGGATTAAATCTTTAATTACATCGGTTGTCTTGCAAGCTTCCTTTGGAATCACATCTTCAATTTCATTGAATGTCTTGCAAGCCTCCTTTGGAATCACATCTTCAATTTCATTGAATGTCTTGCAAACTTCCTTTGGAGGAACAAACTCAATTTCCTTCAAAAGAGAATCAACACAACTAGGAAAAGAATTAGGAATAGCAGGCTCTTATTCTTTCTTTCTCTTCGATTTCTTTTATCTCTCCATTTTCATCACTCTCTCTTTCCATATACATAGGATCTTTATACCCTTCTTCTTCCTCCAATGGTGCAAGAATGATTTGACAATTTTTAAATGAAAATGAGTACTTGTTGGTGCTGCTGTCACACTTTGTTTTCCTTTGAATCTTCCATGGACGTCCAAGTGACAAGTGTCTCGTTTTTGTAGGCACCACATCACAAAGCACCTCATCTTCGTATCCATCAACCTTGAATAATACAAGTAATTGTTTGTCCACCATCATGTTGCCCATATCACTAAATTCTGGATCCTCGAGACTAATGAGTGAATATGGTTGCGGATGCTTCAAAACATGAAGTGACAACTTCTCCACCAAGGTTGTGCTGGCCATGTTGATGTAACTTTTCCTATCAATGGTCAAGCTACATATCTCATCATTCACATAACATTTTGTGGAGAAAAGTTCCTTCTTTTTTTTTGACTTCCATGTTGGAGAGAACAAATAGAAGGTTTATAGAAGGTTTTGGGTAGAAAACAAGAAAGATAGAAGATGAAGAACAAAGATAGATTCAAGAACACAAACACAAATTCAACCAAAGCCTAAGCTTTGATACCACTTGATGACAACCAAATGGTGAGGTTGCCTTTTGAAGATCTTATGGTTGAATTCAAGACATGATAATTTCGTGTTCTTCTTATGAAATAATATGAACCAACATAAAAGTGAAGAAAATAAGAAAATGGATAGAAAGAGATGATGAGGCGCCACAAACCAAGAAGGTTTGATAAGCCAAGTGATGTTCGCCACAAGAACCTTGGATTCTTGATAAGAACTTAGTTTGGTTCAACCAAGAACCTAGGAGAAACACTTCTCACTCAAATGGAATTTGATCCAAAATAACATCAAAGTTGTCTTATTTCATGTTAGTAGGCACATACATATAGGAATTGGGGCTGCCAAGAGTTGGCTTACACAAGTCATCCTAAGATTCCATAACCCCCCTAATAACTATCATGAATATGCCACTAATTGGTGAAATGATGACAACAATAGTTGGCTGCCTAAAAACATAACCATTCTAATAAAAACCAACTAATAAAGATGAGTCATACCTACAAGGAGTTACTTTTGGCATGCAAGCCAAAAGATTCCTCCACTAAGCCTAAAGCAAAATGGGTAAAATCCGTCTAGAATTTCGTGCTTAACTTATAACGCTATTTTCTTCATGATAGAGGTCGAATTAGGTCTTGATGGTTGAAATACAACTTGTAGATTAGCTTTCCAACGCCACCAACAACACGAAAACCGGATTACCAGAGAACAATTTACAATCAAAACAAGGCATAAGGTCACTTGGACTTAAATGGTTTGACCTCCTCTTGTTGCAAACTTGAATTGCCCCCCTTGGCTCATATCAGTCTGTTATCTCTGCCTGTGATACAGACTTTGATAAGGACATCTGTGACACAAATATTAACTAACAAATTAATAAGATGTTAAACATAATTATAATAAGAAATGTACAAATGAACTAAGTTAATTGGTGAGGGCGTATACTTACAATTCTGTCAGCCACTTCCTTAGTGATAGGGTGCAAAATCTGGCCATCATGGCCCATGCGAGCTGTCATCCATAACATACCCCGCTCAACTGCCTCGGTGGTAGGATCCCCTCTTGCACTCTTTAGCTATACATTTGAACACACAAATTAAATAAAAATCATCAATGCTAAGGAAGAAATCATAAGTGGGTTAATCAACAAGTTATAAGGATATATATTAATGTACTTACAATTTGTTCCTCGAGACCATCATAACCCGTACACCCTCCTTTGTAAGGGTATGGAGGGTTTGACGCTCGAATCCGATTTGCTTTGCTTGTTTTCTACATAGACACGGAAGTATATATCAATTCATGATTTAATATATATAAATTAAGTTAACAAGCAAGGTTAAATTGTACATACCTTAAATGTCTCATTTTCTGTGCGTGTCGTTACAAAAGCTCTCCAGTCGTCCACCTTTATCATGTCTGCGTACTTTGGTGGAGGCTCAGGTCTGACATTCCCACCCTTATCTTTTAAATACTTGCTCGTCAACTTTGTTCGGAATGATCGATGACATTTTCCGGTAATCTGGAGACATATTTTCCTCCGAGCCTCATCAATGTCAAAAATAGTCTGCAGAAATGATAAAGGTGTAAGTTTAAAAATATACATGTTAATTAAGAAACTAATATTAATTAAATATTACTTATTTACCTGTATCTATGTGTGATTTGGCCTCGTTCAATGCTTTGCCTTCCACGTCTTGCATGTTGGGACCGCTTGCCGGACTACGGCCCCAATATAACTCTTTAGCTCCTTCCCATTATCACCAATGGGTTTGCCTTTTGTATTCCAGGCAACATGATAAAATGAAACACTTGATTAATAAAATAACGAAACACTTAATTAATAAAACGAAAAACTTAATTAATAATGATCGTATATATCTGTAATCTCACGCCTCTACTCCTTTTTAGGATAAGATTCTTCTTGAACGTCAGTCCACGGCGCCTCATTTGTGTTTCGAGCGCCTCTAGGCTAGAATCTGAACTATCATCATGATCACTAGATGAAGACATGATCTGTAACACATGTAAAAACGTCAGATCACAATATAAATTAGAAAAACATGTTTAAGTAAATTTAATTGATGAAGAAATTAAAAAAAAAAATCACGATGCTACATGTTTAAGTAAAAACGATGAATATAAATTTAATTGATGAAGAAATTAAAAAAACAAAATCTGCTTACATGTTTAGGTAAATCTTTTCCTCTTCCTCGTTGGATTTAGACTTGTGTGTCCCTTATTGGTACGAAACAATGGATTGACCCAAAATCCCTCGTCATGATCATTTCTAATGTACAAACCCTCATCTATAGTTGGATTGGACTAAAGTGATTGTGCTGTCTCGAAGAAAGGATCATCCTCAATATTAGCATCTTCATGTGCTTGATCATCAATCCCATTAACAATCATTTTGTTAGTCAATAGAACGATGGACCACTTCGTATAAGCTGGATCGATGACATAATACACTTGTTGAGCTTGCGATGCTAAAATAAAGGGCTCGTCTTTATACCCCACCTTATTGAAATCCACACGCATGAACCCCAACTCATCCATCTGTACACCGTTATTATTATCAACCCACTTACATTGGAACACAGGCACCCGAAACATCATATAATCCAACTCCCATATATGTTCAATTACGCCGAAATATGACATATTCGCGTATATGGGGCTTCTGTCTTTGGCACTTGAGATATGCATGGCTTGAGCTACAAGAGTGATCCCGTAATTTTGCATTTTAGTTTGATCATGTTTTTTTTTTGTATAAAATGTGAACCCGTTCATTAGATAACCACTGTAAGAGAAGACGTGTATTGTTGGATCTCTCACTAACCATCTCAACCTTCCTGAAATCGATGTAGGATTTACAGCAAACTCTGCAGAAATGTGTTCTTTTAGCCACGGTATGAAACACAGACTGTGTTCTCTTGTCAACCAATTCTGACTCTTATTGGGATACAAACCCTGTATTATGTGCTTGTGTTTTTCAACATATGACTCAACCTCATCGGCATTGTGCAGAACATACAAGTGTGCTTGCTCCCATTCTGTCTGTTGTATAGTCATTACTTCAGTTCCAGTAATACCTTGACCCATCGTTCTCCCCGTGTGACGAGACTTTGTCAACCCTATGGAATCAACATCAGTGAGGTACTCAGTACAAAACTCAACAGCTTCTTCAACTATGTAACATTCAACAATACAACCCTCTGGTTGTGATCGATTTTTCACATACCCTTTCAATATCTTCATGTAACGCTCAAAAGGGTACATCCATCTCATATAAGCAGGCCCACGCAATTGTGTCTCTCTGACTAGGTGAACGGTTAAATGAACCGTTATATCAAAGAATGAAGGCGGGAAATACATTTCAAGTTCACACAAAGTCACAACAATCTGTTTCTGCAATGTCGGCAACTTCCCAGGGTCAATCACCTTACTGCAAATTGCCTTGAGGAAGAAACAGAGTTTAGTCAAGGTCTCCCGCACTTTGTTAGGCAAAATTGACCGTATATCGATAGGTAGTGATATGACCCCACTAAGGAACATGGACCAAGAAGCACTACAAAGACTTGGTGGGCCTATGGCAAGAGCAAGAGCTAAGAAAGCCCAAGAAGTTTTAAATCAAATGGTGGATCTTTTAATAGACACAAGCCCAAGAGCAAGTCAAGAAGGAATGGAGCCCAAGTTGGTGACTTATCTTTGTCAACTAGAAGGCCCATGATGATGATAAGGGGCGTGCATCACATTTTTGTTTGTTGGTTTTATTTCAATTCAGTAAGTGTGATGAGTTATGCGAGTGGATCCAATTTTGGTCACTTTGTTAGTGGGCTACACTAAGAGAGTTGCATGATGGTCTAGTCCATTTTCTTGCCCATGGTTTACACGAATTTTAGAGGGTCTTGGAGGAGGGAATCTTTGGCTTGCATGCTATAAGAAACTCCTCATTTAGTAGAGTGAATAAATTGTAAGTTATGGGTGTTACACTTTTACTTTGAAAAGCAAGTGTAACCACCCATCATTATGAAATGCTAGGCGTGATAATTAGGTGGTTTTGGGCTGACTTAAATTGTTGGTGGCTATTTAAGTTAGGTTTTAAGTTGGTCTTTAGTGTCATGAATCAAGCTAATAATGTGGGAGTTTAAGTTTGTCCTAGGATTCCATGTGTGGGGCGTAAAACTCAAATGGGGGCTAAATAGAATAGGTTGTAACTTGTGCTAGGAGGTGTGAAGGGGCTGATTGAAATAGGCCACTTATTGTTGTCATCAATCCACCAATTAGTGGCATATTCATGATAGTTATTAGGGGGGTTATGGAATCTTATGATGACTTGTGTAAGCCAACTCTTGGCAGCCCCAATTCCTATATGTATGCGCTTTCTAAGATGAAATAAACAACTTGGATGTTGAATTTGGATTAATTCCATTTGTGAGAGAATTGTTCTCTTAGGTTCTTGGTTGAATTATCAAGAATCCAAGGTTCTTATGGCAAACATCACTTGGCTTATCAAACCTTCTTGGTTTGTGGCGCCTCATCATTTTTTTCTTCACCATTTTCTTCTTTTCTTCACTTTTGTGTTGATTCATATTGTTTCTAAATTAGAACACGAAATTAACAAGTTTAGAATTCAACCATAAGATCGTTAAAAGGCAACCACACCATTTGGTTGTCATCAGGTAGCAAATTCTCCATGAGGACATGGCAGTCATGGGACTTTAGTCCCTTTAACTTCAGTTCTTTCATATCCACGAGGTTCCTAATGTTTGAAGAGTACCCCTCTGGAACCTTAAATCCATGAAGAAGCTTACAAAGACCAATTTTCTCTTTTCTAGCTAGAGTATGAGCGGGCGGAGGTAAATATGTACGTTTCCCCTTCTTTACTGGTCCCAACTCTTGTCTCAATCCCATACTAACCAAGTCAAGCCTTGCATTGATACCATCTTTAGTCTTGCCTGGCACATTAAGTAAGGTACCAATGACACTATCAAAGATATTTTTTTCAACATGCATCACATCAATGAAATGTCTTACGTATAAGGATTTTCAATATGGTAGCTCAAAGAAGATCGACCTTTTCTTCCACCCTCTTGTGGCAAGCTGTCGTGCGAAAGGTTTCCCGAATTCAATGTTAAAATCTTGTACCTTTTCAAACATTTGCGCACCAGTCAACAGAGAATGACTACTATGATTTTCTATATTCCCATTGAAAGCCTTTCGCCAGAACCGATAATGATGATTTGATTGCAAAAATCTACGGTGCCCAAGGAAGACATTCTTCTTACCATGTTCCAATCGTATCCAATCTGTATCATCTTCACAAATAGGACATGCACACTGACCTTTGGTATTGTATCCTGACAGATTACCGTATGCCGGAAAGTCATTAATTATACCGAATATCATAGCTCTCAAGGTGAAACTTTCTTCTTTATGTAACATCCCGGTTTTTCTATTAACTCTAATCGAGTTAATTAATCTCGATTGGAGCTTTGGATGATTGTTTGATTTGTTGTGTGTTAGTTTTAGACCTAGTTTGAAGCTTAGGAATAGGCTTGAACAAGGTTGGAGGTGCCTAAGGCGTTAAACGAGTAACTGTGGAAGCTAGATGTTTGGAAGGCTTTTCCCAACTGAACGCAACGCTCTAGCATGGGCAGTTAGCACGCCCTAGCGTCTTAATGCTCAAGCGTTGATAACGTAGACGCTCAAGCGTTCCGAGTGCGATTGCCAGCTGGAGTGTTTTAGACGCGTGTGCTACACGTGTCAGGCCAGGGTCAAGGCGGAGCGGACACGGTTCCACGCTCAAGCGTGGAGGGAACCTCAAGCTCAAGCGTGGGCACGCTAAAGCTTGCACAACAGCTCAAGCTAGTGGAGTTTTCTCTTCTTCCTCACTTTACACGAAAATCTCTTAAGTCTTCTGCAAGTAGTGAGAGAAGCTCTGGGAGTTTAGAGAGAGAAAGCTCACTTTCGAGGTAATTGAAGTACCGGAACACGATTCCGACTACACCATTGTGATCGCGGCTGAGTTATCTACAACTCTGACGGATTAGTTTTTCGATTCGCCATAGGTAAACTCGGACCCCTAACACGTGTTCTTCGTGTTCTTGGCGTTCTTCGAGTCTTTACCTTTGCTTTGATCTTTTAGGCTTGCCGTAGGGCTAACACTGTTGTATATGGGTTGTACTCGTTATTAGGGCAAAGTTCGTGCTCGCGGTGGTGCGAGGCTTGGAGCTGAGGCCGTGGTTGAGGAGCTGTTCGGAGTTGCCATAGGAGGGTGGTTGCGAGCTTAAGGAAGGAGGAGCGAGCCGGTGATTGCCTAGATTCGCGTGACGACTGTTCAGGTGGGGAGAAAGAGTACTGTTGTCGTCGGGAAGGCAAGAGTAGTGTAGTATGTTTCTGCTATGTGTAGGGAAGCCCTAACCCTACTAGTGGTTGAGCCCTGATAAAGTACCTAAATCCTAGGTTTAGCTTACTTTGGGCTATCGTCGTTAAGTTTGGAAACCCTAGGTTAGAGAACTGTTGATTAAGGATGTTTGACTTTGTATGATTGTATGCTGCTGCTTGTTGTTATTGCTATCTGTCTAAGTGCCTATATGATGCTTGGTATGTGATATGCTGTATATGCTATGGTTGATGTTTTGCTGTTATGTCGTATGCTGTAATGTTGAACGTTGTGGCAGAATGCCATAGAATTAAGTTTGGTTGTGTGCCGTGTTGCTGTTGGGTTGATACCGTGGATGGTGTTGTTGCTGTTATGCTGACTTCTTGAGGCTGTGGTAGTGTTTGTTTGACAGGTGGCTCGTGGACGCATGGCGTCGAGGCTGTGGCCATATGGATGCAATGGCATCGTGTTGTTTCTGGTTGAGAGCTTAGGCGTGAGATCCGGTATCAAGCCCGTTGAGGATGTTTGCTGCATATCATCATCAGCTGCCAAGTGGCAAGGCCGTATGATAGGTAGCATGGGCTGCTAGCGTCATACGAGGTTAGCGGTACCTGAGTGATGAGATCCCTCATGACAACACTCACCAAGCATTACCTAAAGAGGAAGAAGAGGACTCAAGCATAAGGAACATAGTTGGGCCTATGACAAGGTCAAGATTGAAGAAGGCCCAAAGTGCACTTGAAGTGAAAGTAGTCAACCGCATGGACATGAAGATCAACCTAGAGGAAGAACCAAGAATGGTGAACCTCTCACAACTTGAGGTCACGGCTACATAAGCTAGTTTAGGAAACCATGTAATAAAAGTAGGACTTTTAGTACTTTGACTTTTCTAGTTTGACTTTTGCATCATGGACTTGTAAATGGGCCAAGATGAAGTCATCAAGGCCCATCCAAGTAGGGAGAGGTGCGCTCATACCTTGCAAAGGAGGAGCTTAGGCGCGCCTAAGCATAAGGGTGTTAGGAGCCATATAAATACCTCTTTGTACTCATTTTGAATCATAATTGAAAGTTTAGAATTTTTCTCACATTAAGAATTTAGAGAGAGTTGAGAGAGAGTCTCCTCTTGAAGGTTCTAGAGTAGAACCTTGTGATTCTCATCAAGAGCTTCTTACTCTTGTGGCGGATCTTCCTTGAGCTTATCACTCCATCTAATCCATGGAGTTGTGGCGCTTTCTTCCATTTCCCTTCCCCTTCATCTTTTCCCTTTCTTTTTATTATTTTTGAATTTTACCTCACGCACATAGCCATAGGCTTTGCCTAGGTTCATGCTATTTTACTTTGAATTTTCAACTACGGATCAATTCTCCTAGAACGATCCTACATTCAATAGATCCACTTTGGATCATAACACTAAGTGCTGTAACGCCCCGATTTTCACGTTTTCTAATTCTTCAGTATTTTAATGTCTTTATTTTATTCGAGGTCTTAGGAATGGAAATAAAATATTCCGAGACCGTAGTCATGCTCGACGATATCGTAGGAAGCTACGATTAAGTTTTGAGTCAAAAACTCAAACGGAGTCCGGTCTGCGTTTTTACACTGACAGTATGATTTTACTGCTCAGAAGACCTCAGATGGACCCGTGAACGAGACAGTAAGTCTTAGAATTTGATTCTCTACGTTTTGGTTAAATTTCGTAAAAATTTCAGAAAAATCACTTCTTGACCTTCGTTCGGGCGGATTTCTCAATCGGGTGACGAACGGAGCCACATATGGACTTACCGAGACTCGCCAACAGATAATCTTGATATCACAACATCCCAGGACACTTGGGAGAGTATGCCAGAGTCGTCATGACGATCGGGAAATCTAGACGTGAAATGACCAAAATGCCCCTAACCTTAGTCTTTTGCACTTTTACCATTTTACCCTTTTGGCAAATGACCTTTTTGCCCTTAAGTGACTTGTTTTAAAGGCTGAATTCAGCCCATCCAGCCCCTCATTCACGAAATTTCTGCCCAAGGAAGAACACCATTGTTGTTCTTGAAGAGAAACTCCATTTTTCTTCTTGAAAAGCTTGAATCACTTGTTGGAATCACTTGATTCCTTGAGCAATCTTCCATCATTTTAAGGTAAGATTACTTCTATGATCTCTTAGCTTCTTGAATATCTCTTTATTTCAAGATCAATCTTCATTTTCATGAAAATTATTTCTTAGATCCAAAACTTTGAAAATCCATAGGAAATTGTAGAAAAATCATTTTGATGTGAGATCAATTTCTTTGAACCCACCTCATCATTCTCTATCTAAACCCAAGAGCTTATGATTCAACTCTCATCATAGCTCAAAAAGCACATTAGGGCCGAACCCTTCTTGATGATGATGAATAGCGTTTTCATCAAGTTTTGATTTTTAACACTTGATTTCATGCTTAGCTTTCCTAATGCCTTTGAATCCATGAAATGGAAAACCAAGATCAATTCCTAGCTTTATTCTCTTTAGGGTGGCCGAAACCCTATTTGTGAGAATTGTTGAGTTTGTTTGATTGTTGTTTAATTATTGATTGTTTGGTTGTTTGTAGTTGGTGACAACTATCAGGAGGTTCATAAACCGATCAACCGACTTTGATCCGGGAATCTGCTCTTCAACAGGTATGGGGAGAAGAACCTCATCACACCAAGATGGTGGTGGTGAAGATGGTTGTTTAAATTATGTGTGGGTGAAACCCTTTAGTTTGGGTTCACTTTTATGTGTTAAGTTTTGTTAAGTTCTCTTCAAGAACAAGGTTGTTTTGATGAGTTTATGCTTGAGTATGTTGTAGTGTGCTTTAGCATAAGTTGATGATGATATGATTGAATGAAAATCATTTTCATGTATGTTGGAAAACCTACTTTGATCACTAGATCAAGTATGGACTTTTATGCTTGGTCATGAGACTATGATGTGTGATGGACTTGTATGTTTTGGTTATGATGTAATAAGGTGTAATTGTGGTTTGTCATAATTGGTGTGAGCTTTTGAGCTATATTTGCTTAGTTGGTGAAGTAAAGTCTCCATTTTTCATTGGAGTAGGCTTGTGGCCTTAGTAAGATGAAAATATAAGAACATATGTTGTTCTTGTTTTGGCAAAGTTTTGATGCAACAAAACATGATTTCGTAACCTAGGATTTCAAAGAAGAACAAAAGTGATTTTTGATCCAAAGATCAAATGAAGTTTTAACCCTTTAAGTGTATCACCAAAGTGGAAAATGTCTTTTCTTTAGCCGTAGGTTTGTTAATCAAACTAAGTGTTTCAAAAGAAGAAATAATGAAGGAATTAGGGAAAATGAAAAATAGGGCACTCGCCCAGCGAACCCCGTCTCGCCTCGCGAGATAGAGGGAAAATAAGGCATTCGCCAGGCTAACCTTGCCTCGCCTCGCGAGACAGTGGACTAGCCCGAGCAGCAAAGATGCAGCTTCTCTGCCTCGCGTAGCGAAGTAGTTCTCGCCCCGCGAACAGCCTAAGCAGTGAAGAATTGTAGCTCTGCCTCGCGACGCGAGACAATTATCGCCTCGCGAAGCAGAAGGTCGGTTTGAAATACAGTTCTCTGCCTCGCGACGCGAGACAATATTCGCCTCGCGATACAGAGGATTTGTATAAGGAGCAAATATAACTCTCAGCCTCGCGACGCGAAACTTCTGTTCGCCCCGCGAGAAAGGAATTTCAATTGAGGTATCACTACCTTAATTTAGCTAAGCGAATGTACTCTCGCTAAGCGAATTTCATGTTTCAGAAAATGCTAGAAATGAAGTAAGTAGTTCAAATATTGTTTCAAATCAAATGAGTTTTTAATTGTAAAAGTTGTTTGGTTTACAAAAGGAGTTTTCTAACTCAATCGTAAGAGTTTTATACGTGAAAAACCTAAGTTAAGTAATTAACTTAGAGTTGAAAACAAGGGTTAATTAAGTATGGTATGTGGTGGAACAAGACCATGTGCTATACCATTGATGACTTAGTACATCAATGAGTTCATAAGACTTAAGTGAAATCAACACTTGTTTCCTTAATTGAAAGACAAGGGATTAATATCTTAGAAAGGCTTAAAGACTTATCTAAGAGGATTCTCAATCCTTATTCATAATGCTTAGGACTTGAGACATAATTCATAAGACGTAAACACAAACACGAAACGTTTTGGTTTTCGAAACAGTAGTTCGATAACGGACCGATGATTCGGATCCAGGTTAATCGTTCAATTGTTTCTGTCTTGTGATAACTGGAATGAGAGAGATCCTGAGGCTGTGCAGGTATGGGACTGTACAGTGGAAGGAATCCTGAGGCTATGCAGGTATGGGACTGTATAGTTAAGGGAAGGCAGATAAGAATTGATTGGTACTACCCATACCAACAAGATTTATCTTCTTTTCGGGAACTTAGAACATAAGTACTTTATAGTTAAGCGTGCTTGACTTAGAGTAATTATGGGATGGGTGACCTTCTGGGAAGTTTCCTAGAAAGCGTGTGAGTGAGGACAAAACACGCTGAAAAGACTTGTGTTGGTTTGTGGGGACAGTCGGCGATTCTGAAAGCAGTCTGGATCATTCCAAAGGAATCACGAGATATTTATCCGATGGATAAATGTTTTATAAAACAAAGATGTGTGTAGTTCCTAAGGAAGAGAACCTTAGTGAACCTTGAGGTTTATCAAATGGATAGACATTGGTTTATCGCATCTGCTTTGTGTAAGCATTGGCATTTCATGTGCATAGTTGTAAGGCCTTGAGCCTAGGAGTTGAGCTTACACCTTGATGCGGGTGCAAATCTTACGGTGACGATCTTCAATGGTCTTTTTGGAGGTATCAGGGTTGGAAGGGCTGACATGTGACCAGTTGGTGATTCTTCTGTGTCGTGGCGAATCCGTGCAATACACTGATATCCTCTACTAGATGCCGTACTTTTCATGTTTGGTCGAGAGTGTTACCGTAAAGCCAGATACGTGCACGTTACGAATGTTGTAGCATCTTGCTCATGGCTGGCAGAAACCGGAACATGTCCTCCCATTCACTCTCTCCGAATGTTTTGTTAGCTCCATGGAGTAGGGGTCAGAGTAGTACCCAGTGACATTGACATTGAGTCATATACATTGCATTGCATTGCATGGCTATTGATGTTTATGGCTATTGATGTTTATGGCTATTGATGTTTACATTTACTGTTATACATCGCTGTATTGTTTAAGGATGCCTTATATTATGCTGTTAAATGTTTAGCATGCTATTATGTTGTTAACTGCTTAACATGATTTATATTGAGAACCTTGTAAGCATGTTGGGTACGCTGTTACCCGGTGAGTCGTCCCGTTTTTACTACTGCTATTTTGTTGTGTTGATGAACGGGAATCTCACCCATATCTGTATGTTTTCTGCTGGTACTTGCTGTTGATGCTTGAACAGATGGACGCGACGATGGTTCGGTTCCGCAGTCCCTTTGAGTTCGGAGGTGGACTCTTTTGCTGTTTTAGTTTTGTTGTCGGCCAGACTATGTCAGTTTTTGTAGTACCTTTTGGGAGCTACGACTCCTAGTACTTATTGTGTTTTCTTATGTCAGTCATACATTAGACTTATGTCTGTATACAGTAATGTTGATGTTTCTGTTTCTGTATTTAGTATACAGTATGTCCTAGTAATGCATGTTGAACCTAAGTTCACTTATTAGTATTATTTATTACCTTTACTAATCCCATTACATCTTTATGAAAAGAAAAGAAAAAGAAAAATCGTATTTTTCCGCATTAATAAATATTTTCGGCCTTATAAATGTTCGGGAATGTGACACTCGGGAAAGGGTGTTGCATTATTTGGTATCAGAGCTGGCCGAGTCTTTTTGGGGTTTGTAGGTTATGGTCTGTCTTGTTTGTGTTGTGTTTTCTCTGATTGTTTTCTGTGCTATTGTTTCTGAGAGAAAACAATGTTGGAGAGGATGATGACTTTGGTCTATCCTTTTGTATTGTTTGCTCTCTGTGTTGTGTTTCTGTGAAGAAGACAACGATTGTTTGTTACTCTCTGCATTATTGTTTCTGAAGGGGAATGATATTGGACAGGGTAGTAATGTTTTTGCTTTCTTGTAAGTTGTCGCTCGCAGAGTTCTTCAGAACGAGTGTTTTCCGACGGGTGCAAGACAAGTTGAAAGACATGGAGTTCCTGTAGCTACGTCAAGGAGGAATGTCTGTCAAAGAATATGCTGATCGTTTTGAGTTCCTGCTGAAATCTTCGAGGTATTTCCATCTTCATCCCGATGAGGAGTGGAAGTGCACAAAGTTCGAAGAAGGTTTAAGGGACGAGATTCGAGGAGAGGTGCTACCTCTTGAGGTCAAAGAGTTCTCGGTTTTTGGTAGATGAATGCTTTGTAATCGAAGATCTGATGAAGACTTGTGGAGGAAGGCAACGTCACTTTGGACCGACTAGGTTCCATAAAGGCACCAATGGTCGTGATGATAGGTCTCGATGGAAACCATATGCAAAACAGCAAGGTCAACAACAACGTTCTGTAGGGGGAAGCAGTGGGAGTATTAGTCAATTTGGAAGCGCCCCAAAGAAGTGCATGAAGTGTGGCAAGAACAATCATGTCACCAGAGAATGCTTAATCAAGGGGATCATATGCTTCAAGTGTGGGAAGCCAGGACATACTTCACGCGATTGTGTGCAATCAAAAGCTACACATTCTGTCAACGATGTGCAAACAGTGAAGCCTAAGGCAATGAGTAGAGCTTATACTGGGGATGATGCTGAGACTTCTCAAAGGGAAGATTTGATTCACGGTCAGATCGTCGTGGAAGGTAAAACCTTATCTGTATCTTTCCTTACCCTTAGATTTGGTGATTTTTGCACTTTCTGCAAAGCCTGTTATAACTGCGAAAGTCTGTTTGAGCTGTTCTATTTCTGTTAAAGATAGGACGTTTTTGATTGATTTGATCTGTTTGCCTCTTTCGCAAATGGATTTGATCATAGGGATGAATTGGTTATCTTGTAACCGTATCCCATTAGACGGTGCAAACAAAACCTTAGTTTTCCCTGATTCAAATAATTCTGGATTTGGATTGCCAACCAAGGAAACGTTTCTTTGAGAGGAGGAGCTCAACGAATACATGTTATTAACGAGTTTCCGGAAGTCTTTCCTGAAGACGTACCAGGTTTACCGCCAGTCCGAGACATCGAGTTGTGATCGATCTTGTGCCAGGAATAGGACTAGCGTCTATGACACCTTATCATATGGCACCTGCTGAGTTGGAAACCCTGAAGGAACAGTTGGTGGACCTATTGGGGAAGCAGTTCGTTAGACCCAGTGTGTCGCCGTAGGGAACGCCTGTGCTGTTGGTGAGAAAGAAAGACGAAACATCTTGCTTATGTGTGGATTAGCGCCAGTTGAACAAAGTTACCATTCAGAACAAGTATCATCTTCCGGGAATAAATGACTTGATGGATCAGTTGAGGAGAGCGGCAGTTTTCTCCGAGATTGATTTGCGATCGGGTTATCACCAGATTCGTGTGAAGACAGAAGATATACCGAGGACAGCGTTTCAAACACGCTATGGGCACTATGAGTACCTTGTAATGCCGTTTGGTATAACGAATACTCCTCTATATTCATGGATTACATGAATAGGATCTTTCATCCATACCTAGATAAGTTTGTCGTTGTTTCACAGACGACATACTCATCTATTCGCGAAACCAAGAAGTACACGCTGAATACCTTAGTGTGATTCTTCAGGTTCTGAAGGAGAAACAGCTATATGCAAAGTTGTCCAAGTGTGAATTTTGGCTCGACGAAGTAAAGTTTTTGGGTCATGTGATTTCAAAGGAAGGATGAAGCGTTTGAATGGACTGAAGCCTGTGAGGAAAGTTTGCAAGGATTAGAGAGAAGGTTGACTACTTCACCTGTGTTAGTGCTGCCTGATCTCAAGGGAACATTTGTGTTCACACTCCTACGTATTCCTCAATGTATTAGACAATTGAGTGAATTGGTAATATGGTGTCCATTGGTCTGGACATTTTCGTATTACTTCACTGAAAGTTTTGTTATGACAATTTCTTGAGTTATAACATAAACAACTTCTTGATACTGAAAGTTTCTTGATGAAACTTAGTCTAATCACTTTTACTTTTGGTGAAGGTGATCCAGTCTGATTTTTGCCAGACTGTTTATCTTTTGATTCCCAAATTTATTGGAAGGTTCTTATGAAAGAAGGAACTTTATTAGAGTCATGGATGTAAACATGTATTAGCTATGCATTTTTACACTCACGAACCTACTGAAGAGTCTTTTTGCATACTGGATATTCCTATATTCATTCCAGATTGGTAAAATTCTTTTGTATACGTTTTTACTTTCTTTTGAGACCAAGACCAGGAAAAATTTCCTTTGTTGAAAATTTCTTTCCTTAATCTTCAGCGACCGAGTAGGTTTAGTTTTAAGTCACGGAATTTCGAGGACGAAATTCTTTTAAGAGGGGTAGGAATGTAACGCCCCGATTTTCACGTTTTCTAATTCTTCAGTATTTTAATGTCTTTATTTTACTCGAGGTCTTAGGAATGGAAATAAAATATTCCGAGACCGTAGTCATGCTCGACGATATCGTAGGAAGCTACGATTAAGTTTTGAGTCAAAAACTCAAACGGAGTCCGGTCTGCGTTTTTACACTGACAGTATGATTTTACTGCTCAGAAGACCTCAGATGGACCCGTGAACGAGACAATAAGTCTTAGAATTTGATTCTCTACGTTTTGGTTAAATTTCGTAAAAATTTCAGAAAAATCACTTCTTGACCTTCGTTCGGGCGGATTTCTCAATCGGGTGACGAACGGAGCCACATATGGACTTACCGAGACTCGCCAACAGATAATCTTGATATCACAACATCCCAGGACACTTGGGAGAGTATGCCAGAGTCGTCATGACGATCGGGAAATCTAGACGTGAAATGACCAAAATGCCCCTAACCTTAGTCTTTTGCACTTTTACCATTTTACCCTTTTGGCAAATGACCTTTTTGCCCTTAAGTGACTTGTTTTAAAGGCTGAACTCAGGCCATCCAGCCCCTCATTCACGAAATTTCTGCCCAAGGAAGAACTCCATTGTTGTTCTTGAAGAGAAACTCCATTTTTCTTCTTGAAAAGCTTGAATCACTTGTTGGAATCACTTGATTCCTTGAGCAATCTTCCATCATTTTAAGGTAAGATCACTTCTATGATCTCTTAGCTTCTTGAATATCTCTTTATTTCAAGATCAATCTTCATTTTCATGAAAATTATTTCTTAGATCCAAAACTTTGAAAATCCATAGGAAATTGTAGAAAAATCATTTTGATGTGAGATCAATTTCTTTGAACCCACCTCATCATTCTCTATCTAAACCCAAGAGCTTATGATTCAACTCTCATCATAGCTCAAAAAGCACATTAGGGCCGAACCCTTCTTGATGATGATGAATAGCGTTTTCATCAAGTTTTGATTTTTAACACTTGATTTCATGCTTAGCTTTCCTAATGCCTTTGAATCCATGAAATGGAAAACCAAGATCAATTCCTAGCTTTATTCTCTTTAGGGTGGCCGAAACCCTATTTGTGAGAATTGTTGAGTTTGTTTGATTGTTGTTTAATTATTGATTGTTTGGTTGTTTGTAGTTGGTGACAACTATCAGGAGGTTCACAAACCGATCAACCGACTTTGATCCGGGAATCTGCTCTTCAACAGGTATGGGGAGAAGAACCTCATCACACCAAGATGGTGGTGGTGAAGATGGTTGTTTAAATTATGTGTGGGTGAAACCCTTTAGTTTGGGTTCACTTTTATGTGTTAAGTTTTGTTAAGTTCTCTTCAAGAACAAGGTTGTTTTGATGAGTTTATGCTTGAGTATGTTGTAGTGTGCTTTAGCATAAGTTGATGATGATATGATTGAATGAAAATCATTTTCATGTATGTTGGAAAACCTACTTTGATCACTAGATCAAGTATGGACTTTTATGCTTGGTCATGAGACTATGATGTGTGATGGACTTGTATGTTTTGGTTATGATGTAATAAGGTGTAATTGTGGTTTGTCAAAATTGGTGTGAGCTTTTGAGCTATATTTGCTTAGTTGGTGAAGTAAAGTCTCCATTTTTCATTGGAGTAGGCTTGTGGCCTTAGTAAGATGAAAATATAAGAACATATGTTGTTCTTGTTTTGGCAAAGTTTTGATGCAACAAAACATGATTTCATAACCTAGGATTTCAAAGAAGAACAAAAGTGATTTTTGATCCAAAGATCAAATGAAGTTTTAACCCTTTAAGTGTATCACCAAAGTGGAAAATGTCTTTTCTTTAGCCGTAGGTTTGTTAATCAAACTAAGTGTTTCAAAAGAAGAAATAATGAAGGAGTTAGGGAAAATGAAAAACAGGGCACTCGCCCAGCAAACCTCGTCTCGCCTCGCGAGACAGAGGGAAAATAAGGCATTCGCCAGGCTAACCTTGCCTCGCCTCGCGAGACAGTGGACTAGCCCGAGCAGCAAAGATGCAGCTTCTCTGCCTCGCGTAGCGAAGTAGTTCTCGCCCCGCGAACCGCCTAAGCAGTGAAGAATTGTAGCTCTGCCTCGCGACGCGAGACAATTATCGCCTCGCGAAGCAGAAGGTCGGTTTGAAATACAGTTCTCTGCCTCGCGACGCGAGACAATATTCGCCTCGCGATACAGAGGATTTGTATAAGGAGCAAATATAACTCTCAGCCTCGCGACGCGAAACTTCTGTTCGCCCCGCGAGAAAGGAATTTCAATTGAGGTATCACTACCTTAATTTAGCTAAGCGAATGTACTCTCGCTAAGCGAATTTCATGTTTCAGAAAATGCTAGAAATGAAGTAAGTAGTTCAAATATTGTTTCAAATCAAATGAGTTTTTAATTGTAAAAGTTGTTTGGTTTACAAAAGGAGTTTTCTAACTCAATCGTAAGAGTTTTATACGTGAAAAACCTAAGTTAAGTAATTAACTTAGAGTTGAAAACAAGGGTTAATTAAGTATGGTATGTGGTGGAACAAGACCATGTGCTATACCATTGATGACTTAGTACATCAATGAGTTCATAAGACTTAAGTGAAATCAACACTTGTTTCCTTAATTGAAAGACAAGGGATTAATATCTTAGAAAGGCTTAAAGACTTATCTAAGAGGATTCTCAATCCTTATTCATAATGCTTAGGACTTGAGACATAATTCATAAGACGTAAACACAAACACGAAACGTTTTGGTTTTCGAAACAGTAGTTCGATAACGGACCGATGATTCGGATCCAGGTTAATCGTTCAATTGTTTCTGTCTTGTGATAACTGGAATGAGAGAGATCCTGAGGCTGTGCAGGTATGGGACTGTACAGTGGAAGGAATCCTGAGGCTATGCAGGTATGGGACTGTATAGTTAAGGGAAGGCAGATAAGAATTGATTGGTACTACCCATACCAACAAGATTTATCTTCTTTTCGGGAACTTAGAACATAAGTACTTTATAGTTAAGCGTGCTTGACTTAGAGTAATTATGGGATGGGTGACCTTCTGGGAAGTTTCCTAGAAAGCGTGTGAGTGAGGACAAAACACGCTGAAAAGACTTGTGTTGGTTTGTGGGGACAGTCGGCGATTCTGAAAGCAGTCTGGATCATTCCAAAAGAATCACGAGATATTTATCCGATGGATAAATGTTTTATAAAACAAAGATGTGTGTAGTTCCTAAGGAAGAGAACCTTAGTGAACCTTGAGGTTTATCCAATGGATAGACATTGTTTTATCGCATCTGCTTTGTGTAAGCATTGGCATTTCATGTGCATAGTTGTAAGGCCTTGAGCCTAGGAGTTGAGCTTACACCTTGATGCGGGTGCGAATCTTACGGTGACGATCTTCAATGGTCTTTTTGGAGGTATCAGGGTTGGAAGGGCTGACATGTGACCAGTTGGTGATTCTTCTGTGTCGTGGCGAATCCGTGCAATACACTGATATCCTCTACTAGATGCCGTACTTTTCATGTTTGGTCGAGAGTGTTACCGTAAAGACAGATACGTGCACGTTACGAATGTTGTAGCATCTTGCTCATGGCTGGCAGAAACCGGAACATGTCCTCCCATTCACTCTCTCCGAATGTTTTGTTAGCTCCATGGAGTAGGGGTCAGAGTAGTACCCAGTGACATTGACATTGAGTCATATACATTGCATTGCATTGCATGGCTATTGATGTTTATGGCTATTGATGTTTATGGCTATTGATGTTTACATTTACTGTTATACATCGCTGTATTGTTTAAGGATGCCTTATATTATGCTGTTAAATGTTTAGCATGCTATTATGTTGTTAACTGCTTAACATGATTTATATTGAGAACCTTGTAAGCATGTTGGGTACGCTGTTACCCGGTGAGTCGTCCCGTTTTTACTACTGCTATTTTGTTGTGTTGATGAACGGGAATCTCACCCATATCTGTATGTTTTCTGCTGGTACTTGCTGTTGATGCTTGAACAGATGGACGCGACGATGGTTCGGTTCCGCAGTCCCTTTGAGTTCGGAGGTGGACTCTTTTGCTGTTTTAGTTCTGTTGTCGGCCAGACTATGTCAGTTTTTGTAGTACCTTTTGGGAGCTACGACTCCTAGTACTTATTGTGTTTTCTTATGTCAGTCATACATTAGACTTATGTCTGTATACAGTAATGTTGATGTTTCTGTTTTTCGTTTTCTGTTTCTGTATTTAGTATACAGTATGTCCTAGTAATGCATGTTGAACCTAAGTTCACTTATTAGTATTATTTATTACCTTTACAAATCCCATTACATCTTTATGAAAAGAAAAGAAAAAGAAAAATCGTATTTTTCCGCATTAATAAATATTTTCGGCCTTATAAACGTTCGGGAATGTGACACTCGGGAAAGGGTGTTGCAAGTGCGGGTATGGAAAGTAGATGGGGCGGTCAAGTGAATGGTGTGAATATATGCCTTGACAGGATTAATCTAGCTTTTGATGATTGACAAAAGGAACCGGAAAGTCAAGTATACAAAAAGCAGAAAAGAAGATCAAGGAGATCAAGTGCTTCAAGACTGGGTTATGGGAATTTTATTTCTTGTAATCGGTGTTTACTAGGATCTCTTTGTAAATGGTTCTAAAGCTCTCATATTTAAAATCAATCACACACACACATATTACGTTAACTTAAAAGGCTTTTACTAAAAATAATAGAAATTTCATTATAGCCGTTAAGTTTTCAAAAAAAATAATGTACATAATCGATTATGCATATGTCATAATCGATTACACTCAAATCAGAGAAGTCATAATCAATTATGCATATGTCATAATCGATTACACTCAAAACAGAGAAGTCATAATCGATTATCCTAATCGATTATCCTAATCGATTATACTGCGAAAGTAAATCAGTGCGTTTTTTTTCTCAAGGGATAATCGATTATGGCCATACCATAATCGATTATGAAGCGACTGCCTTGTTTTTTAAATGGGCTTAACCTAATTCCTATGGGCTTAAAAGTTTTTCTATAAATAGGAATGCCAAGGCAACTCTAAGAGAACACGAATCCTATTGCGCTCTGAAACTCTGTTTATTTTATTACTTACTCTCACATATTCACTTTTGATTATTTTTTTTTGAATAGAGAGCTTTACATATCATATAGTTTGAATTGTACTTTGAGCTTCAATTTGTAATCTTTATCTGCACTACTTGAGTGCTACATTCTTCTTTTACTTTTTCTTGTTCTTGGGTGTGAATCCCTTTTTCTTTAAAGAGAAACAATATCTCTTGAACTTGAGGCTCTTGCACAAAGGGAGGTGATATCCCATTATTTTGTGTGGAGAGTGCTCTTGGTTTGTAAAGGTTTCTAGCTGCACCTGATTTAAAAGCTAGTTATTGAGTGAAAACCCTTGGTGTTTGACCTTGGGGACTGGACGTAGGCCACAGGGTATTTAGTGGTCGAACCAAGATAAATCTGCGGCTCTCTCTCTCTATCCTTTCATTATTGTCTTCTACCTTACAGCAATTTAATTTATCGCATTTACTTTATTGCAATTTAATTTAAGCGATTTATTTTATTGCTATTTTCTTTCTAGAATTTTTTATTCAAGCAATTTACTTTATAGCGCTTCTAATTTCAGTCATTTATCTTCAAGCGCCGTAATTGCAAAAAGTTTTTTCAAAAACACATATCACCCACAATTCACCCCCCTCTTGTGTTTGAAGTCACTTGTCAACAAGTGGCATCAGAGCTTAACTCTTGTCTAAAGGGCTAAATCGCCTCAAGAGGTAACATGACTTCAAACGGTTTTAAAAATGAGGGCAATTCCACAAACATACCCCCATTGTTCAATGGTGAAGGGTATGGTTATTGGAAGGAAAGGATGCAAATATTTCTTGAGGCAGTAGACCTCGATGTTTGGGACCCTGTGGAAAATGGTCCATTTGTTCCCATTCATTCAGTTAATGATGCAGTGGTGAATAAACCAAGAAATCTTTGGACCGACGAGGAAAAGAAAAAGGTCCAATATAATTTGAAAGCTAGGAACATCATCACTGCAGCTCTAAGCTACATTGAGTTCTATAGGGTCTTAAATTGTAAGACCGCCAAGGAAATGTGGGACACCCTTCAATTGACCCATGAAGGTACTACCGAGGTCAAAAGGGCTCGAATGAACACATTAACCCATGAGTATGAGCTATTTAGGATGAAACAGGGTGAAAGCATACATGATATGCAAAAACGATTTACCCATATAATTAATCATCTTAGAGCTCTTGGGAAGTCCTTCAATAATGAAGATTTAATTAATAAGGTTCTTAGATGTTTAAATAGAAGTTGGCAACCTAAAGTTACAGCTATATCTGAATCTAGAGATCTATCTTCTATGTCTTTGGCAACTCTGTTTGGAAAATTGCAGGAACATGAGCTTGAACTAAATCGACTCACTGAGAATGAGGAAACCGATAAGAAAAAGAAAAGTATTGTTCTCAAAGCAAGTATCAATAAAACAGAAGAAGAAGACGACCTTGATGAATGTGATAGCCTCGATGAAAACGAGGAAAATATGAGCCTAATGGTTCGAAGGTTCAAAAAATTCATGAGACAGAAAGGCAAGGCAAAACAATTCTTCAATCCTCAAAAGAAAAATGAGGGGGAAGGAACTTCCTTCAATCCAACATGCTACAACTGTGGCAAAAAGGGTCATATTAAACCCGACTGTCCTCAAGGCCAAAAGAAACATGAAAAATCAGATAAAAGGCCACAGAAGGATAGAAAAGCAAGAAGAGCTTATATTGCATGGGATGAGAACGACATGGACTCCTCCGACGAATCGGATAATGAAGAAGCAAATTTATATTTCATGGCCAACCATGAGGAAGATGAGGTAAACAATTTTGAGCTTGAAACTGATTTAACTTATGATGATTTACTTATTGCCTGTGAGGATTTAAATGATGAAAATGTTAGACTGCGCAAAAGCATTTCTTCATCTAAGAAAAGCATTTCTTTTTTTGAAACAAAAAAAAAGTATTTTGAACAACGAAATGGAAGCTCTTAAAGAAAAACAAGTCGTTCCAATCGAAACCTCCCCATGCACTTCTTGTGAAAACAAAAAGAATGAAGTTTTTAAGTATGATGAATGCAGCATTTTGAAAAATGAAATCGAGGATTTATACAACACGCTTGCAAAATTTACTATGGGAAGAGATAATCTAAATGTTCTTTTAGGAAATCAAAAAGGTACTTATGACAAAGCTGGTTTGGGCTTTCGCCCGAAAATTCATGAAAAATCTTTCAAAAAATTCTTTTGTCCAAACAACACATCAAGTAGCCCCTTTGTCAAATGTTTTCACTGTGGTAAGAAAGGACACACTGCTTCTATTTGCAATGTTAGGAAAAATAAAGAAGTGAATGGCATAAAGACATGGGTTCCAAAGGGCGTATTACCCAAAGCTAACTCTCAAGGACCCAAAATGATTTGGGTACCAAAGGTTAAAACTTGATTCTGTGTTGTAGGTGTGCTTGAAGGCCAAGAACTCTAATTGGTATCTTGACAGTGGTTGTTCAAAGCACATGACGGGAGACAAAAACAAGTTCTCCTCTATATCATCAAAAAAGGGTGGCTATGTTTTCTATGGTGACAACAATAAAGGTAGAATTCTTGGTATTGGTACTATTGGTAGAAGTCCTAATCCCATCATAGAAAATGTTTTGTATGTCGATGGCCTAAAACATAATTTACTAAGTATAAGCCAACTTTGTGATAAAGGTTTTGAGGTAGTGTTCAATTCGTCTAAATGTATGGTCATGGATTCTCATAACAAACAAACTAAATTAATTGGACAAAGAATTGAAAAAATATCTACATGGTTAACTTGGATGAATTACCTTCAAATGATGCATGTTGTCTTATTAGCAAAGAGGATGAAACATGGTTATGGCATAGGAGAATAGCTCACATTCACATGGATCATCTAAATAAGTTGGTTCGCAAGGACTTAGTAATTGGTCTACCAAAGATTCGTTTTGAAAAGGATAAGTTGTGTGACGCTTGTCAAAAAGGAAAACAAGTAAAGGCCTCTTTCAAATCTAAAAACGTTGTTTCAACAAATCGGCCTTTACAGCTTTTACATATGGACTTGTTTGGTCCATCTAGAACTATGAGCTTTGGTGGTAATTACTATGTGCTTGTTATTGTGGATGACTACTCTCGCTATACATGGACATTGTTTATTTCTCATAAAAATGACGCTTTTGCTGCCTTTCAGAAACTTGCTAAGGTTATTCAAAATGAAAAAGGTTTAAACATTGTATCAATCCGAAGTGATCATGGTGGTGAGTTCCAAAATGAGGCATTTGAGGCCTTTTGTACTGAAAATGGAATTGGGCATAATTTTTCCGCACCAAGAACTCCACAACAAAATGGAGTGGTGGAAAGGAAAAATCGATCTCTTGAAGAGCTAGCGAGGACGATGCTCAATGAGGCCAACCTTCCCAAGTATTTCTGGGCAGACGCGGTAAGTACCGCATGCTATGTCATGAATAGAGTCCTTATAAGACCTGTTCTAAAACTAACGCCCTATGAAATTTACAAGGGAAGGAAGCCCAACATCTCTCACCTTCACATATTCGGATGTAAATGCTTTGTTTTAAATAATGGTAAAGATAACCTTGGCAAATTCGATGCTAAAGCTGATGAAGGTATCTTTCTTGGATACTCAGTTTCTAGTAAATCTTTTAGAATTTATAATAAAAGAACTATGACCATAGAAGAATCTGTGCATGTTTCTTTTGATGAGATTAACCCAAAATCTATGGTAGAAGAAAGTGTTGATGATCTTGCAGAGCTTTTGGGAAATAACCACCTTGAGGAACAAATAAGTCAAGAGAAAAAGGATAAAGATCAACCACCTCTTAGTATCGATGATTCACCTCACTCAAATCTTCCAAGAGAATGGAGAACATCAAGACACCATCCTCTTGACAACATAATAGGTGATATTTCAAAAGGGGTAACAACTCGAAACTCTCTTAAACATGCATGTCATTACATGGCTTTCGTATCTCAAATTGAACCTAAAGATATTGATGATGCTATCATTGATGAACATTGGATTCTTGCCATGCAAGAAGAGTCGAACCAATTTGAAAGAAACAATGTTTGGGAACTTGTTCCGAAACCTAAGGATCAGTTAGTCATTGGGACTAAATGGGTCTTTCGTAACAAGCTTGATGAAAACGGTATAATTGTTAGGAATAAAGCTAGGCTTGTCGCTAAAGGATATAATCAACAAGAAGGCATAGATTTCGATGAAACCTATGCTCCAGTGGCTAGATTAGAAGCCATCCACATGCTTCTTGCATTTGCATGCATTATGGATTTCAAACTTTTTCAAATGGATGTAAAAAGTGCTTTTCTTAACGTTTATATTCAAGAAGAAGTCTATGTGGACCAACCCCCTGGTTTTTCAAATTTCGAATTTCCTAATCATGTCTTCAAATTAAAAAAGGCTCTATATGGTTTGAAACAAGCTCCTAGAGCTTGGTATGATCGTCTAAGCAAGTTTTTACTTGAAAATGATTTTGAAAGAGGAAAAGTGGACACCACTCTTTTTATCAAAAATAAAAAGCATGACATTTTACTTGTTCAAATTTATGTGGACGATATTATATTTGGTGCAACTAATGAATCTTTGTGTAAGGACTTTTCTAACATAATGCAAAATGATTTTGAAATGTCAATGATGGGCGAGCTCAACTACTTCCTTGGGCTTCAAATCAAGCAATCAAAAGAAGGAATATTCATAAATCAAGCAAAATATTGCAAGGAGCTACTCAAGAAATTTGGAATGAACAATGCCAAAGAAATATCCACACCAATGAGCACCTCTTGCTACCTTGATAAAGATGAGGAAAGTAAGTCGGTTGAAGTAAGTAAGTATAGAGGTATGATAGGTTCACTTCTTTATCTTACAGCAAGTCGCCCCGATATAATGTTTAGTGTTTGCATGTGTGCATGTTTTCAATCTAACCCTAAGGAATCACATCTCACAGCGGTAAAACGCATTATGAGATATCTCATTGGCACACAAAATATGGGTTTATGGTACCCTAAAGGTGCTGATTACACTTTAATTGGATACTCGGATTCAGATTTTGCGGGATGCAAAATGGATCGAAAAAGCACCAGTGGGACTTGTCACTTGTTAGGAAACGCATTAGTTTCTTGGCATAGTAAGAAGCAAGCTAGTGTGGCTTTGTCCACTGCCGAAGCGGAATACGTAGCGACAGGTAGTTGTTGTGCACAAATAATTTGGATGAAGCAACAGTTAAATGACTATGGAATAAATCTTAGAACTGTTCCAATTAAATGTGACAACACAAGTGCCATAAACCTCACTAAAAATCCGGTTTATCACTCTCAAACACATTGCAATTAGGCATCACTTCATAAGAGATCATGTACAAAAAGGTGATTGCATGATTGAGTTTGTGGAAACATCTAAGCAACTCGCAGATATTTTTACTAAACCATTGCCTAAAGAAAATTTCTTCTTCATAAGAACGGAATTAGGTATTCTTAATGAATCATGCATTGAATGAAATATCTTATGTGCATCATAATATTTTTTCCCTTGTTATCCCTAACTTGTGTGTTGAAGTGTGTAAACAGGATACATGCTCTATGTGCTAAAATTCAAATTTCTTTAGCCATAATCGATTATAGCATCGGCATAATCGATTATTCACAAGTCAGAGGACCAGGAATCGATTATAGTAATCGATTACAATTGAAAGGGGGAGAAAAAGAACAAAAGTCAGACAAACCATAATCGATTAGGCTAATTGATTATAAATGAAAGAACAAGGAAGGAGAATCGATTACATAATCGATTATATCAACCCAGAAGAGAAAATCGATTATATATTCATCTCAACAATCTCAAATAACCGATTAGATAATCGATTATTCAAAGACCTAGACTATAATCGATTACATAATCGATTTCGCGAATGCCAAAAGTCTGCCACTAAAGGAATAATCGATTATGAGGCACTCAATAATCGATTATGGGTCATGGATGAGCCAATTAGGAGCCAACACGGTAAGACATAATCGATTATGCTCAATTACATAATCGATTATGAAACTGATTAAAAGGTCAGTAACGTTCATTTTGGTCATTTCTCTCAGCTCAAACTCCGTTTTTCCTTCCTCTTTTCTCTGTTCTCTCACTTGTTCATCTTGCAAGCTTAAAATGGCTTCCAAACGCCAACGAAGCTCCATTGTGAATCCCGGGCAGCTGAGCTCAATTCAAGTAGAGAAATATTTCTCAAATGCCGGTCAATCTGCTGAATTTGTCTGTAGCTTCCAGAATAGGGAGATTCAAAAACCCCGCTTTCTGGATTTGGAGTTTCTCCGAGGGGAAGGATTCCAATTTCTTGGGCTCCTTGATGAAGCTCTTCTCACTGAATTTCTCTCCACCACAGAGAACATCTATCCTGAATTGGTACGAGTCTTCTACTGCAATCTTCGGTTAGTTGATGATGTGCTCATCTCTGAGGTATGCCATAAACCCATTCGTTTATCTTCTGCTGATTTTGGGAGGACTGTTGGGGTGCCATCTATTGGCACTAAGGTCACTGCTGAGGGACCTGCTGCACCCTTGGATTCTGAGTTTGCTCGGCTTGACGCCACTAGAGCACTTTTGAGAAATCCCATTGAGGCTAATGATAGAGAGATTACTGCTGGGCAAATGACTATAGAAAGTAGATTGCTGCATTATACTATTGCTAGGTTGCTATTTCCTAGAAGAAGCAATTTTTCTCAGTTATTAAAAATTGATGTTGTGTTGATGTGGCTGCTGCAAAATAAAAAATCTATGAACTGGGCTGGTTTAGTTATGCAACATATGTATGATAATAGAGCTGGAGGCTCTCTGCCATATGCTCATCTTATTACTCGTATTATGCAACATGTTCGGGTAAATTTTTTGGTGAGATAAAACTGGATGGAGTAAAATATCAGGCCATGTTCAATCAAGGAACACTTAATCAGATGCAGCTGAATTTTTCTGACAATGAGTGGGTGCATAAGCCCAAGAGTTTGAAGCAGGCTAAGTCTAGGACAGCCGCTGGGCCATCTTCTCATGGTGCTGGGACTTCCTCTCAGGCTCCTCCTCCTCCTCCTCCTGCTACCTCCTCGGAGATGATGGAAATGCTTCAGAATATTCTTATGGAGGTCCGAGCTAACACCGCTGGTATTAACCAGTTATCTCTTCGGATGGAGAACTTAGGGCATCGCTTTACGGAGGCCCAGATCATCATTGATAGCCTCATTCGAGCACCACCACAGCGTACTCCTGCACATGATGCATCCATCAGCAGCAGCGATGAAGATGAGGATGATGATGGTGATGAGGAGGATTAGTTCCTCTTTTTCTTTTTTTTCTTGGACTTTTTATTATGGACTGTTTCTAACTTTCCTAAATATATGCCTTGCTCTTGTTTGCACTTTTCCCGCTTTTTTGATAATGCCAAAAGGGGGAGAGTTATATGATTGCATAGTTCAGCGAGAGTTTGCATGCTTTAGGGGGAGTTGCTATTTTTAAATTTTGCATAAAAATAAGGCGTAGAGTATTTTATCTGTGCATTAACTCTGATTTCTTAAAATTCAAATACTCTATCTCTTCTCTAGAGAAAATCCCTCCTTGAGATGTTTGTCATCATCAAAAAGGGGGAGAATGTGAATATATGCTTTGACAAGATTAATCTAGTTTTTGATGATTGACAAAAGGAACCGGAAAGTCAAGTATACAAAAAGCGGAAAAGAAGATCAAGGAGATCAAGTGCTTCAAGACTGGGTTATGGGAATTTTATTTCTTGTAATCGGTGTTTATTAGGATCTCTTTGTAAATGGTTCTAAAGCTCTCATATTTAAAATCAATCACACACACACATTACGTTAACTTAAAAGGCTTTTACTAAAAATAATAGAAATTTCATTATAGCCGTTAAGTTTTCAAAAAAAAAAAAAATAATGTACATAATCGATTATGCATATGTCATAATCGATTACACTCAAATCAGAGAAGTCATAATGGATTATGCATATGTCATAATCGATTACACTCAAAACAGAGAAGTCATAATCGATTATCCTAATCGATTATGCTGCGAAAGTAAATCAGCGCGTTTTTTTCTCAAGGGATAATCGATTATGGCCATACCATAATCGATTATGAAGCGACTGCCTTGTTTTTTAAAGGGGCTTAACCTAATTCCTATGGGCTTAAAAGTTTTTCTATAAATAGGAATGCCAAGGCAACTCTAAGAGAACACGAATCCTATTGCACTCTGAAACTCTGTTTATTTTATTATTTACTCTCACATATTCACTTTTGATTATTTTTTTTTGAATAGAGAGCTTTACATATCATATAGATTAAATTGTACTTTGAACTTCAATTTGTAATCTTTATCTGCACTACTTGAGTGCTACATTCTTCTTCTACTTCTTCTTGTTCTTGGGTGTGAATCCCTTTTTCTTTAAAGAGAAACAATATCTCTTGAACTTGAGGCTCTTGCACAAAGGGAGGTGGTATCCCATTATTTTGTGTGGAGAGTGCTCTTGGTTTGTAAAGGTTTCTAGCTGCACCTGATTTAAAAGCTAGTTATTGAGTGAAAACCCTTGGTGTTTGACCTTGGGGACTGGACGTAGGCCACAGGGTATTTAGTGGCCGAACCAGGATAAATCTGCGGCTCTCTCTCTCTCTCTCTATCCTTTCATTATTGTCTTCTACCTTACAGTAATTTAATTTATCGCATTTACTTTATTGCAATTTAATTTAAGCGATTTATTTTTTTGCTATTTTCTTTCTAGAATTTTTTATTCAAGCAATTTACTTTATAGCGCTTCTAATTTCAGTCATTTATCTTCAAGCGTCGTAATTGCAAAAAGTTTTTTCAAAAACACATATCACCCACAATTCACCCCCCTCTTGTGTTTGAAGTCACTTGTCAACAAATGGCCTTGTCATTGGATTGGATCGGATTTCGGATCCCCTAGTGAAAACCGATCCAATCCAATCCAAACCGACTTGCTATAAACATATACTATTATTTTTTAAATTATAGTAATACTCATACTTAAACATTGTTTTTCATACTTTTAAGAACGAACACTCTCATTCTCTTTAATATTTTTGTTGGAATTGTCAAATACTAGATGTATTGGAATTTGTATAGTTATTCATGTATCAAGGAATCAATAGTTATTCATGTACTAGAAGATTTCATGCATGTACTTAGGAACTAGAACTACATTAATTCTAGTATATATAGGTTTAATATTGGTTTTCGACTTAATATAACTATGTAATGATATATCGTTAAAAACCGAATTATCCAATCCAATCCAAACCGCATTTGATTGGATTGGATTGGATCGGATTTTTTTTAAGGAAGCAAACTGATCCAATCCAAACCGCAAGTTGTTTCTATCTTTGGATCGAATGGTTTTTTGGCTCAAAACCGATCCAATCCAATCCGCAAACACCCCTACCTACCGCAGGCGGAGGATCGTGGTCTCCAGCTCTTCGTCAGAGTACGAGACTATTGTGCGGTACAGGCGTCCTCATGGCGAGGGTCAAGGTAGCTCAGGGATTACTCACCACTGATGGTGAGAGCCTGCCAGTGCGCCCTAGGGAGTGAGCCGAGAGATTCTGATGTATTTTGAGAGGGGGACGGGGGTTGCTGGTGAGCTCCGAGAGTTTTATTTTGCTTTTGATGTATTTTGATTCTACTCTTTTCAAGATGTATATGTATGTACAGTGCCCTACTGATGGGGCTAACTTATGCATGTTATTGTATAGTTATATATTGCGCTTTTAATCTGATCGCTTTTCTATGCTTGCCGTTTTGTTTGCTTTCTTCGGCATCGTTGTTTTTTTACCATGCTATCGCTTTATATACGGCTAGGCATAGATAATAATAATAATAATAATAATAATAAGAGGTTGGGACTAATGGGAAGGCTTCATATGTATGAGGTCGTCTCACTTTATACCCATCGTACACCTCTACACCCCTCTCCCACATTTGCTTCAAGTCTTTAATTAAAGGAGCCAAGTATATGTCAATATCATTTCCTGGTTATTTGGGCCCAGAAATTAACAAAGACAACATCATATATTTATGCTTCATACATACCCATGGGGGTAGGTTGTAGATCACCAAATTCATAGGCCATGAACTATGAGAGCTACTCTGAATACCATGCGGGTTAAATCCGTCAGTAGACAATGCAAGCCTTAGGTTTCTTGGTTCTTATCCGAAATGAGGATAATCATGATCAATTCTTTTTCATTGAGGAGAATCTGTCGGGTGCCATAACTTGCCATCTCTAATCCTTTCATCCTCATGCCATGTCAAGTGCTTTGCATCTTCCGAGCTACGGTACATGAACCTAAATCTGGGAATTATGGGAAAATACCACAAAACCTTCTCTAGAGTTGATTCTTTCTTCTTATACCGTGAGGCATTACACTTAGGACACATATGTAAATTTGCATAATCCTTCCAAAATAAAATGCAATCGTTAGGACAAGCATGTATCCTCTCATAGCTCATGCCAATAAAGCGTAACATTTGTTTAGCCTCATATGTCCTACTAGGAAGCACATTATCCCCCGGCAACATATCTTTCAATAATTCGAGTAATTCCTTAAAGCTCTTATCTGTCCATCCATTGCCCGATTTCAAGTTATACAACCTTAACATCGTCGACAATCTTGTGAATTTAGTACAACCCTCATACAACGGTTTCTCTGCATCACTTATCAACTTCTCAAACATTTCAGGACAATCAAGAAGATCTTCTTCAACCGTGTGTGTCATCTCTTCAAAACGGTCGCCCTCATATGTATCAGTACCGGTATCATCCGCCGTATATCTTTCACTAATATTCCCCATATCACTAGATTCAACTCTTGTCTCACCATGCTTTGTCCAACAGGTATAACTTTGATCAATTCCATAGCACACTAAATGTCCTTCGAACTGAGCTACACTAACTCGTCTTGTATAACAACAACTTAAACAGGGACATATGAAAGTTAAGCCAAACAATTGGATGCAACAATATAAAAGAAAGTTAAGCCAAACAATTGGATGCAACAATATAAAAAATATGAACATATTTTCCCTTCCCACACTTAACTTATGCAGTGTCCTCAATGCATACATTTAATCATAAAATACAAGTGGAGAGGGAAAGGAGAAGAGAAATTTTTACAAAATAACCCCTGATACAATAGCACAGACGCTTAAAGTATCATAGCGGGGGTTCACTGGAGTGGAGGCGGATAATCAAAATGTCTCTGCAGCATCTGCGTCAGCTGGTGGTCCTGACTATCAAACCTCCGAAAGACATTCACTGAAAACCGCTGGAAGGTTTGCTGATATGATCCTGGAAAGCTATCAAGAGGTTTTCTCCACTAGTTTTAGGACTTTATAAAAGCATAGGCAAATATGTAATAAAAGTAGGATTTTTTTGTACTTTGACTTTTTATAGTTTGACTTTTTGGTCTTGGACTTGTAAATGGGCCAAGATGGAGTCATCAAGGCCCATCCATAGAGGAAGAGGCGCGCATGGGCTTGAAGCCTTAGGGAAGCATGCGCTAGTTCCTCCTTCATTTGTTAGGGAACATATAAATACCCAAATGTAAGCCATTTGAATCATAATTGAAAGTTTAGAATTTTTCTCACATTGGGAATTTAGAGAGAGTTGAGAGAGAGAGTCTCCTCTTGAAGGTTCTAGAGTAGAACCTTGTGATTCTCATCAAAAGCTTCTTACTCTTGTGGCGGATCTTCCTTGAGCTTATCACTCCATCTAATCCATGGAGTTGTGGTGCTTTCTTCCATTTCCCTTCCCCTTCATCTTTTCCCTTTCTTTTTGTTATTTTTGAATTTTGCCTCACGCACATAGCCATAGGCTTTGTCTAGGTTCATGCTATTTTACTTTGAATTTTCAACTACGGATCAATTCTCCTAGAACGATCCTACATTCAATAAATCCACTTTGGATCATAACATTTGGTATCTAGAGCTAGCCTCTAGGAGAGTTAGAAGCTAAAAAAGTTCAAAAAAAAATTTTGGTGGTAATTTCAAATTTTTTGGCGCCACTTTTTCAAATTCAAAAATTCTAGATCTAGATCCTTTTGATCTTGATTTTGTGTTCCAATTGTGTTGTTTGTTGTTCTTATGGTTTGAATTTTCGAATTCTACATATAATTGTGTTAGATTTGATCTATTCTTTTGAATTTGAATTTTCTTGATGTTCATAAGTGTTCTTCATATTTCTTGAGATCCTTGGGATAATTGCTTGATAGATCTTGATGAATTTCAAAGGTGTTGGTTAACTTGTTGATCAACCACTTGAATGAAAAATCTAAGCATCAAAATAGTGAATTCTAAATTTGTTTGTTGAAATTCAATTTGCTTCTTACAAAAACACTTTTAGAAGGCTCTTTGATCTTATATTTGTGAAATAGTAGTGTTTGGGCTGTTTTTGTAATTTCGAAAAGTCAGTGGCTGTTATATGAAAAAAAATATAGTTCAGAATTATAGAAAAGGAAAAAGAGTCCAAATCTGAAAAATCCAAAGGACCAAAACGCAATTTTAAAAAAAATTGGGGCAAAAGTGCAAATATCCAAAGTTCAAAAAAAAAATTTTATTTGCAGAAAAAGACCTGCCACTATTCAGCCTTGAAACTTTGTGTATGAGCCTACTAGAGCAAGAAAATTTCGAAAATCAAGAACACCTTAAGAAAAGTTCATTTTCAACTTCTTCTTTCTTCTTATTCTTTCTTGTTCTACTTGTCTTCTTTCAATTCTATTTGAGTGTGCTATTTCTTGTTGAACATTTTTAGTTTGTCTTTTAAACTTCTTAGTTTTGTCTTATAGTTTTCTTTCCTTGAAATTCTTGTGAGTGAATTACTCTTGGTTTGATTTGTTTGCGAATGTATTTGGCTTTATATCTTGGAATTGCTTGTTTCTACTATAAGAGCCTTTGAGTGAGACTTTGGAGTGGAAAAAGGCAAGAGTGTACATTTGCTAAAAAGCCTATTTGTGTGATACACGAGTGAACATCTTAAGAGTGAAGCACTTAGTTGAGTGGTGAGGTCCATTTTATTTCTTTGTTTTATTGTTGAAAATTGTAAACATGTCACAAACTAGAGGTGATAGTGGAGGTAGTACACCACCTTCACCTAGAACCGCGGCATATGATATGAAACTTCAAAGAGTGACAAGGCATTGGGAAAGGCTTCTAGAAAGGCAAAATGATGAGGTTAAAGATAGACTTGAAGGCCTTGAAAGAGCTTCAAGAGGCACAAGAACTAGAAGTCCAAGGCAAGAAAGTTCTTCTCATGCAAATTCATCATGTGAAGGCAATGAATATGAAGAGGATGACCGAAGAAGAAGGAGGCATAGAAGGAGACATGGAGAGTATGGGGAGGATAGAGTGAGGAGACAAAATGATAGGCTTGAAGGTGTAAAAATAAAAGTGCCAACATTTCAAGGTAAAATTGATCCTGAATTGTACTTAGAGTGGGAAACCAAAATAGAGCAAAATTTTGCATGCCAACATTATAGTGAAGAGAAGAAGGTTAAGGTGGCATCCATAGAATTTGTAGACTATGCATTAATATGGTGGGATCAACTAATCAAGGAGAAAAGGAGGAATGGAGATGATCCAATTTCTACTTGGAGAGAAATGAAGGCCATCATGAGGAAGAGATTTGTTTCTTCACACTATCATAGGGAGCTCCATAACAAGCTTCAAAGGCTTAATCAAGGCAACAAAAGCGTGGATGAATATTTTAAGAAAATGGAGGTTGCATTGATTAGGGCAAACATTAATGAAGAAAGAGAAGCAACTATGGCAAGGTTCCTAAATGGTTTGAATCAAGAGATCTTGGACATAGTTGAATTGCATCATTATGTTGAATTGGAAGATTTGGTGCATCAAGCAATCAAAGTTGAGCAACAATTGAAGAGAAGGAGATCCTACAAGTAGCCATTTTCTAACTATTCCTCAACAAGTTGGAAAGATTCTAAGAAGGAGGGAGACTCCTCCAATGCTGGAGCCGCGACCAACATGGGTAAAAATGGGACAAGGCCCAATTCTTCTAACTCTAAATCTCCTTCATCTCCTACTCATTCTAATGCACCTAGATCTAGGGATATAAAGTGCTTTAACTGCCTTGGAAGAGGACACATTGCATCCCAATGCCCCAACAAGAGAACCATGATCTCTAGGGGTAAAGAACTTGAAAATAGTGCATCATCATCATCTTACACTAGTGCATCTTCTACAAGTGAGAGTGAAAAAGATTGTGAGATAAAACCTATTGAGGGCGATTTACTCATGGTAAGAAGATTACTAGGAATGCATATTAATGAAAATGATGATAGCCAAAGGGAGCATTTTCCAAACAAGATGCATGATAGAAGGTAAAATTTGTGCATTGATCATTGATGGTGGTAGTTGCACCAATGTAGCTAGCACCATCTTGGTGACCAAACTCGGTCTTAAAACAATTCCTCATCCGCAACCATATAAACTGCAATGGCTAAATAATGATGGTGAATTAGTAGTGGATCAACAAGTCTTGTTAAATTTTTCCATTGGTCATTACAATGATGAGGTTCTTTGTGATGTGGCTCCTCTGGAGGTGAGTCATGTAATACTTGGAAGGCCATGGCAATTTGATCGTAAAGTAATTCATGAAGGCCAAACTAACACGTTCTCTTTTGTACATAAAAACCACACCATTAAACTTGTGCCACTTTCTACAAAAGAAGTGTGTGAGGATAGAAAGAAAATGAAAATCAAAAGAAAGCAAGAGAGAAAAACCTCCAAGGAAAAAGAAATAAAGAATGAGGTTGAGGTAAAAGAAGAGAGAAAGAAAGAGAGTTTACTCATAGTGAAAGAAAAGGTTGAGGAAGAGTTATTAGTCGACCAAACCCAAAAACTTACAAATAATTATTTGTCTACTAATACTTCTCCCTTGCATATTTGTGTAGACCCTCTTGTGCACATTAAGAATGTGGAACCAAGGCCAAAGCCTCAAGGTCTCATCCAAAGGGAAAAATTAAAACTCATCTTAAGTATCATTCCAAAGGTTCCCAACTCTCATGACATGAAACCGAAAGGAAAACCCAAAAGCTTCAATGGCTTTCAAAATCATTTGAAGGGTTTATGGCAAAACATTCACGGGGCTTTTGAAGAGGTCATAACCCATTTTGCTTGGGCAACTTGGGCCATTTTCTTACAAGTGATCTTTGACCCTGGTGGATAAGTTGAGACAAAGGGAGTATCAAATTCCAATAATAATTGTTTGTTTTTAACTTCCTTTAAAATAAAACTCATTACTTGTATTGTTATGTAGGACTCAAAGTCTTCAAATTCGTGGACGAATTCCTTCAAGAAGGAGGGGATGATATGATCCTGGAAAGCTATCAAGAGGTTTTCTCCACTAGTTTTGGGACTTTGTAAAAGCATAGGAAAATATGTAATAAAAGTAGCATTTTTTTGTACTTTGACTTTTTATAGTTTGACTTTTTGGTCTTGGACTTGTAAATGGGCCAGGATGGAGTCATAAAGGCCCATCGATAGAGGAAGAGGCGCACATGGGCTTGAAGCCTTAGGGAGTTTGCGCTAGTTCCTCCTTCATTTGTTGGGGAACATATAAATACCCAAATGTAAGTCATTTGAATCATAATTGAATGTTTAGAATTTTTCTCACATTGAGAATTTAGAGAGAGTTGAGAGAAGGAGTCTCCTCTTGAAGGTTCTAGAGTAGAACATTGTGATTCTCATCAAGAGCTTCTTACTCTTGTGGCGGATCTTCCTTGAGCTTATCACTCCATCTAATCCATGGAGTTGTGGCGCTTTCTTCCATTTCCCTTCCCCTTCATCTTTTCCCTTTCTTTTTGTTATTTTTGAATTTTGCCTCACGCACATAGCCATAGGCTTTTTCTAGGTTCATGCAATTTTAGTTTGACTTTTCAACTATGGATCAATTCTCCTAGAACGATCCTACAATCGATAGATCCACTTTGGATCATAAGATTTGCTCCTGAGAATCCAATCGAGCAAACACCCCCATCTCTAATTGATCAAACCGAGCGAAAAACCTCAGATAGTCATCCTCGTGCACTGGTGGGACAGGTGGAGCAGGTGGGTCCTGGCCTTGATGCTGGTCCTCTTGGTCAGACTCGAAGTTTGGATCTGCAACGGCCTCTACTCCGATTAATCTCAGCTCTCCATGAGGCCCACGTGTCAGTATGCTACAGGCTAAATGGGATAGGAAGGAACCCACAAGTATGAAGCCCTTTTGCCTCGATCTAGGGCTGTCCCCTAGATGTAAGCATGTCTGCATCAAGACATAGCCGGGTTTAGTGGCTGGGCCTGAATCATGCACCATAGGATGAAAAGATCGAATCGGGAGACCCCGCCGGCGGTAGAGTGATGACTGGTGATAGAAAGGGCCAGACACCGATGCAGAATGCGGAGTGGTAACTCAGAAAAGGTGGAGGACTTTGCCAAGCGAGGGTTATATGGCTCGGCTCCGCCCCTAGTGATCTCAGCCCAGAATGCCCTATCAAAAAAATCAACGGGCATACCCAACCAGTTGCTGTCTGATACCTCTCTGAACGAACTAATTCTGCTGTCTCAAAACCCAGACAGACATTGAAGTCCGCCAAGGACATCCGCCAGATGCGGCCGTTCAACTGAAATGAGACTCTGGGCTCTTCTCCCGCAATGTCAGACTCAAAATAGCGGCAACTAGAGAGGAACTCCAAGGTGGGTTCCCGGTATACTAGGCATCGAATGGCAGCTACCCGCTCCCATCCGATGTTTTCAAGTAGATGGATAGCCCGAGCAGCGAGTTTGTATGTGGCCAAGATATCCATATCTAGGTATCTCTGGGCCATAATCTTATAAGCAGGTGAGAGAATCTGGCCTGATGACCAGCATCTGTGAAAGTCAGCAGCTCGTTCCCCCCAGACCGAGAAGAACTGCCATGCTCTATACGGCTTCTTTTGGGTGCCATAGTCCTGCATAAGTCAAAAATCAATTATTAGTATCATACTAATATGCAAAACGTAAGTATGTATCATAAGCATTGGGTAGATGGATTTAATCCATACAAAATGATTCTGTTTTAAGCATTCTGGGACTGGCACGGCCGTCCTCACGCATGGCACGGCCGTGCTAAAAATATTTCCAGAAATTTTAAATTGGCACGGCCATGCTAACAAGGGGCACGGCCGTGCTGATTGCAATTTCCAGATTTTAGCAATATATGAACAGCACGGCTGTTCTTAGAACAGCACGGCCATGCTATTTCCCGTGCCATATGCAAAATTCAAAATAACCCAGCAATCACAGCCAAAATATACATAATATCTATACTACCACTGAACTAACAGTTCCTAATAGCGTTTATCACTAATAAGTACAAAACAATAGCTAACACGCATAAATTCAAAAGGGGAATAAAACAACCTTAAACCTAACCCAATATAAACCAAATCAGATAAATGAAAGAGTATAAGGCGAGATTTTTACCTTGGAGAAGTGAATTAAGCAGGGAAGGATGCAAAAAAATATGAAGAATTTGCACAATAGGGGGAGCACTAGGTGAGCAAGGGCAGTGCTCTGCCCGTGCTCTGCCCCCTTCTTATATTCTGAACAGCCGTGTGAGTAGCACAAACATGCCAAAATGTGGCATGGCCGTGCCCTATTATTTTTCCAGATTTTAAATTGAAGTTCAAAAATAGGGAATACTTCAAAAATTTTGCAAGATTTCCCACACTTAATTCTTTCTCCATTTTTTTTATTTTAAATAAAATATAATAAAAAAATGTAATAAATAAAATACAAGTTGCCTCTTGCACAACGCTTATTTTACGTCACGAGCTTGACGACCTGTTTTAGAGTACCGATCACGGTGGTCTTGGGGAGACTTTGAAGACAGCTTCTTCACCCTTGTGCCTTAAGGTTAGGGTGCCTTGTTTGACCTCTATTTTAGCATCACTGGTAGCCAAGAAAGGTCGTCCCAAAATGATAGGGACCTCCTCATCCTCCTTCATGTTTAATATTACAAACTCTACTGGGTATGTGAATCTCCCCACCCTTACTAACACGTCTTCTATTGTTCCTCGAGGGTGAGTAATGGTTCTGTCCACTAGCTGCAGTGAGACTTTGGTGCTCTGAGGTTCCTGTAAACCAAGCCTTTTTGACATAGAATAAGGCATTAGATTTATACTACCACCTAAGTCGCACAATGCTTTATCAAAATGGGCATTCTCAATGGAATAGGGAACAGTAAAACTCCCTGGGTCTTTAATTTTATGAGGTAATTTATTCAAAATAACAGCAGATCATTCTTCATTAATTTGTACTACCCCATATTATTTTGAAATATCTTCATTTTTATCAGGAGGTGATTTAACATACAATTTCATATTAGTTCTCAAGAATTCATCATTTTGTATGCTATTATCTCCAGTAAAAAGAGTTGGAAGAGAAAATTGCACCTCACTAGTGACTGTTACCTGATTCTGGTTACTGGAGAGATGGCACGGCCGTGCCATAAATGCTGCACGGCCGTGCTCTCCTTCTGACTTAATTTCTTCGGCAGTGTTGTTTTCTTTCATGGAAGTAGAGTTATCTTTTTCTGCTTGCTGAAGAGAAATCGCATTGGCATGCTCCCTTGGGTTTGGCTCAGTCTGAGTGGGTAATGATCCTTGAGGCCTTTTTCAGAGCAAAGTGGTAAGAGCAACCATCTGTGACTGAATGGCTTGAAATTTGTTATCAGTCTCCTTTATGTATTTTGCTATCAATTCATGAGGATCGGGTTTCCTATGTTCTGGTTTTGTACCTTGGTTTTGCAAGTGGGGTGATCTGTAGGCATTTGAATTTGAACCTTGACTGTTCTGCTGACCTCCCCATGAGTAATTCGGGCGACTCCTCCAACCAGGATTGTAGGAATTATTTTGGTTTGATTGACGTTATTCATGAATTTGGCTTCCTCAATTGGTGGAGAAAAAGAGTTGCTCAGATGGCAGTATAAGAATGGAGACACTGGTGCACTGGCTTGTGTCATAGTATGTGCTTGAACTTGCATCATTGTTTCGATCTGTTTTGTTAGAGCATCAACCTTAGTCTCCATTGTCTCTGTGGCAGTTACCTCATACGCACCAATTGGCTTCTTTATGGTCTGTCTGTCCCTGAGCGGCCACTGGTAGTGATTGGCTGCCATCTCTTGAATCAAGGCTTGGGCTTCTTCCGGTGTTTTCTTCAAAATTGAGCCCCCGCAAGCAGCATCTATACTGGACCTATTTGTTTGTGAAAGTCCATTATAGAACATCTGTACCAGAATGGGAACTGTGAAACCATGGTATGGACATCTCCGGATTGAATCCTGATAACGCTCCCATGCCTCATAGAGAGATTCCTGGTCATATTGCACAAAATTCAAAATATCAGCTCTAAATTTAGCGGATTTAGAAGGTGGAAAATACCTGGCCAAAATATAGAGCCAGATGACAAAGAAGAAAGCCACTGATTTGATTTGTCGGACAATGAGAATGGGAAATCTGAGTCTGATCACATCTGTTGAAGCTCCATTGTATTTGATAAGATTGGTGATCCTAAGGAACTTTTTCAGATGGCAGTTGGGGTCCTCAGTTGGCAACCCCCCAAATAATCCACAGTTTTGGATCATAGAGACCAAGGCAGGCTTGATCTCAAAGTTGTTGGCATCCACCGCAGGGTTGGTGATGCTATCCGTCACCTCAGCAGAGGGGGTAAAGTAGTCTAACGACGTCATTCTTTCCCCCATGGTGTTCTTCTCTCTTGCTTGCCTCCGCAACCTTTTGATGTGATCATGAATTCATTAAACATGTGGAAAGAAGCATATTCAGATCCCGTGCAAGTTTCCTTTGATCCAGTTCAATAATTGGATGAAGATACTTTGAGTCCATCTTGAAGACATCACAATGGAAAGCCCAATTCACATGACAAGAAGCATTCATGGGTTGATTAGTGGACTCTTAATTAGTAGTGGGTTTATTAGATAATAATTAAGTCCAATTTTTATCATTTTATTTTTTAATTTTCGTACTATTTTTTAGGCTGAATTTTATGATGACCTTTTGCATCCTCCTAGCCTCACTAAATGTTTCCTAGTAGTGCTCTAAGTCATTATAGTGGCTAGTGGGGATTTATCATCATGTTTATGCTTACTTTCTAGGTAAATGCATGGTAGTGGGAATTTATTCCTAGTATATTAAGAGTTTAAGCTTAGCCTATAAATAGGGAACTCATGTACTACTCAAATTAGTTTTGGATAATGAAATTTTAAGAGTTTTGTCTATTGTGAGAGCTTCCCTTGGGTTCTTGGGTAAAAGAACTAAATCCGATCTTATCAAGGCAACTTGTGGCGATCAAATACATGACTTATCACTTACCTTCTCACCTACATCTTGAGTGTGGCATCAATATCCATTCCTTTTCCTGAAATTTCAAGGCGGTCTGGATTGGATCATATCACCTTTGGAAAGTCCTTTCAACTTCCCTGTCAAAAACTAGATCAGGATCTTTAGAAGGCGTTAGCATACAAAGAGAGAGAATGAAAATAAAATAAAAAATTAAATGTCTAAAGTAACTAGGATTTCTTTTCTTCCAATATTACTAAAATCACAAAATATCAAAAATTAATCCTCGGCAATGGTGCCAAAAACTTGTTGCGTTCAAAACACACTTAAGGGCAGTGTACCCTGTCCCAAAAGTAATATAGGACGGAAGTCCAGATATCATACCCAAGAGATTAATTTGATATGATAATGATAAAGCAAGTAATGGAATAAAAAAATTCTTATGCTATTTAGACTAATAAAGAACTTGGAAAATAAATAAGAATAGAGCAGTGTTAACGATAATTGTAAAAGAGTAAAAAGAGAGCTTAGAGATCAATAGTAAAGAGCCTAGAGCTGTGGTTTCACTTGTGCTTTCAATACCCCCAAATCCTAATTCTATTTGGTTTCGCAATTGCTTTTTGAATACCAATCCCTCTACAAAAACTATTAATTGTTTGTCAGGCAATTAATATTCTTTTCCCCAAATAAACCCAATGGTTGTCAGGCAAAGAGCTTAAGTGATTAGAAAGCATTAAGCACAAAGAAGTTGAATGATTGAAAGGAATAAATCACGTTTTCGCAAATCTAGATATTAAACCTCGGTTATCCTATAAGTCTACCAATTTAATTGGGCTTGATAGCCAAAACGTCAATCAATTGATTATAAGCATCCAAAGGGTACGCAATCCCAGTATGGGATGAAAAACGATAGAATAACACTATTCAAATAATAACTTTAAAACCAAATAGAATTGAATTAAAGCTAAGACATAGCGAAAGGAGTTTCTACTAACACAAGCTCCACCACAACTCTAGTGGTGAAATTAGCTACTCATAGTAATAGAGAAAACTAAAATCAACGAAGAAAAACGCATCCTCAATAGTTAAAGAGGGAGAAGTTGTCTCCATCTTAACCTCCAGGTGCCAAATCCTACTCTAGAAATCAAAACTACAGAATAAAACTAAAACAAGAATCTAATACTCAAAGAAATAAAGAGATGAAAGAAAGTACAAAGATTTAAAGATGAAAAGATTAAAAGATCCTCTTAGAGTGGCATAAAGGGCCTCTATTTATAACACAGAATGCGGACCGAGCCTTGAATCTGGTCTTCTGTTTCTCTTGGCATGGGCGTGCTCTTCATTATATCAGGCCTTACTGACTTCGTAAATTAGCGTTCTAGTGTACGGGCTGTAGCACGGTCGTGCTCTTCAGTTGGCACGGTTGTGCTATCTTCTGTTTGACCTTTCTAACTTCGTAAAACAACGCTCTAGCGCACGGGTTGAAGCATGGCCGTGCTCTTCATCTGGCACGGCCGTGCTCTTTACGATTGAGGCCGTGCTAGCTTCTGTCAGGTCTTTCTTCACTAAGTCAGCCCATTCTTCAATATGGCACGATCGTGCTCTCGTGTGGCACGGCCATGCTACGTCTTCAGAGGTCAGTTTTGACTATTTTTGTACGGCTTTGTTTGGATGCATGAGTTTGGGCAGTGGGCATGGGCATGCTCTATCATGGCACGGTCGTGCTAACATCAGAACTTCAGTATTCCGCCCATTTTATCTTTAAAACCTTCTCTTTTCTTTAAAAGTTCATCAAACTGCCTCCGAACGTCAATTCTGTCAAAACTTAAGTAAAAGGGTGAAATACAATATCATTTATCTTTAAAAGCATCAAAATTTGACCCAAATACCCCTTATAAAATGCACAGAATTGTGATTCATCAGATTACCTCTTGAATGATGAAAGATTGCAATGATCAAGCAAGTTGTGCTTCATCAAATTGCTTATGGATCATTTGAGAAAATAAAATACATAGATGTCAAGACAATGAAGCAAGGAACAAGTTTACTAACTTGAGTTAAGAGAGTCTACCTCTAGGTTGATGGAAAAGTGGAGAGAAAGTGAAGAACACTCAAGAACACCAAGAACAAAGTAGAGAAACTAAAAACTCTGACTTTGATCTTCAAAACCATAAAGTAAGCAAGACTGTGTTTGTGAGAAAGTGAAGAAAATGGAGTGTTAGGGAGGCTTTAGGGGCGTGAAGAGGAAGGGATAAGAAAGTCCAAACTTTGTTCATTTAGGGACAAAAGGATAATTTCACTTAGGGACAAAATGTCATTTTAATAAAAGACTAGGGACATGATTGTCATTTAAACAAAAGGCTAAGGACGTAAATGTCAAAACATCCAAAAATATCTAGATATTTTTAGAAAGGTAATGATGGCGGGTGGTGAGTCACAAGGCCAGAAATGTAATTTTAGAAATTCCCAGGGGCAAAATGGTATTTTCTCGCCCTAAATATCTTGGATATTTTAGAAATCCAGAAAATATCTTAAATATTTTTCTTCGAGGATAAGGATGGTTGGTGGTGAGTCATGGTGGTGACTCATCCTCTGACTCACCGCACTCCGGTGACTTCTGTACGTCCGTTCTTAACTCCGTCGATTTCCCGATTTAGGTTTTACACCCGAATAACGTATAACTACTTATTTATTTTGGAAATTTTCAAAATAACCAATATCATTGGAAATAAAATTTAAAACCTAAATGTTTCATTCACGAGTTAAAATTAAATTTTCTGATCAGTAAAATCTTACTGTCAGTGAAAATGCAAATCGGGATCCGCCTGAATTTCAACCCAAAATTTAACCGTAACTCTCTACGATAATGTAGAGTATGAATATGATTTTGGTTTATTCAAAATCATTTTCTAAAGCTCGTATAAAAATATAAAAGATATATATTTTTACCGTTATCAGAAAACAGCGAAAATCGGGGTGTTACGTGAGGCTTTGAAACTTGTTATGTTATTTTGGTTTTTGAAGTGATGCAAACAATTATTTTGAATTAATATTATATTAAGTATTTATTCAATATATATTTAAGAAATTTTTTATTTTTCTTATTTTATTTAAATTATTATTTTGGATTATTAATGTAACGAAGGGCGTTATAGGTAGGGGTAGAGGAGAAGATAGGATTTTAATATTTTTTAATTTTATTTTTATGTCAAATTTTTATTGTGTTGTTCATCTCTCATTGGTTGTGCCCAATGATGAGGTGTTAAATTTTTGTCTATGAAAGTATTTCTCTTTGAATTCTGCCTATGGAATCCCCAAAGCGAGACTAAATTAAAATTAAGAGGGAAAACAACATTGAGAAAAATAAAGGTGGGAGAGAATTGGTCTTGCAAAGTAAGATGGAATTGGAGAGAGAAAAACATGCCCAGAGAAAAACTGAATTCTCCACCCCTTTCTTTTTTTATATCTACTTCGTTGTGTGATAGGTAGCACAGTTCCATGGCTAAAAGGAGAAATTGGAAAAAAACCGATAAAACACGAGTAAGAGAAAATGTAAAAAAAATGTAACAGTGAGGAGAAAATTCCTACCCAACAAACTTACCCATTGCCTGTGTTTGAACCTTGTCGACGATGACTGAAGGTCAGAAGAAAACGCCGCCGGTCTCTGTCAAAGTAATCACCAGACAAACGCCGAGTTCTAAAGGGAGAGAGAGACTTTGGAGAAGAAGCTCAAGTGATCTTTCTTTAGTTTGTTTTTCCTGATTTTTCTGAAAAATAAAAAATAAAAATAATTAACTGTTCAGATTTTAAAAAAATGGACAATTAATTATTTAATTTTGAGTTAACAGAAGGACCAATTTCATCCATTCTAATAATTTGAGAATTATTTGGGAAGAATCAGTAGTTAAGGGTGCATATTTGCAAATGAGCTATAGTTTAGGGTGACTATATGCTCTTTTCCCTTTTATAAACTTATTTTATTTGTTTCATTTTGTTGGAGCTGAAGGAAGGAGAATGGAGAGGAGCAAAATCCCTCCTCATTCATTTTTGGCTCCCCTCCACTAGGGGAAGGGAGGGGAAGGAGGGGAGAAGAGAGATTTTAAAACATTTTGGATTTGAATATCCTTATGGTATTTTGAACTCCAAATTATAAGGATGTAAAAGTAAATTAATTTTAAATTATCTCTCCTCCCCTTGTGAAACAAACATGAAAAGTGTTATTTCTCCCCCCTCCATTAAAATCTCTTCCCTCCTGTTAACTAAACAAAATAGCTAATTAAAATCCCTCACCTCCCCTCCTCTCCCTTCCTCTCCTATGAACCAAACATATCCTTAAGTAATGTTTATAGTTGTGGTAGGTTGAAAATTCAAATTCGTCCTCCTTAAAAAATGTGCCTTTCAAATGAGCTATAGTTTAGGGTGACTGTATGCTCTTTTCCCTTTTATAAACTTATTTTATTTGTTTCATTTTGTTGGAGCTGAGGGAAGGAGAATGGAGAGGAGCAAAATCCCTCCTCATTCATTTTTGGCTCCCCTCCACTAGGGGAAGGGAGGGGAAGGAGGGGAGAAGAGAGATTTTAAAACATTTTGGATTTGAATATCCTTATGGTATTTTGAACTCCAAATTATAAGGATGTAAAAGTAAATTAATTTTAAATTATCTCTCCTCCCCTTGTGAAACAAACATGAAAAGTGTTATTTCTCCCCCCTCCATTAAAATCTCTTCCCTCCTGTTAACTAAACAAAATAGCTAATTAAAATCCCTCACCTCCCCTCCTCTCCCTTCCTCTCCTATGAACCAAACATATCCTTAAGTAATGTTAATAGTTGTGGTAGGTTGAAAATTCAAATTCGTCCTCCTTAAAAAATGTGCCTTTCAAATTTTTTTTAGTGTGAATCCTCAGCCGATACTCAGACGCTAATTTGAGATATAGAGATCACCAAAGTGGATTTTTTCTATCCCAACAAAGCATTTTTCATATACACGACATAAATCGAACCCTTAACAATATGCCTAGGGCTCATTTGGAGGTCAGGAAAGGAAAATAGGATAAGATAAACTATCCTATCCTTTTTTTAATCTATGATTTGATGAGCCAACAGGATAGGATAAGCTTATCCTACTGGTTTATCCTATCTTGCTCATTATTTTAAATCATATCCTATGGGAGGAGCTAGGTTAGAAACAAGCAGGATATGATTGAAAATTTGTTTCTCCTCTGACCCTCACCCCTCATCCTATCTGTCTCAGGCCTACTTCGTCGGATGACGATAGAATTGTGGGTCTGGGGAGGTGGTGGCGCGATTGCTGTGACACCCACTACCCCGCATACGATAAATTTAAAGTAAATCATATAAAGAGTCAATACGTTAAAACTCAAAAGGTAGCAAGTGCCACATGATCCAAATCGTTTAAAAACATAAAGTAACAATTGTGGAAAAACATAAACAAAACAAAACCCATATCCCGATGTCACATATAAGAGCTGGTAACCACTACCGATAATACATAGGAAAACAACTCAACATAAGTCCTATACTACAAGTAAGCGATCTCCCCAGGATCAATCCTCAATAGGTTGCTCACCATCCTCTGCATAAACCAAGGTACACAAAGAAACAACAACAATAGGGACTAAGAAACTGTATGTATAAACATAAATGATAATAGACCAGTTAGCAAGATGATTACACAACATATAATACATCATAATATAACAGATTACATCATATCACATCAATAAACATGCTATGCGATGCAGCACTACTCCACTACTCCATATGCAATGTGGATCCAATAACTAACTCCGGAAGATGATTTTGGTGTTATATATATCCACATTGGCCAATAAGCACCAACGCCGGCAGTTCACCAAACTCTCAGATGAACCCCTTGGATAGCCGATCCACCTTACTCTCAGATGGACCACCACGGATGCGCTTGATTCATCTAACTCTCGGATGAATCACCGCGAACGGCTAGTTCGCCATACTCTCGGACGAACTCCCCAGTCATTGTAACTTCCCCCAACTAACAACTCCATGCCATGATGCGTGCAATGCTAACATACCAACAACATGGCAACCACCTCCATCAACAACATTAACAATGGCTATCCACTTTGACCAACAAGCATCAAAGTGAACACAACTAACATCATCGTGCGATAACTCATTGCTACCGTCTTAACCAACATCAACGTTTTATCAAGGATCTTTAATAAATTTTACCTTATCAATATTCTAGTTTATTAACTATCCTCAAGGTCATGTTTTATAGTCTTATATGTCATAGCTCCATCCCAAAAGGTTATTTAATCTCTTTTTGTTTAAATCAGTGAAGTTTTCTCAAATCTGTCCAGTAGCACGGTCATGCAATGGCTATCCATAGTCGAGATTCAATGCTAACATCCCTATGTCTTTGATTAACATAGTTTAATAACAGCAGTTTCAACACAATGACTCATATAATCATGGCATATAATCAAACATCAGCATCAACCAATTTATATAACACTTGCCAAGATCATATACCCATATATGAACAATTATCATCATACATGTAATAACAACAATTAGGATTCATATATCAATTAAGGCATATAGCACACAAAAAGGGTCATGGGTTAACCCTCACCTTACGCTACCCCATAACCTATATGTTCATACTAATTTCTTCTCCCCATACCTGGTATGACGATTCCAGCCTATGAGCCAAACTTGAGCGAACGGGTTCAACAAGTTCAGCGAGCTTTGGTCAAGAACGTCAAGAAAAGGATAATTAATTCCCAAAACAAAGACTCTACATGGAATTAACACAAGGGTTACAAACATACCTCGATTAGATCTTAGGGGAACTAATCTTCTAGGTTGCCATTTACAGCGCCGACACTTAACGACTAGAATCTGGTTCAACACCCAACTTAGAGAATTGAAAGGAAAGGGTGGAACAGGGTTGGTTACCTTACCTTAGATTACCACTAAGGAAACGACTTATCTCCAAAAAAACACCAAAGGGATGTGTTCTTGACAAAGAACACTCAAAACAAGGATTGGAGGTTGAAGAACGCTCAAGGGATTCAGTCGAAGCCCAAGAGAAAGAGCGATGACGGTTGTTTCTAACGTTAGGGATGAGGGTTTTATTTTTTAGGTCGAGCAAAGGAGGTATAAAAAGGATTAGAGTGAAACGGACTGACCAAAGAGCCCAAAACGCGATCTGGTGCGCGCGTATAGCACGAGCGTGCTCACCTATCAGAATCACTGATTTGCTATCTACCCAAAAACACATCCCTAAACATCAAACCCAAGTATATCAACTATAGAAACATACATAACAACACTTTATAACAAGCACGCGAAAAGTGGCGTGTTACAATTCCACCCTGCTTATAAAAATTTTGTCCTCGAAATTTCTATAAGCTCGGACTTGGTTAGCAGACAACCAGTCCATAACAAAAACAACATCTAACAGTTAAAGAGATAAACTCACACAAGATCAACTATGAAGTTTATATTATTAACGACAATAGAACAACCTTTACGAAACATGGGAAGTGATAACAGGCTTGCTTACAGGTGCAGCAACAACTAGATCATACTCAAGATAGGGAACAAACAACTTAAGGTGTCTAACACACAACATGTGAAGCAATAGAAGGAAAAGTTGAGCAGACACTTACCTTGAAATAAATCTACAGATTGAGAGGCTTCAGCTCCACTAAGAGTGAAGACTCTCCCACTTGCCTTCAGTCGATTCGCCTGAGAACTTTTACTGGCGCTTTGCGGCTCACTCTTTGCCACCACAATCACGGCTGATGTGGCCATATTTCCCACACTTGAAGCAGATGACATCAGTTTCCTTGAACTCGCGAATGAAGTGGCCCTTACCACACTTGCCACACTTGATTGGCCTAGGGGCAGAAGATCCTCCGTCACTGGTTGATCTCGTCGCATAATGCGGCTTCTTGCTGATTTGCTTGAAATCACGGCTTACTGGCGCTAGATGTCATTCCTCTTTCTTTACCTTGTTGAGTTGTCTTCTTGTTTGTGACACCCACTACCCCACATATAATAAACATGAATAAAATCATACATGTCTTTAAAAATATAACAATTAAAATAAAAACATATTCTCAAGGGTAATGTGCATCACATCATCTATATCGTAAAACCTAGGAATCTGAAATAATCAAAATCCTTTAAAAACGAACTGCGGAAAACATAAATAATAAACGTAACCCAAATCCCGATGTCACATATCAGAGCTGGTACACATATACCGATAATACATCGGAATAAAACCAAATAACATAAATCATAAATCCTAACTACTGAGAGAGATCTCCTCGGGATCACTCCTCGTCAGCATGCTCACCCTCCTCTGCATATACCACAACATATGCACAAGAATAACAAAGAGAGGGGTAAGAAACACCATCATGAATATATGTAAACGGAATGGAATAGTAATTAAGATGGCATACAACATACATCAATCAACACAAATATAATCTATATATATCAAGGATGCATGTCAATGCGAATGCAACATCACTACTCCGTATGCATGTGGCCAACAACTCTAACTCTGGAAAGACGATTAGGAGTACATGTCCGGTTATCAACGTGGATGATATGCCAGACCATGGGCCATCCCCGAACACTCTCACTAATCCTGATAACGTATAGTGGCTAGTCAGGGTACTCAAGCTTATCCTTTAGGTCACTCCGACAATAGGTAGCTAGCCCATGTCACCTGGAATTTCCCTACCCAATGTACCCGCAAGGCCGGGATAACACCCATCGTGGCCTCCACTATCGCGATTCATCGTTTGCTTTCCACCCAACATATCAACGTCAACGCATGATGCATGTTATGCTCAACAACATGCAAACACATGTCCAACCATCCACCATCAACACCATTACATGGCTATCAACTTTGACCAACAAGCATCAAAGATGATTTATCAACATCAAACTTGACCAATAAGCAGCAAGAATGATTTAACCAACAACATCGGTAACAGTACGTCGTTACCAATAACATCATCGTCTTATTGATTGTTCTCTTTGTTAAGTTTTAACTTAACATTATCTTTGTTAAGTATTATACTTAATCTTATTATCTAAACCTCAATTCATATTTTAATAAGATTATAACCTAATCTTAATATTTAAACCTCAAGTCATATATTTATTAAGATTATAACTTAATCTTAATATCTAATCCTCAATTCATATCTTATTAAGATTATAACTTAATCCTAATATTTAAACCTCAAGTCATATATTTATTAAGATTGTAACTTAATCCTAATATTTAAACCTCAAGCTATATAGTTATTAACGTTGTTTTCTATATCATCAATCCTTGAATTATGATCTCATAGTCTTTTTCCCATTACCATAATCATTATCCCTTCACAACAGAATCTGGGTGAGAAACCCAGATTCGCTAGGCGAATCGTGGCTCGCGAGGCGAGCCCGAGAGCTCCTAAACAGGTTCTCGGATTCGCTAGGCGAATCCTGGCTCGCGAGGCGAGCCCGAGAGCCCCAATATTTGGTTCTCTCATTCGCCTCGCGGATTACAATCCGCTAGGCGAATCACGTCAGACCACAAATGGTCTCTCTGTCTCGCCTCGCGAATGGATATTCGCCAGGCGAATCATGACAGATGTGGGAATCTTAAGAATTTCTCTAAGTTATCCCTATGCCTATCATCCCATCTCTCAAGAATCATCCCTACGGGTTTCCAAAACTAATTCAATATTATCAATCTCACCTCTCAATAACAACTCATTCATTATGGGGTGCCAAACGTCCCTAAACTATGTTCTTTCACTAATCCTATTTTCTTCATCGTAACGCACATCATCATCAAGGCATCATTATCATTGCACATCATAAAATCTCATCAATGCGTATCGTATCTATATTCATACTATTCATTGCACATCATACTATTTGAATCATATCATCATGACAAACACCCATAATCATAATCATAGAACCATAAACATGTATATTTATACAATATTCACATAGGCATATACATGGCATATACATAAGATACACATAATTACACTCATAGCATATACATAGGCATTTACAATGCATATAGACAAACATATAGGGGTCATGGGTTAACCCCTTCATCTTAACCTATCCCAAAACCCACATACTCATGATCTATTTCTTTCCCCCATACCTGGTATGACGATCACCACGAACAAAGGAAGGAAAAGGTCCGGAAAAGTTTGCGTCTACACGAATGCTCAATCTTACGACGCTTGACTTCACGATCACAGCCCCAAAAGGTTCAAGAGCAGCAACTAGGAAGAGGGCTTGTGATGGCAGTGATGCTCTTCAAGCGAAAGAGATGAAGAACGATGAACTATGGTGCAATCTCCTTCAAGGATCCTTGGAAAGGGTTTAGAAATCCTTGTTTGGAGAGGAAGAGGCAGTTTCTGGGAGTTTTTCGACTTAGAAGGTAGGTTTAGGTCGAGTCTTAGGGTATAAATATGAGTTAGGGTCATTATGGGCTGATTAGAAGCCCAAAAACACGATTCTGGTGCGCGCAGATTCGCGAGGCGAGGGGCCTTTCGCGAGGCGAACCCGAGAGCTGTAAAATCTGGCTGTCCGGTTCGCGAGGCGAATGTATCCTCGCGACGCGAAACTTTAGAAGCCGAATTTGGCCTGAACACCTGAAATAAGACTTGTAGATAATTCTCTAAGCTTTCCAACGCATCCAAGATCGCCTCAATCGGACATCTAGAACTCAAGATATGGCCAAAACCGTGAAACAGGTTTCTTGGACTTGAATGCATTGACCATTCCTTAAGACTAAACTACCCCAACTATGAACTTCGACATCAAGAAATCGTAAATAACATATATTGGTCAAGAATAATACATAGTAATATGTATTAATATAAGGTGAAATTCGGGGTGTTACGATTCCACCCCCTTATAAAAATTTCGTCCTCGAAATTTCTACTACCTCAATCAAACAAATATGGACATGGACCTTTTATCTAACTGTCCTCATGATTATGTCAATTCCGACTAGGCTTCTTAAGTTCTAGAGCACTCTAGAAATTAAAATATAACTTGATTCCTCAAAACTTTGCAAATGCACCAATGGCCTTCTACTTTCCTAACCTAATATTCATAATTGGCACATCCCAAGTTTTAATCACATCCCTAAAATCCTCAATCAATTGGTCTCACTAACCATTATGGTGAACACAAGCAATGAACTTCTAGTTAGGTATCAGTCACTACGTCGGTTTTCTTATTTGATTCAAAAAATTATGATTTTACACGACACCCACTTGCCTATTCTACGACACATCTCACTCCATTGGATCGTACTAGTACTTCAAACTCCATCGGTGTCACAAGAAATTCCCTATTGGGTTTCTTAACGACAATGTCCCTAAAGCTCTCAAGGATTCAAACTTAAGGGTACATGTTGCTAACCTCCTAGGTTGTATCACTAAACTCCAATCATAACATATTGTCAAGATCTACTAAGAGGGGTAGAACTACACAAGGTTGAGGTTAACTCTCCCTTTTAACTAAGAACCTTTCTCAAGAACTCATGATCCCGATTGCCACCCTTTAAACTTCCTGCCTATTACGACTCTCCCTAAAACGAGGCGTCCCACAACTTACTTATTCAGATCGAAACATTCACTAGATAACTTAACATACAAAAGTTCTTCCTAAAGAGTTTGCAAAACTATCCTCAAGGGTTCCAGACAAAATTTTTTTTTTTTTTTATCTGTAATGTCTCAAGACATCATCTATTCTAGAGAAAGGTGTTTATTCTTTATTTTCATTATATAAGGCTAATGATAACTTACAAGCGCTCTAATGCTACTTACCAACTCTCTTCTAGTAAAAGCAAGGATGGCTTAAGAAACTACCGAAGCACTAGACCGAATAAATTGCCTTTCAAGTAATTCCTATCACTTTTTCTATGAATTATTGGCTTAGGGAGAACATTCTGCAAGACACTATAAGGATCAACTTGATTCCTAATAAACTAAGAATACTTTCACGGAATACTTATGGAACTAACCCACCAATAACACATCCTCTATTTTAATCTTTCTTCCTCTACTTTAGGCATGATTTCTTTTCCTTGGTAAGGAACTTAACATTGGTTGCTGGTTAGGAATCTCCACGTTACATATTCACCCTTATGACCTTTCTAGAGAACCTTCCTAAAACACTTCCATCGACTCAACATGATACACAAATCATCAATCTTAATTCCTTTTTCTTACTAAAGGTTATCACAACTATCTACTCATCCATTCAAGGTTTGCCTAATAATTATGATTCTTAGATCATCCATACTCTTATCTCTAATCCAACAATGGTTCAACCTACCATGTAAACTAGATCCCAACTTAACCATCACCATGCATTCCAAATCACTATCAACTAGAAAAACTCTACGCATAAACCATTAAGCCACTAGTCTATTCATTCTTAACTTCGTCCTTTTTTAATAATCCAACTCATCTAAGCCTTATTCTACTCTATCTCGTATTAGGACAAAACTCATCCAGATCTATATATATAATAGCTCAACAATCTCACTTAAGCTTGTAAGTCTCCTTCTTTTCTAAAAGATTCTTACAGGGCATTAACTAAGAAATCTAACATTCCTAATGTAGTAACTGAGGCTCTAGTAGACTTCACAAAATAACTAAGGGACAACTTACACCTTCTCCTAATCTGGTCCATTAAGCTATTGATAATCTTTGAAGTCCCAAATCTAATGCTCTTAGGGGTAACTTCCCAAGCCAAGCTCAAGTCTCTCAACTCCTTCAATCAAATCTCTTTCTCTAAACATTAAAGACGATATATCCAAGGTCTTCTACTTAAGGCATCAGCCACTACACTGGCTTTTCCAAGGTGGCAGCTCAAATCAAAATTATAATCCTTAAGAAACTCCATCCACCTACATTGCCTCATCTTTAACTCTTTTTGGTCAAATAAGTATTTCAAATTCTTACGATCACTAAAGACCTCAAATCTATCTTAGAAAAGATTCAAGCTCCCACTAGCTGGTCTATAAAGTCATCAATCCTAGGGAGTGAGTATCTATTCCTAAGGGCACCTTGTCCAGTTGTCAATAATTGACACACAACTTCATGCTACCATCTTTCTTCTTGTAACACATCACCAAGAATGACATTCTAGGAGGGTAATGTTAATCGGCATCTAAAGTCATACATACTCTTAGGCAACAATAAAACAGGTTAAGGTTCACTATCAATGGTTCGGACAGCTCCTTGCCACGACCCCATTGTCCTATCACTCAGCGATCTTAACCAATTCAAAATTGGTTAAATCCTACTAGAGAAATTTTTTTTTTTTTTTAACAAAAGGCATAATAAAACAGTCACACAAGTTCAAAACACTTCTGCAGAGTACACAGAAGAGACACAACAGACACATACCCCGGCCTGTAGGATAGACCGGCTCTGATACCACTAAATGTGACACCCACTACCCCACATATAATAAACATGAATAAAATCATACATGTCTTTAAAAATATAACAATTAAAATAAAAACATATTCTCAAGGGTAATGTGCATCACATCATCTATATCGTAAAACCTAGGAATCTGAAATAATCAAAATCCTTTAAAAACGAACTGCGGAAAACATAAATAATAAACGTAACCCAAATCCCGATGTCACATATCAGAGCTGGTACACATATACCGATAATACATCGGAATAAAACCAAATAACATAAATCATAAATCCTAACTACTGAGAGAGATCTCCTCGGGATCACTCCTCGTCAGCATGCTCACCCTCCTCTGCATATACCACAACATATGCACAAGAATAACAAAGAGAGGGGTAAGAAACACCATCATGAATATATGTAAACGGAATGGAATAGTAATTAAGATGGCATACAACATACATCAATCAACACAAATATAATCTATATATATCAAGGATGCATGTCAATGCGAATGCAACATCACTACTCCGTATGCATGTGGCCAACAACTCTAACTCTGGAAAGACGATTAGGAGTACATGTCCGGTTATCAACGTGGATGATATGCCAGACCATGGGCCATCCCCGAACACTCTCACTAATCCTGATAACGTATAGTGGCTAGTCAGGGTACTCAAGCTTATCCTTTAGGTCACTCCGACAATAGGTAGCTAGCCCATGTCACCTGGAATTTCCCTACCCAATGTACCCGCAAGGCCGGGATAACACCCATCGTGGCCTCCACTATCGCGATTCATCGTTTGCTTTCCACCCAACATATCAACGTCAACGCATGATGCATGTTATGCTCAACAACATGCAAACACATGTCCAACCATCCACCATCAACACCATTACATGGCTATCAACTTTGACCAACAAGCATCAAAGATGATTTATCAACATCAAACTTGACCAATAAGCATCAAGAATGATTTAACCAACAACATCGGTAACAGTACGTCGTTACCAATAACATCATCGTCTTATTGATTGTTCTAATTTGTTAAGTTTTAACTTAACATTATCTTTGTTAAGTATTATACTTAATCTTATTATCTAAACCTCAATTCATATTTTAATAAGATTATAACCTAATCTTAATATTTAAACCTCAAGTCATATATTTATTAAGATTATAACTTAATCTTAATATCTAATCCTCAATTCATATCTTATTAAGATTATAACTTAATCCTAATATTTAAACCTCAAGTCATATATTTATTAAGATTGTAACTTAATCCTAATATTTAAACCTCAAGCTATATAGTTATTAACGTTGTTTTCTATATCATCAATCCTTGAATTATGATCTCATAGTCTTTTTCCCATTACCATAATCATTATCCCTTCACAACAGAATCTGGGTGAGAAACCCAGATTCGCTAGGCGAATCGTGGCTCGCGAGGCGAGCCCGAGAGCTCCTAAACAGGTTCTCGGATTCGCTAGGCGAATCCTGGCTCGCGAGGCGAGCCCGAGAGCCCCAATATTTGGTTCTCTCATTCGCCTCGCGGATTACAATCCGCTAGGCGAATCACGTCAGACCACAAATGGTCTCTCTGTCTCGCCTCGCGAATGGATATTCGCCAGGCGAATCATGACAGATGTGGGAATCTTAAGAATTTCTCTAAGTTATCCCTATGCCTATCATCCCATCTCTCAAGAATCATCCCTATGGGTTTCTTAAACTAATTCAATATTATCAATCTCACCTCTCAATAACAACTCATTCATTATGGGGTGCCAAACGTCCCTAAACTATGTTCTTTCACTAATCCTATTTTCTTCATCGTAACGCACATCATCATCAAGGCATCATTATCATTGCACATCATAAAATCTCATCAATGCGTATCGTATCTATATTCATACTATTCATTGCACATCATACTATTTGAATCATATCATCATGACAAACACCCATAATCATAATCATAGAACCATAAACATGTATATTTATACAATATTCACATAGGCATATACATGGCATATACATAAGATACACATAATTACACTCATAGCATATACATAGGCATTTACAATGCATATAGACAAACATATAGGGGTCATGGGTTAACCCCTTCATCTTAACCTATCCCAAAACCCACATACTCATGATCTATTTCTTCCCCCCATACCTGGTATGACGATCACCACGAACAAAGGAAGGAAAAGGTCCGGAAAAGTTTGCGTCTACACGAATGCTCAATCTTACGACGCTTGACTTCACGATCACAGCCCCAAAAGGTTCAAGAGCAGCAACTAGGAAGAGGGCTTGTGATGGCAGTGATGCTCTTCAAGCGAAAGAGATGAAGAACGATGAACTATGGTGCAATCTCCTTCAAGGATCCTTGGAAAGGGTTTAGAAATCCTTGTTTGGAGAGGAAGAGGCAGTTTCTGGGAGTTTTTCGACTTAGAAGGTAGGTTTAGGTCGAGTCTTAGGGTATAAATATGAGTTAGGGTCATTATGGGCTGATTAGAAGCCCCAAAACACGATTCTGGTGCGCGCAGATTCGCGAGGCGAGGGGCCTTTCGCGAGGCGAACCCGAGAGCTGTAAAATCTGGCTGTCCGGTTCGCGAGGCGAATGTATCCTCGCGACGCGAAACTTTAGAAGCCGAATTTGGCCTGAACACCTGAAATAAGACTTGTAGATAATTCTCTAATCTTTCCAACGCATCCAAGATCGCCTCAATAGGACATCTAGAACTCAAGATATGGCCAAAACCGTGAAACAGGTTTCTTGGACTTGAATGCATTGACCATTCCTTAAGACTAAACTACCCCAACTATGAACTTCGACATCAAGAACAATCGTAAATAACATATATTGGTCAAGAATAATACATAGTAATATGTATTAATATAAGGTGAAATTCGGGGTGTTACATTGTTACCTTGCGAACTAGAACTCTTGCGGAGAGCAACTCTGGATTTGTAAGCGTCTTCAAAGATCATACACTTGTTCACAAGAACTGGAAAGACTTGAATCTCTTGGTAGCTGATGGCTTGCTTGATCTCTGGGTGCAAATTGCAACACCCATTCCTGAGTGTCACATTCCCAAACGATTATAAGGCCGAAAATAATATTAATGCGGAAAATACAGGTTTTCCTTTTTTTTTTTTTTCTTTTCGCAATGATGCACTGGGATTAGTAAAGTTAGTAATAATAAACTTAGGTTCACCATACATTTGTAATAGTCAAACAGAAGTAGAGTGCAGAAAATAGAAACAATACTGAATACAGACATAGGTACAAGCCCAACTGAAAATAAGTATATAATTAAGTACTAGGAGTCACAGCTCCTCAAAAGGGTACAACTGACAACTGGACACAGCCTGGCCAAAACGAAATAACATAAGGAGTCCCGCTCCAGATTCAAAGTAGACGTTGAGCTGAGTCGTCATCGCATTTATCTTCTCAAGCAGAACAACAATACAAGCAGAGAAGATATACAGATATGGGTGAGATTCCCAATCATCAACACAGCAAAGTAGGAGAAGTAAAAACGGGACAACACACCAAGTAACAACATACCCAACATACATACCATAAATCTTAATAAATCATGTTAATCAATTAGCAGCATAAGACATCTTTGAAAACAAAATAGTGATGTACAACAAGTAAATTTAACCACCAACAGCTATGCAATGCAATGCGATGTACATGACTCAATATCATATGCCAAAAGGGTAAAACTCTGACCCCTACTCCATGGAGCTAACAAAACGTCGGAGAGAGTGAATGGGAGGACATGTTTTGTGTATGCCAGCCATGGGCAAGATGCTCCAACATTCATAACGTGCGCGTATCTGGCTTTTACGGAAACACTCTGCACCAAACATGAAACGTATGGCATCTAGTCGAGGATATCAATGTATTGCTCAGATTCACCACGACACAGAAGAGCTACTAACTGGTTACATGTCAGCCTTTCCAACCCTGATACCTCCAAGACCATTTAAAACGTCATCGTAAGATTCGCACCAGCATCAAGGTGTAAGCTCAACTCCTAGGCTCAAGGCCTTACAAACTCATGCAATGAAATGCTAGTGGTTACACAAAGCAGATGCGATAAAGCAATGTCTATCCACCGGATAAACCTCAAGGTTCACTAAGGTTCTCTTCCTTAGAAACTATATGCGTCTTTGTATTGTGAAACTTTTATCCACCGAATAAATCTTGTGATCCCTCCGGGATCGAGTCATCACAAGACTGAAACAATTGAATGCTTGAATCCGAATCGCCAGTTTGTCATTGAACTACTATTTCAAAACCCAAAACGTTTCATGTTTGTGTTTGTGTCTTATGAATTACATCTCAAGTCTTAAGTGTTATGAAGAATGATTGAGAATCCTCTTAGATAAGTCTTTGATCCTTTCTAAGATATTATTTCCTTGAGTTTCAAGTAATGAAATAAGTATTGATTCACTGAAGTCTTATGAAGTCATTAATGAACTAAGTCATCAATGGTATAGGGTATGGTCTTGATCCACCATATACTATACTTAATTATCTCTTTTCTTTTGCTCTAAGTTAATTGCTTAACTTAGGTTTTCATGCATAAAACTTTACGATTTCATTTGAAAACTCTCGTTTTAAGACTATGCAAACCAAAACCTTTCTAATTCAAAACTCATTTGATTTGAATGAACTTTGTTACTTGCTTGAAGTAAAGTACCTTAACTAATTTGAAAAGGCTTTTCCTCACTAACTTAGTGTAAAACCGTGATCTAAGTTAGCGTAAAAGAAATGGAATTTCGTTTTATTTTGAAACACTTATTTAATTGGTTAACTATGCCTAATAGTAAAACATATTTTCACCTTAGTTAAAAACACTTGAGGGTCGAACCCTAGTTGATTCTTGGATCAAAGTCACTTTTTGTTTGTTTTGAAATACAAGTTATTAAAACACTTGCTAACTTTCAAAAACATTGAAGTTCAAGAACAAATTCATGTTCTTCCTTTTGTAAACATTAAGGCTGAATGCTATACCATGTGGAATGTGAAGATTTTGCTTCACTAACTTGCCAAGTAATAGCTCAAAATGATCACAACATTATGATGAACAATAATCATACATCATTCAACCATAAACAAGCATAAAAATCCTTATTTGATATAGAGATCAAAGTATGGTTTTCAACATACATGACAACGTTTTTCCATCCAAGCATACATCATCATAAACATATACTAAGCATAGAAACATTATTACAACAATGTTCTCAAAGAGAACTTTGCCAATAAAGTAGTGAACTCAAGCTAGGGTTTCACCCAAACAAAGCATAAACAACCATTTTTATCCTCCATCAATTTTGGTGTGATGAGGCTCACTCCCCATACCTTTAGTGAAGAGGTTTAAGTGAAAGGAAACTCCAAGCTCCTTAAGAGAAAGGATGGCCAAATCTATAGGAGAGAAAAGGTGAGATCTTGAACTTGTTTTCATGAAAATGAAAAACTAGAAGATGATTACTCAAGGTAATAAGTAAGGAAATGAAAGGAAAAAAGATTTAGCAGCTCACCAACTCAAGAACAACATCACTTGGAAGTACATAGGTGTTGCTTCCATAACCAAAGTTGTAGAGATTATCCATATGTAGGTAGTTTAGCTTTTTCCATGAAAGAAAAGTTGGCAAAGTGAAAGTTGTCATGAATTGACAAAAGGATGATTGTCCATACTCTACTTTATAGTAGAGAGTTACGGTTAGATTTTAGGTTGAAAATTCAGACAAAAACTGGTCTGTGTTTTCCACTGATAGTAAAATTTTACTGATCAGAAAACCTAATCTTGACTCGTGAATGAAACGGTTAGGTTTTATATCGAATTCCCAACGACTTTGGTTATTTTGAAATTTTTCACTAGAAGTGAAATAGTGTATATTATTCGGGCGAAATATTAAATCGGGAAATCGATGGAGTCGAGAACAGACGTGTAGAGACAAAACTGGAAACCGGACGAGGAACACAGGTCACCTGAGTGCGGTGAGTAAGAGAGTGAGTCACCACCATGACTCACCACAAGTCATGATTGTTTTCCTAAAATATCTAAGATATTTATGGCAAAGAGACCATTTTACCCCTAGGACTCACCATTCTCATGATTACTTTCTAAAATATCTAAGATATTTATTGGCAAAAATACCATGTTATCCTTAGCTTTTTGTGAAATACCATTTTGGTCCCCATGTGATTTTACTATTTTGTCCCTAAGAACTAATGGAATCACACCTATGCCCTCATGACTTACCATTTGTCATGATGGCTTTCCTAAAATATCTAAGATATTTATGGCAAGAATAACCATTTTGCCCCTAGGAACTAATGGAATCACATCCTTGCCCTAGTGAGTCACCATAGTCATCATGACTTCCTTGAAAATATCTATGGTTCCTTGCGAAAAGATCAAAATACCTTGGATTTCTTTATGAATTCCATTCATGTCGAACCAGTGTTTTGACAACATAAAAGGCTCAAAACAATATCTTATGATCATTAAGCTCATATTTGAAATTGAAATATGAATTGCCAATTATTAACTATTCTTTCGATTATTATTAATCAGGTTGTGTTCTCAGTCAAGTTATTTACAGAAACAGTTAAATGACAGCTATAGGAATTTTGGGATGTTACACAGACCGTCTTCAAACTTCACACACTTGGAGTGGTCATCATTCACATTCTGATAAAGCATGTAGTACCTAGCAAGCTCCTCGAACCTCGCACCTCGCAGCATACTCCCCAACAGACATGTTTCCCTACTTCAGAGCCAGAAACTCCTTCTCTTTTTTATCACGGATGTCGGCTGAAAAGTACTTTCCCAAGAACCTCTCCTTGAAGGAAACCCAAGTAACTGTTGTACCTTCAGCTTCCATACGCTGGAGGCAACTCTCCCACCAGTGCTCAACTTCCTCCACCAACATGAAAGTCCCGAAAGCAACTTCTTGGGCATCGGTGCATGCCATGGCCTGAAAGATCTTCTCAAGCTCGCAAATCCATAGAAGAGCACTTTTAGGGTCATAAGCTCCTTTGAACGAAGGCGAGTTGTTCCTCTAAAACTTGTCCAGACCTTGAAACTCAGCAACCCCTCCATGATGATTCTGATTCTGGTTGTTGTTCTAAGCAATGCCATTACCCAACAGTGCCAACCAGCCATAACTTCCTACACCGTCCAAAGTGAACCACTTAACACAAAAAGTTGAGCAAGAAAAGGAACTGAGGTTCCTATAATCCTATATCAGCATCCATGCTAGGCATATATAATCATATGAGAGTACACAGAAGAAAACACAACTAACACATATCCCGGCCTAAAGGATAGACAGGCTCTGATACCACTAAAATTAACATTTACTACCCCGCATACGATAAATATAAAATTAATCATATAAAGAGTCAATAAATTAAAACTCAACAGGTAGCAAGTACCACATGATCCAAATCGTTTAAAAACATAAAGTAACAACTGCGAAAAAACATAAACAAAACAAAACCCATATCCCGATGTCACATATCAGAGCTGTTAACCACTACCGATAATACATCGGAAAACAATTAAACATAAGTCCTATACTACGAGTAAGAGATCTCCTCGGGATCACTCCTCAGCAGGCTGCTCACCACCCTCTGCATAAACCAAGGTACATGCAAAGAAACAACAACAATAGGGAGTAAGAAACTGTAAGTATAAACATAAGCGGTAATAAAGCAGTTAGGAAGATGATCACACAGCATATAATACATCATAATATAACAGATTACATCATATCACATTTCATCATATCATATCAATAAACATGTTGTGCGATACAGCACTACTCCCCTACTCCATATGCAATGTGGATCCAATAACTTACTCAGGAAGGTGATTTTGGAGTTACATATCCACATTGGCTAATAACCACCAATGCCGGCAGTTCACCAAACTCTCAAATGAATCCCTTGGATAGACGATTCACCTTACTCTCGGATGAATCACCACGGATGCGCTTGATTCACCTAACTCTCGGATGAATCTCAGCAGATGGCCAATTCGCCATACTCTCAGACGAACTCCCCAGTCATCGTAACTTCCCCCAACTAACAACTCCATGTCATGAATGCATGCAATGCTAATGCACAATTAACATGGACAACCACCTCCATCAACACCATTAACAATAGCTATCAACCTTGATCCAATAAGCATCAAAGTGATCACAACTAACATCAACGTGCGATAACTCATCGTTACCGTCTTAACCAACATCAACGTTTTATCATCATTATAAGTCTTCATTATTAAATCTTACCTTATCATCATCATAGTTTATTAACTATCCTCAAGGTCACATTTTATAATGATATTTATCATATTTTTACCCCAAAAGGTTATTTAATCTATTTGTATTAAAATCTGAGAAGTATTCTCAATTCTGTTAAGTTGCACGGTTGTGCACGGTCTGAGCACGGTCTGAGCACGGGCGTGTTGCCCTTGAGCACGAGCGTGCTCGTTCGCTACTGTACTAGCACAAGCATACCGTATTATAGCACGGTCGAGCACGTTTTACTGAGTACTGAGCACAGCACAGACGCTCTCTGTGACGCATGTCAAAAAGGAAAACAAGTTAAGAACTCATTTGAGTCCAAGAACATTGTTAATACTTCTAGACCACTGGAATTGTTGCATCTTGATTTGTTTGGTCCAACAAAGACTGCTTCTGTCAGTGGTAAGAAATATGGACTTGTCATAGTAGATGACTATACTAGATGGACATGGGTTAAGTTCCTTGCTCACAAGAATGAGTCTATCAAGGTCTTTTCTGTATTCTGTAAGCGAGTTCAGAATGAAAAAGGCATATTCATCAGCTCAATCAGAAGTGATCATGGAGGCGAATTTGAAAATGAGCTTTTTCAAAGGTTCTGTGATGAAAGTGGTATTCATCACAATTTCTCTGCCCCTAGAACACCACAACAAAACGGTGTTGTTGAGAGAAAGAACCGATCTCTTCAAGAGATGGCTAGGGCGATGCTCAGTGATAATTCTGTCCCTAACACTTCTGGGCTGAAGCTGTAAATACTGCCTGCTACATTCAAAACAGAATATACATAAGACCAATCTTGAATAAGACTCCTTATGAATTGTGGAAAGGACGTAAACCCAACATTTCTTATTTCCACCCCTTCGGATGTCAATGCTTTATTTTAAATACTGAGGATCAACTAGGAAAGTTTGATGCCAAAGTAGATAATGGAATATTGTTAGGATACTCTGAAACGTCCAAAGCTTTTAGAGTCTATAACTCTAGAACTTTGATTGTTGAAGAATCCATCCATTTTAAATTTGATGACAAACAGCCTGATAAGAGATTATCAGAGCTAGATGATTCTTTTGCAGATATGAATCTGAATGATTCAGATGCTTGTCCAACAACCAACAAAGACGAGGCATCAGACGCTACGCAAGACGCATCATCGTCTCAGCAAGCTGTAAACACCCCTCGTTCGGCAATTCAAAACTTATCATCCTGAGGATCAAATCATTGGCAAACCTAATGATAGCGTCCGGACAAGGTCAACCTTCAGAGAGCAAGCTGACTCAGCCTTCATCTCTGAGATGGAACCAAAGTCTGTGGACGAAGCCTTATTGGATGAGTGCTGGATCCTCGCTATGCTAGAAGAGCTCAACCAGTTTCAACGAAGTGACGTTTGGACGCTGGTCTCCTTGCCTAAGGATAAGTCTGTCATTGGAACCAAGTAGGTCTATCGCAACAAGCTGCACGAAGATGGCAAAGTTGTAAGGAATAAAGCAAGGCTAGTTGCTCAAGGCTACTCACAAGAGGAAGGTATTGATTATACTGAAACCTTTGCTCCAGTACCTAGATTACAAGCTATACGCATCTTACTCTCATATGCTGCACATCACAACATCATGCTTTATCAAATGGATGTAAAAAGTGCATTCCTAAATGGTGTAATTAATGAAGAAGTATATGTTCTTCAACCACCCGATTTTGAAGATCAGAACCGTCCTGAGCATGTATATAAGCTTAAGAAAGCTTTGTATGGACTCAAACAAGCTCCTAGAGCTTGATATGAAAGACTCAGCACTTTCCTAATGGAGAATGGCTTCTCAAGAGGAAAAGTGGATACAACTCTGATTAGAAAAGTAAATAAAAAGGAATTTATTGGTGCAACTGATGAATCTCTTTGCCAAGAGTTTTCTGAATTAATGCAAAGGGAATTTGAAATGAGCATGATGGGAGATCTAAAATTCTTCCTCGGACTTCAAGTAAAGCAAACTTCAGACGGAGTGTACATTCATCAGACGAAGTACACAAAGGAGCTTCTGAAACGCTTCAAGTTGGACGATTGTAAACCTATGAATACACCAATGCATCCAACGTCCGTGCTAAACAAAGATGATAAAGATAAAAAGGTAGACCAAAGGTATATAGAGGTATGATTGGTTCCCTCTTATATCTAACTGAGTCCAAACCTGATATCGTGTTTAGTGTTTGCTTATGTGCTCATTTTCAATCCGATCCAAGAGAGTCTCATCTCTCGGCAGTAAAAAGAATCTTTAGATATCTAAAAGGTTCTACTAATCTGGGTCTTTTTTATAAGAAATTTGATGAATACAGATTAGTTGGATTCTGTGACGCTGACTATGCTGGAGACAGAATAGAAAGAAAAAGCACAAGTGGAGGGTGTCACTTCATTGGTGCTAATCTTGACTCATGGTCAAGCAAAAGGCAAAGCACAATTGCTCTATCAACTGCTGAAGCTGAGTACATTGCTACAGCCAGTTGCTGCTCACAACTACTATGGATCAAACATCAGATGGAAGACTACAACGTGTTTGTAAGCAACATACCTATCATGTGTGATAACATTGCTGCTATTAACTTGTCAAAGAACCCCATACTGCATTCTTGAGCAAAGCATATAGAAATAAAGCATCATTTTATTAGAGACTATGTGCAAAAAGGAACAATAGATATTCAATTTGTCGATACTGACCATCAATGGGCAGATATCTTCACTAAACCATTAGCCGAAGATAGGTTCACATTTATAAGGAAATATCTGAACATGCATTTCATTGATTGACTGACAATCCAATGCATGCGTCCAATATTTGCATTACGTCCAATATATGCTCATCCATTGTACTTTCTGATTGCTCATCTAATGCATTAATGGAACTCAATCTTTGTCGAATGAACTATTATCTTTCATTCCTTTAATTGAGTCAGTTTTTGTTTTCTTTGTTTGCCAAAAATGCTTTTTACGGTTTCAAAGTCTAAACGTGTGTCAGGCATTTAATGCACATCGTTTCGCTCTCTCTCTCTCTTTGAAAATACGAAAGGTTTTCGTTCTCTCTTTTCCTTTCTTTAAAACCTAAGTTTTGTTAAAAATCAAACCTTTACAAAAAACTTTAATCTTTCTTCTTGCATCTTTGAAAAGGAAAACCCTTTTTTCTCTAAACCTCCTCTCTGAAACTATGGCAACCTCTTCTGCTGCTGGCTCTAAGGGTAAAGGAAAAACCTTTAACGCTCAGACTGTTGATGTCATGGTCGAGTTCAAGTTTAATCTACTATTCCTGGCTGATAACGGGATTGACATTTTCTCTAACATCCATGCTGCTGGATGGTCAAGCTTCTTCAAAGGTTCTCCGGTAATCTACCATGCTCTAGTTAGGGAGTTCTGGACAAACCCTATTGTCTCTGCAAGGGAGATTCGCAACAAAGTGCTTGATACTGAAGTAATAGTATCTGAAGCAACCATTTCTAATGCGATTGGGTGTGCCCAATCTGGTATAACTGTTGAGGATGACTGGGAGGAAGAGATTGGTGATGCTTCCACCATCAGAGATTGTCTGTTGAAGAACTCGGGTGACAAACTCATAGCCTCAAAAATGACTGACAAGGCTAGGGTTCTTCACCAAATCTTGAACAAGTCTATCCTTCATAAGGCTGGGTCGAAGGATAATGTATCAAAGGCTCATCAATTCTGCCTGGTTCATTTGATACTAGAAAGGCAGATAAACCTTCCCCACCTACTCTTTTCCTTCTTCAAGTATGCCATTGAAGGCTCTGGGAAGAATACTTCAATCATCTATGCTGCTCTTCTCTCAAAAATCTTCGAGATGCATATGATCTACGATGACCTAAAGAACTTGGCTCCAGAAAGAAAAGTCAGATACTACGGAGTTCATGGCATTGAACGGTTGCATCAGCTTGAGTTTAGCAGGCAAAGTTTGGTGATGATGCAGTTGGACTGCTTCAAAAAGTCCAAACTTGAAGGAAAACAAAAAGGAGCTTAGACGCAAGGCTCAGAAGAAGCGTCTGAACAACACGTCACTGCTGGACGCTCCACTGAACTAGCTCGTCCAATAGCTAGGACTCCTCCTTCTCGTCCAAAGCTCACCGTCCAACCATCCAGAAAAAGGAAGCTGATTCTAGCTCCCATAGATGAGGACGAAGAGGACGATCTACCCATCTCCAGGGTAGTCAAAGGTCCAAGATTGGAAACCTAGTCTGTTGCACCCCTGCCTAAACCTTTGTCAACAAGGGCAAGGTCAACTCGAGCAAAGACAAAAGGTAATACTGAATCTATCTCCAGTTCAGTTATTACTTCTTCTGTTGTCCAATCGTCTGCGATTGAGGACTTGATCTCTGAACCTTCCTTACCACCCTCACCCACTGTCCTACCACAAACCCAAACTCTAACCTCACCAAATGAACCCGAAGACTGGTTCACACCCTGGGAGATCACCCCTTCCAACCTTATGGTGCTCCCTATCCCAGACAGATCTTTCCCAAAAGAAAATATAGACGCATCCCAGGAATAGACTACAGTAACAAATGCTCAATTTGGGCTAACGTCAAACGCGACTTTCCTGTTCTATTCCTTGATCACACACACCCCACTACTGAACCTCACCCCAAAAGCCCTCTTCCATTACCTGAATATGAATATGAACAACCACCCACACCACCCACCTCTGGACCACCCCCTAAACATGGCTACTACCCCATCCCACACACATCAACTAAACGTCTGGCCTCTGAGATGTACACAGCCCATGGACCCTTGGTTGTCAGCCTTGAGAAGAAGACGTTTCCTCCAAGGAAAGTCTATCCCAACCTCATCAAGGACAAGGCATTCCAATGGTCCCACTACAATGTAAAGAGGCACGTTGTTCTTCGTAATGAAGACACGAAAGGCTACAAAACGTAGTACGAAAGAAGAGCAAGGACGTTTGGCTTAATCAACTTCATCCTTGATCCTGATCTATCTTTCATTCCAAGCTACCCATCAACATAGAAGGAGTATTCTGATGTTCGGGACTTTCTTCCTTATTATGCCATGCGGAAAGAGTGTGACATGACTCGGGAAGCTAAGATTCATCACAACCTTCCAAAGAAACTTTGGTCAAAGTCATCCAGCACAAGAGTAGGAGTTGTTCCTCCTCGAGCTTGTCCAAGGCTCCCTATTCTAGATCCCAACAAGAATAAGGACCTTCGCAAAAGGCTTGAGTCATGGACGATGCCTTACAAAAATGCTTTTGATCCCTTGTTTTGGAAGATACATCGAGATGACTCTGAGGCTCTAGCAAACATTTGGAAGAAAGATCCCCGATTCAGATTTGACCCAGATGCTAAGGTCTACTGGGAAAACCACATCTGGAGATGCTCCCAAGAAGCATCATCATCTGGACTATCAATTGAGGAGAAAGAAGAGATTCGCATCTACCCGAGACAATATCGAATCTGTGAGGCTGACTACATGATCATAGACGATATCTTTGGGATACCTCTTTATCCTAAAGATGTTTTGCCTTCACCTGCACCCAGATGGAGAGAAAACAAGTATGATGATGCTGAGATCATACTTGAAGTGCTGCCACCTCCACCCAAACCTGTCATTGATCCTAATGCTCCTCTTCCTCCTCCTCCTAAGCCGGTTATTCCTGAAGAGACTGGGGACACCGAAATCATCTATGCGGAACCCTCCTCTGAAACTCATGCTGACAAAGTGGAACAAGTTGCAGACTCAGCTCAGTCCAAGTCTCAACCTATCCCTCTCTCAATGGTCCATCTTGTTGATCCATCTCCTTCTCAGGCTCTTAAGTATAGTTCCTGATCAAAGAGGTATGGACGCAACCAGGGCCACAGCTAAGAGTTCTGCCTCGGTTATTCCTCCTGAGTTTCAAGAGTTCGTCCAACGGACCATAGAAGCCAACAATGCGGTGCTCCTTCAACAAATTGCGGCTATGTTCAAAGATTTTATTCCAAAACCTCCTCCCTCTTCTTAAAATTTGTTTTATTTGTTTTCAAATATACTGACTATGATGTGTTTCTCACTCTTTTGTCTGATGACAAAAAGGGGGAGAAAATGGGTTGATTGAATATTTACATCTTGATTGCTTTTGAATACATGTCTGGCTTTCCATGCTTAAAAGCTTATATCTGTCTTATATGCCTTAAATGTTTAGATGCTTTAAATGATTAAAATGTTTGTCTTAGGGGGAGCCCTTCAGCTCTCTAGGTCTCTTTGTTCAATCAAATTAGTATGTTTTGTCATCATCAAAAAGGGGGAGATTGTTGGAACCAAAGTGGTTATGGTCCAAATAATCCCTTAAGTTTTGATGTTAACAAAGAGCTAATTTAAGATGAACAAAGATTTGTTATGGACTAACGTTTTATATTAAGTGTGCAGGATAAAACTTAATTGAGTCCAAAGACTAATCATAGTCCAAAGACTTTATCTCGTCCAACATTTAATCTTGGTTTACGACTAGACGGTAATATATAGAACCATGAGTCCAAAGACTCTTTCGGTTACTTTTGTAATAGCTAGTCCAATAAATGCTTTTATACTTCAAGCGCGAATTTCTTGTAAAAGCATTTGAATTTATTATTCCCTGTAAAAAGCTTATATCCTTGGGACAAAACATTCTTTGTAATATTCGTACAAATGTAAAGCGTAAGCCAGTATGTCTCTGTCACTTTAAGAAGTTGACCTTCTTCTTTTGGAAAAACAAAAGGCAACTTTCGTTCTACTCAAAGGATATGTAAGCACCTCTTTTAGCTATCATCCTGACAGTCTATCCTGCTGATCAGAAACTTCAGAAGCTATCAGACTCAACGGATCAAATGCATTCAATGCTCATCAAAACGGATCCTTTTCCATCCGTTGAAGAGTGAAGTCTGCTCAAAGACAAGAGGCTATATATACCTCCATCTCCTGAAATTGCAAAGATAGAAAAAGAGATAGAACTTGAGCAAAAATACAAGTGAAGCAACACTTACCGATTCAAAATCTTTCAAGAGATACAAGCAAACATTAGCTCAAGAAATCAAAGAGAAAATCTCAAGCTTGCAAAGCTAGCAAAGCTACTCTGATCCTCATTTTCATATTACTCTCTGTATAGAGTTGTTTTTAAGAGTCTAAGCTTTAGTTTCGAATTCTCACATTTAGTGAGTTAGTAGAACAAACTCTTTTCAAAACCTTAGTTTAGTTGAGCCTGAAGAGGCTTGTCTGTAAAAGAATACTTAGAGAACCTGAAGAGGTTGAGAATACTGCCTGAAGAGGTGTTGAATACTTTGTAACAAAAGGTTTTTGTTATAGTGGATAAAGCTCTCAAGTAGAGAGGACTGGACGTAGCTCTTTGGTGAAGAGTGAACCAGGATAATATCTTTGTGTTCTTTTCTCTCCCTTACCCTTACTTTAGTTTATTATCTAACTAACTAACTGGGATTGAATTGCCTTTTACTACGCTGCCTTCTTATCTTAGTCAAACTAAGTTAGCATCGAACTTGGTGTTTGGAAGAGCTCTCTTTGTCTTTAATCGTTTTAGCGTCCAACCTTGCGAAAACTATTATCTGCTTACGAAAAGAATTTAAAATCGTCTAAAACACAATTCAACCCCCTTCTTGTGTTTCAAACAGGTTCCTTCAATCTTGATCAAGGAAGATGTTGGGCAAACCATACGTCCTTGATCTTCTTTCCTTTGTGGTTTTGCAGCCTTTCTTTTCTTCATTAAGGATAACCACGTAGCATTGCAGTGGCACCATTGGAATGCCTTGTCTTTAATGAGATTAGGATAGGTCTTCCTTGGAGGGAATTTCTTCTTTTCCAGATAGACAACCAATAGTCCAAGAGCAGTGTAGAGTTGAGTTGGCAGAGGACCGGTGGGTGTGTATGGGATGGGATAGTAACTATGTTCAGGAGGTGGATCGGAGGGGTTTTGAGGTGGAGGGGAAGGTGTTTCATATTGGTATTCTGGGGGCGGAATAGGGCTTTTAGGGTGTTGAGAGGTGGAGGGAGGTGCATGTTTATGGAAAAGGATAGGAAATCTTCTTTTGATGTCAGCCCAGCTGGAGCTTTCATTTCTGAAGGTAATTCTGGGTATGCATTTGTATTTCCTTTTTGGGTAAATCATTTTGGGGTAAGGTGCACCATAGGGTTGAAAGGGGTGGTCTCCCCATGGTGTGAACCAGTCTTGAGGTTCTGATGGTGAGAGAGATGGTGGTCTATGTGTTGAGGGAATGGTTTGTATCTGAGGTGAGTTTGACGGTGAAATAGTTATGGACGGTTGAGAGTCCAAGGTTAAGTCTTCAACCTCAAAGGGTTGCTCTATGATAGGAGTAATAACTGAACTAGATTGAGGTTCAGTATTACCTTTAGCTTTGGATCTAGTAGTCCTTGCCCTTGTTGTAGTAGGCTTAGAAGAAGACTCCATTCTAGGACCTTTGATCACCTCTAGGACCAACTTTCTTTTTCTTGAGGGTTGGACGGGAACCGTTGGACGAGCTAAAGATGTCTTAGCTTTTGGACAAGCGGGCTCTATGGAGCATCCAGCAAAGACTTGTTGATTAGACGCTTCATTAGACTCTTGCGTCTGAACACCTTTCAGCTTTCCTTCTTTCTTGGACTTCTTGAGACAGTTCAGTTGCATCATCACCAAGCTTTGTTTGCTGAACTCTGGTTTATGCACACAATCAATGCCATGAACACCATAATACTTGAATCTTTGTTCTGGAGTCAGCTGTATGAGGTCATCATAAACCAGATATTTCTCAAAGATTCTTGAGAGAAGAGCAGCATGGATGATGGAGGTATTTTTCCCAAAGCCTTCAATGGCGTATTTGAAGCATGAGAAAAGAAGTTATGGAAGATTTATCTGCCTCTCCAGGATCAAATGAACTAGGCAGAATTGATGTGCCTTCGAGACATTGTCCTTCGAACCAGCTCTGTGAAGGATGGATTTGTTTAAAATCTGATGAAGAACCCTAGCCCCCTTGTCAGTCATTCTTGAGGCTATCAGTTTGTCAGAAAGATTCTTCAAAAGACATTCTTTGATGGTGTCAGAACCACCGATTTCTTCTTCCCATTTATCTTCACATGTGATTCCAGATTGGGCACAACCAATGGCGTTGGAGATGGTTGCTTCAGAGACAATGACTTCAGTATCAATCACCTTGTTCTGTATTTCCCTTGCAGAGATGGTAGGGTTTGTCCATAACTCCCTTACAAGAACTGGGTAGATGACAGGAGAACCTTCAAAAAGCTTGACCATCCAGCAGCGTTAATGTTTTGGGAAACATCTATCCCATGATCAGCAAGAAACTTCAGATTGAACTTAAATTCTACCAGAACTTCAGCGTCTTAACATTGAAAGCCTTTCCTTTTCCTTTAGAAGCAGACGCGATGGAGGATGAAGTTGCCATTGTTTCAAAGAAGGGGATTTTTTTTTGTCGCAACAGAGGTTTTCAGAAAGAGAAAGAGGTTGAAGATAAAAGGTTTGTAAAGGTTGTTCCTTTAAAGAGAGAGTTTTTATAGACAAAAAGCCGTTCGTATTTTCAAAGAAGAGAGAAGGTGGTGAGGCGACATGCATTAAATGACTGATACACATTCCAGACTTTGAAACCGTAAAATGCAGTTTTGTAATTTATTGAATCCAAAGCTGACTCAGTTAAAGGAATGAGAAATAAATTTTCATTCGACAAAGATTCAATTTAATTAAAGCATTGGACGAGCAAATGATATATATATATTGGACTCACATGTATTGGACTAAGGCAAAACATTGGCCGCATGCATTGGACTCTCAATTACTCAATGAAATGCATGTTCAGATATTTCCTTATGTATGTGAACCTATCTTCAGCTAAAGGTTTGGTGAAGATATCTGCCCCTTGATGGTCAGTATCAACAAATTGAATATCAATTATTCCTTTTTGTCCATAATCTCTAATGAAATGATGCTTGATTTCTATATGCTTTGCTCTAGAATGCAATATGGGATTTTTGGACAAATTGATAGCAGAAGTGTTATCACACATTATTGGAATGTTACTTACAAATAAGTTGTAGTCCTCCAACTGATGTTTAATCCAAAGAAGTTGTGAGCAACAACTTGCAGCAGCAATGTACTCAGCTTCAGCAGTTGATACGGCAATTGTGCTTTGCCTTTTGCTTGACCATGAGACTAGATTGGCTCCAATGAAGTGACACCCCCCACTGGTACTTTTTCTTTTTATTTTATCTCCAGCATAGTCAGCATCACATAATCCAACTAATCAGTATTCATCAAATTTCTTATACAATAGACCCAGATTAGTAGAGCCTTTGAGATATCTAAAGATTCTCTTAACTTCTAAGAGATGAGACTCTCTTGGATCAGATTGAAATCGAGCACATAGGCAAACACTAAACATGATATCTGGTCTGGACGCGGTTAGATATAAAAGAGAACCAATCATACCTCTATATACCTTTTGGTCTACCTTTTTATCTTTTTCATCCTTGTTTAGTACGGACGTTGGATGCATCGGTGTATTCATTGGTTTGCAATCATCCAACTTGAAGCGTTTCAGAAGCTCCTTGGTGTACTTCGTCTGATGAATGTACACTCCGTCCGGTGTTTGCTTTACTTGAAGTCCGAGGAAGAATTTCAATTCTCCCATCATACACATTTCAAATTCTTTCTGCATTAGCTCAGAAAACTCTTGACAAAGAGATTCATCAGTTACACCAAATATTATATCATCAACGTAAATTTTTGCAACAATAAAATCCTTTTTACTTGTTTTTCTACAAAGAGTTGTATACACTTTTCCTCTTGAGAAACCATTCTCCATTAGGAATGCGCTGAGTCTCTCATACCAAGCTCTAGGAGCTTGTTTAAGTCCGTATAAAGCTTTCTTAAGCTTATATACATGCTCCAGGTGGGTTTGATCTTCAAAACCAGGTGGTTTAGCAACATAAACTTCTTCAGTAATGAAACCATTTAAGAAAGCACTTTTTACGTCCGTTTGATAAAGCATGATGTTATGATGTGCAGCGTATGAAAGTAAAATGCGTATGGCTTCTAGTCTAATTACTTGAGCAAAAGTTTCAGTATAGTCAATACCTTCCTCTTGAGAGTAGCCTTGAGCAACTAACCTTGCTTTATTTCTTACAATTTTACCATCTTCGTCCAGCTTGTTACGATAGACCCACTTGGTTCCAATGATAGACTTATCCTTTGGCAAAGAGACCAGTGTCCAAATGTCACTACATTGAAACTGGTTGAGCTCCTCTTGTATAGCGAGGATCTAACATTCATCCATTAAGGCTTATTCCACAGATTTTGGTTCCAGTTCAAAGATGAAGGCTAAGTCAGCTTGTTCTCTGAAGGTTGACCTTGCCACGAATGAGGGGTGTTGACTACTTACTGAGACGATGATGCGTCCTGAGATACATCTGGCACTTCGTCTTTGTTAATCGTTGGACGATCTTCTATATCATTCAGACTCATATCTGCAAAAGAATCATCTAGCTCTGATAATCTCTTATCAGGCTGTTTGTCATCAGACTTAACATGGATGGATTCTTCAACAACCAATGTTTATAGACTCTAAAAGCTTTGGACGTTTCAGAGTATCCTAACAACATTCCATTATCTACTTTAGCATCAAACATACCAAGTTGATCCTTAGTATTTAAAATAAAACATTGACATCCGAAGGGGTGGAAATAAGAAATGTTGGATTTGCGTCCTTTCCAAAATTCATAAGGAGTCTTATTCAAGATAGGTCTTGTGTATATTCTGTTTTGAATGTAGCTGGCAATATTTACAGCTTCAGCCCAGAAGTGTTTAGGAACAGAATTATCACTGAGCATTGCCCTAGCCATCTCTTGAAGAGATCAGTTCTTTTTCTCAACAACACCATTCTGTTGTGGTGTTCTAGGGGCAGAGAAATTGTGATGAATACCGCTTTCATCACAGAACCTTTGGAAAAGCTCATTTTCAAATTCGCCTCCATGGTCACTTCTGATTGAGCTTATACATTTGCCTTTTTCATTCTGAACGCGCTTACAAAATATAGTGAAGACATTGATAGACTCATCTTGTGAGTAAGGAACTTAACCCATGTCCATCTAGTATAGTCGTCTACTATGACAAGCCCATATTTCTTACCACTAACAGAAGCAGTGCTTGTTGGACCAAACAACTCAAGATGCAACAGCTCTAGTGGTCTTGAAGTACTATCAATGTTCTTAGACTCAAAAGAGCTCTTAACTTGTTTTCCTTTTTGACACGCGTCACAGAGAGCGTCCGATCCATACACGATCTTTGGTAGACCTCTTACGAGGTTATGCTTGTTTAGTATTGAGATCAATCTCAGACTTGCATGACGAAGTCTTTTGTGCCAGATCCATCGCTCATCTTCAACAGACACTAGGCATGATACACTTTGATTTGAGAGTTCCCCCAAGTTAATCTTATAAAGATTATTTTGCCTCTTGGCAGTGAATAAGATGGACCCATCAGGGTTCTTGACCATACATTCACCTTTATTGAAGGAAACATCAGACCCACTGTCACATAATTGACTTATGCTAAGCAATTTGTGTTTTAATCCTTCAAACAGAAGAACATTATCAATAGAGGGAAAAGGATTCTTACCAATCTTACCAATTCCAACTATCTTTCCTTTCCGGTTGCCTCCAAAGGTGACTCATCCACCAGTCTTACTCATCCACCAGTCTTTTCACGTAGTTCTTGGAACATAAACTTTTCTCCCGTCATGTGATGTGAGCATCCACTGTCCAAGTACCAGAACTGGTGTCTTCTTTGTGTTGCTAAGTAGGTCTGCAACAAGTATTATCATATTCTTAGGTACCCAGATAGACTTGGGTCCTTTTTGGTTAGTTTGTGGTCTTTGTCCATGCATATTGTTTTTCATTTTGTGTATGCATTTTGAAATGATATGACCACTCTTTCCACATAAGTTGCAATAGGTATTGGATGCATTCTGTTTGGTTTCTTTTTGCTTCTTATGAAATCTTGAGTCTTTATGATAATGTTTTGGTCTTGATATTTTGTGAGAAGCTTCTTGTTTCTTAGAGTCATAGCCTAAGCCAGACTTATCGTGAGGTGATCTTGAATACCTCAATATCAAGTTTAGCTTCTTTGAACCTCCAACAAGCTTTGATACGCTTTTGGTTAGGTCAGATACCTCTTGTTTTAGTCTGGTTACCTCGTGAGGTTCACCGGACTCAGAGGTGAGTTTATCAGTTAGACTGACATTTACAGCTTTCAGCTTATTGTTTTCTTCAATAAGCTGCTCATTTTGCTTGTTGGTATTCTCCAACTCTTTATTTATTTTTGAAAACTTTATTTTAAGCATGATATATTGATGATGCAATGAAGAGGAATCATTAAGCAGTTCATCATATGCTTCTTGAAGAGAGTCAGAAACAGATACCTCATCTTCTTCTGATTCAGCGTCTGATGAAGTTTTTGCCATTAGACAGACGTTTGAGGCAGACGGACTCCTTGGACTGAACAGTTGTTCTAAGGCGTCCTAAGACGACCCACCATCCCATGAAAGAACTTAAGATATTAACTAACCTTATTCGCATAATCGTTAGCGCACCTTATTCTTAAGAAGCGAAGTGGAAAATTTCGTGCGGAAGTAAAACCAACTTTATGCACGCAGCTTATCGGAGTACGCAACTTTAAAACATAAGGAAATATATTACATAACTTGTTTGCCCCATCAGTAGGGCTACAATATTAATATACATGTAGAGTGTCTTGATACAAACTTTAAGTAAAGTACAGCAAAGATGCTAGTATAATTCAACACTCCTCAGGCTCGTCCATCGGCCTCAGTCGCGTACGGAGTATCGCCCAACCCCTCCGCAGCTGGATCTTCCACAAAGTCTTTTCATATATATAAAAGACATAAATAGAAAAGACAGGGAGTAAGAAACATATATCATCATGTAAGGGAAATGAGCAGTAGCATGGCCATACATGTATCAAATAACATATATAAAACATACACCAAGTCATGCATCACATCCATCTCAAAGTTATTTCTCTCAGATCACACCTCTAAGAAAGGATACTAATCCTTATATGCATGTATGCATGATCGGCCGACAACGTCCCCAATTGGACATCCCCGTCGGGATCAATAATTCACGTCCCCATTTGGACATCCCCGATGACAACCAAATGGTGAGGTTGCCTTTTGAAGATCTTATGGTTGAATTCAAAGCATGATAATTTCGTGCTGTTATTATATGAATAAAATGAATCAACATAAAAGTGAAGAAAGTAAGAAAATGGAAAGAAAGAAATGATGAAGGCGCCACAAACCAAGAAGGTTTGATAAGCCAAGTGATGTTCGCCACAAGAACCTTGGATTCTTGATAAGAACTAAGTTTGGTTCAACCAAGAACCTAAGAGAACAATTATCTCACAAATGGAATTAATCCAAATTCAACATCCAAGTTGTTTTATTCATGTTTGTAGGCGCATAAATATAGGAATTTGGGCTGCCAAGAGTTGGTATACACAAGTCATCATAAGATTCCATAACCCCCCTAATGACTATGCCACTAATTGGTGAAATGATGACATCAATAAGTGGCTGCCTAAAAACATAACCATTCTAATAAAAAAAACAATTAATAAAGATGAGTCATAACTACAGGGAGTTACTTTTGGCATGCAAGCCAAAAGATTCCTCCACTAAGGAAGCTAACAAACTCATGTAACTAATGCAAACCAAAAGACTAATAAAAATCAAAACCAAATCCGTCCAGAATTTCGTGTTCAACTTCCAGCCCATTTTCCACCATGATAAATGCCGAATTTGGTCAAGAAGCGTGAAATATAATTTGTAGAACAATATGCTATCTTTCTAACGCATCAAGAAACACATCATTTGGACTTTCTGTAGCACCTGATTCATCCAAAACAAGACAGACGAGTAATTTTCAATAAAATAAGAATTTCTGCAAATACCAATTTTGTTCTTCCTTTTTCATTTTGGGCTTCATAATTCTTGTCAAGGGTGTCCATTCTAGATTCACATCAATCCCCGTCGGGATTAATAATTCACGTCCCCACTTGGACATCCTCGTAAGGATCAATAACGTCCCCAATTGGACATCCTCGAAAGGATCAATAACGTCCCCAATTGGACATTCCATCTTCGGGATCACAAATCGCCCCCATTTGGGCATCCCCCATTGGGATCACATGTGGTATGATATGCATGTACAAACATCCATGACAGGTTGATATCGGAACCTCACACCTAGGCGCTCAGCCATAATTACGATGCCTTGCATCCACATTAAAATCAATATCATCACGATGCCTTGCATAAAAAATCAACAAGAATATAAACGTCACGACGCCATGCGTCCACGAGCCCACAGCTCCATTAGAATCACAACGGTATCAACCCGTACAATATCATAATCTCATTATATGCTCATCACTCTCATCACAAGCTTTTCAATCTCATCATATGCTCATCAATTTCATCATATGCTCATCAATCAACATCCAATCAATCACAAGAAAAAAGTATCATAATAATGAGCATGCTAACATAGTCACTTAGAGAGATAATCATATAGTTCGCAAAGAGTACTTATAGCACCATAGACATCACATAGTCACCAAATATATCAATCAATCATCCATCCAATCATTGTCATCTAGCCTAGGGTGTAAACATATTCATGGTGATAGCCCAAAGATACCTACACCTAGTGTCTTTGTTCAGGGCCCAACCTGTCGTAGGGTTTAAGGCTCCCCTACACATTTATATAGACTATACTACGCTTGCCTGCCCGATGATAACAATTTCTTCTCCCTACCTTAGAGAACGGTAGCAACTCTCACGAACCCACGAGCACTTCTCACGGCCGCAGCCCCGTTTCTCCAACCGGTAACCGTACATGCTTTAGAGCACTTGCACACGATCTTATCCTTCATCACAAATCATAATCACAATTAGTAAAATCAAAGAAAATACATCTAGTCCTTAAGAACTAGGGTTCGGCCCCATAAATAGGAAAATGCTAGGAGTGTTAAAGTATCACAAACTCCTAGATCTATAATCCTCAAGCATAGATAAAGCTTGTGTAAGTCATGGGATTCAAGAATTTGAAACAAAACTCTTGATTCCCAAACTTTAGGTTTCGGCCCTCCCTCATGGAATTAGGATAGAAAAGGTTTTTGATTCAGTTCTTTTGGGATTCAAAGACATCTAAGTGTAATAGAAGTAAATCAACACTTCTTTCACAAAAATTGGAACAAAACTTCATTGATTCCACTCAAGGATGCATTCGGCCATCTCTACCCTGAATGGGTTAGAGGGCTCTTATGATCACAAGCTTTTGGATTATGAAAGAAGACATTGAATCTAGATCATGAAAATTGGTTTGACATCAAAATGATTTTTCTACAATTTTTCATGAATTTTGAAAATTATAGAACAAACATGAACACATAGAGTTTCCATGGAGAGAAATGGAGATTTAGAGCTCAAAGAAGAGATCTCTACCTCTTAGATGATGGATAAGATCGAGATGAACAACTTTGCTTCTCAAAGCTTATGGAAAATCCTTGAAGAATGGAGAGAAAATGGAGTTGAAAGCTTGAAGGTGTTGTGAATACTTGAAGTGAAGAACAAAAGAACAAAAGAGGAAAGGAGGAGCACAAAAAAATGAGGTAAAGAAAGGGAATAGGGGCATGAGATAGATATATATATAGGAAGGAAAGGATAAGGATATGATAGAATGGTCATTCACCTAAGGAACAAAATTGGAAATTCACCAAAAGTTGTACTAGAACTTCAACACTTGAACTTAGAGAATAAAGTGAAGGAGAAAGAGTAAATAGATATATGGATGGCGTGGAACATATGTGAAGGAAGGGTAAGGATTGTATAAAAATTACTTAAGGGCAAAAAGGTCATTTCCTTTAGGGGCAAAATTGTCATTTTACACCAACCATCATTACTATGGTGAGTCACATATGTGACTCACCCTTGGCCATCATTTTCATGGTCACTCACCTAGGTGAGTCACTCATGTAATCATTGTATATGGATAGGAGAAACTGAGGTGTCCCCTTGAAAGCGACCTTGTGCTTATCCATTATTGGTTCCGGTGATCCCGTATGCAGTCCGGGTTTCGTTTGAATCGTCAACTCCAATCTAAATCATAATTCTCTACCAGTAATTTAGAGTAAAATAATATATGTGTTGTATCCAAAAAGTGGACACAATGAGATAAAATCAAACATCAGACGAGAGAGGCGGTTCCTGAGTATGACGAGTCAATGGATGAGTCATCACCATGACTCATCACTACTATGATTACTACATCATAACTCACCACCATGAGTCATCCATGTCATGATTACTTTTCTAAAGTAGTCATGATTACTCCTCTAAAACATCTTGATATTTACAATTTTGCCACTGTGACTCAGAGAAGATTCGTATACTTTACCATTCTTAGGAAACAGTAAAAGTTAGGGTGTTACACGTCCAGCTTCTCCTTGGCAGTTTGGAATTGCAAGACCATTTCCAGTCTTGATCGATCAAGAGCCTTGATGCGACACCAGTTGGCATGAGCATTTAACAAATACCGTCTGATATTCTCATTCGTGCAGTCAGCTTCAGGCTTGGACGATGTTGATTCGTCCTCAAGAGTGATTATTGGACGATGATCTCCATTAGTGAATATATTCCACAACTCATAATTTTGAGCTTGGACATATATTTGAAAACTGATTTCCAATAAGGATAGTCCGTTCTGTTGAAGACGGGTGGAACATTCCATCCTCTTTCAGAGGTAGCTTCTTGACTTCTTTCGTCGGGAACAACAAGTTGTTCATCATCCAAAACTTCATTTTGAATGTTGGACCAAAGACATAAATTAGCCTCCTCATTTGCTTCTTCTTCTTCTTCTTCTTCTTCTTCTTCTTCTTCTTCAAACGAATTGAGATCTTCCCAGGTTACCATGAAGTTCTTTTTCTTCTTTTTGAAAAACTTCTTCTTGTCTTTTAACATGGGGCAGTCAGCCTTGAAGTGGCCTGGTTTGTTGCACCCGTAACAGACCAGCTGACTTTTGTCTTTGGACTCAGCATGATCCTTGAAGTTTTTCTTTTGAAATGGCCTTCTTTTCATCTCGTTTTTATTTCTCCACATGTTTTGAATCTTTTTGGAGATGAAGGATAGCTCGTCATCGTCTGATACTTCATTATCAGTTTGATCAACATCATCATTGGACTCATCAGCTTTTAGAGCTTTTGAGTTGTTGGACTTTTGAGCTTTCAAAGCAATCCCTTTATTTTTCTTTCCAGGATTATCAAGATCAAGTTCTTGTTCATGAAATTGAAGAGTTCCTACCAAATCATCCAGAGTCAAGGTAGAGAGATCTTTGGCCTGCGTGATTGCAATAACAAGGGGTCTCCACTTCTTCTCCTAAGAATTTTAGTGACATTCTCCTTGGTAGTGTAGACTTTCCCAAGGGACTTTAGATTGTTGATGATTATTTGAAAATGACCCATCATGTCCAAGATGGACTCTCCTTCGACCATGGAGACCAATTCATACTGGCCAACCAGCATGATGATTTTTGAATCTTTTACCTTGGTGGTCCCCTCATGGAGATTCGACAAGGTATCCCAGATTTGCTTTGCTGATTCACATGCGTGAATCTTCTGAAATTCATCAGGACTGAGAGCACACATTAAAGTATATCTGGCTTTATGATTTTGTTCCATCTTGGCTCTTTCAGCATCAGTCCAGTCATCTTCAGCTTTTTCTTCCCATCAGAGTTGAGACACACATTTGGACCATTCATGATTCTGGCCCAAAGAACAGAGTTTGTACTTAAGATAAAGCCTTTGAATCTCTCCTTCCAGTACAAGTAATAGGTTCTGTAAAAGAACGAAGGTCTGGTCATGGAAGTGCCTTCCATAACAGGTTGACTCTCGCTTAGTAT